>CM076577.1:773377454-773530208 GCA_034641835.2 Pinus albicaulis | reverse complement strand
TATGTGCAAGATAACCTTTTTCTTAACTTTTTGTCGTTTTTGGTTTTCTAAGGTGAGATGGAAATTCTAAAATGGAAACAAGTATGGTTATGTTTGTTCAAGGAAATAATATCCTCTATAATGATTTACCAACTTGAAACTGAAAAAAAAAAGAATTTGAAACATACAATGACAAAACTTGAAAGAAAATGAAAATGTGCTGCTGAAATGAAAAGGTGCTGCTAGTCTAATAAATCAAAAACAGTGAACTAGTGAGCATGAAACCAAACTATTCTTGCTGCTGTCTAAACACAAAAGAAACTATGCTGAAAGAAATCCAAAAGTTGCAATAAAGTAAATCTAAATCAAATTACATCAACTTGTCTTCCGATCCCTCATCATTAGTCCAGCTATGATTTTCGGAAGTAACCATAAACAACTTGAGTAACTGATATCTAACTTGCAGAAAGTAAACTAATATCAAACCACACATTCATAATTCAATCCCTCACCATCAGTCCAGCTGTGGCTTTCGGAGGTAACCGAAGATGTCATGCACAATTTAATATTTCTAACTTGCAGAAAGGAAACTAATATCAAACTACACATCCATAATTCAATCCCTCACCATCAGTCCAGCTGTGGCTTTCGGAGGCAACTGAAGATGTTATGAGCAGTTTAATATATCTAAATTTGCATAAAGGAAACTAATATCAAACTACACATTTCATAATACAATCCCTCACCATCAGTCCAGCTGTGGCTTTCGGAGGCAACTGAAGATGTTATGAGCAGTTTAATATATCTAAATTTAACTACTGAAGCAAATGAACAAAAACTGAAATGAACAAAGCAGTACTGAAATTAAACAGAAACTAAGAAAAGCAAATTAGCAGCAGAATAATGTTAATTCCATGTCATTAGTTAAAAAGTTATGCAAATGCCCGGGCTGCCTATCTATAACCTGAAACAAGAACACTGATCAATGATTAATAACAAAAAACATGAAAGACAGAAGTAAAATGGAAAGTATGAAAGATTATAAACAGAAATGAAGCATATATACCATGAAAGATGCAATGTATAAACATGTGAATGGATTATGGCACAATGAGCTTTAAAGAAATAAAACAAGAACTATACAATAATGTACAGAACCTTGGCAAGTGCAGGGGCCCTCTACACCAGCCTTGGCAACAATCTTCAAGTACGAATTACGTTTGGAAACAGTCTTCTTATATTAAAATGCAGTCATAACAGAAAGGTGATATTACAGCACAGTGGCAACGTAATTACATTACAGAGCAGACTAATAAAAACGAACAGAGATTAATCTAATATGCGTATACAAACGCGTTATTTATAACAAAAGAAATATAACTGATTCCTAAAGTTTATGCTGATGGAGAACACGTAGACCGTTACGTCCACAGATCTAGGATCATGGCCGTATTGAAGAGTAAATCTATGAGGAGTGGATGTTTGAATTTGGCTATGGAGCCGTGTACAGATGTTGATTTGTCCTCCGCAACTCAGAAACGGCCATATGAACCTTCACGTGACACGAAACAGAGTCCTGTCACCGTGGGACTCTATGGTTGACTTCCATTTGGACATCTTTGACCGTAGCCTCCTTTGATGAATTTTCTCGAGCCAATAGGACACGATCCATGTCCACATCATTCCTGACTTGCCCATGTGGCTCATTTTTCCTGTAGACACCTGTAACATAGAGTTTCACAAAATGGCTGCGGAAAGTTGCAGCAGCTGCGGAAAGTGGCAAGATTCCGCAGCTAGATGAGCAAAATCTAAATCAAACAGCAGACACAAAAATATAATTAAAAACTATGTTAGATGCTCTTTTGCAATTAATATACAATGATATTGACAACTTGGGAGGTTCAGGTGAGTGAAAAAGGTATAGAAAAGTGTATGGAAAAGATGCAGATTTGAGACTCAACATACCCCCACTGTGAAGGTGTTTCATGTCCTCATGCAACCAAAATTTTGATAATCCTTCCTCAGTTCATATGCCTTGACACTTCAGCCAGTACATCCAAACCTCTCCTCTTCTTCCTTGGTGTTGCCAACATCCTAGGCTTCTTCATTAGGCATCTAAATTTGATATTAACCAATGCTCTGCTTAACTTCTGGCATTTCCTTTTCAATTTCTTGTTCTTCTTCTACCATATTCCCAGATGTAGCATGGTATTATCATGAATGATTTTGTCCAATTTACCTTGTTCCTTCAATGTCTCATTTTCATTTTTGATGTGCCTATTTAAAAGCTCTAGCTCAAAGACTTCATGTTTTAGTGATTGGACTAAATCATCTTGTACTGTGTGAGGCCGGATGGACGAAGTACTGGGACCTGTAGCTGCCTTTTCCAAATATTCTATATAGTCATATACTTCCTGCTGCTTGGGGTCTATTTCAGGTGTCATTTTTGTTGGGCTATTTCCAAAATGCCGTGAAGGAGAGTTATCTTCAAAATCTGGCTGAGGAGGGCTCACATCAACATCTTGCTGAGAATGGGATGGACTATGGTCAATGTCTGACTGAGAATGAAATGAACTAGGTTCACTAACTGACTGAGATGGACTATGGTCAGCTGGGGACTGTTCAGATGTTTCCTCTCCCAAATCAATGAAATGAGGACCCTTCATTTGCGTTTTCCTCAATTTCCCCTTAAGTCTGCTGCTTCTTCTCACACGCTGTGGTCCACTATCTTTTTGCTTTTGTTTCCCTTTCTCTGTCTTCTTGGCCATAGATGAATGTTTTTGAAGATAAAGTAATCTTTCAGATAACACTTGATGATCTTCTTCTTCGGAAGAAGGGGTTTGATGTATAGCCTCAATAGTTTTTCTCTCTTTTGGTGTTATTGGCTTCTTATCCTTAATTTCTTTCTTCTTCCTCTTTGACAGCCTCTCTTCCCTATCAGTTCTTTCAATTGTAGTAGTAGGAGTATTTTGAATTTCATCAATTGTTCTTTTTCTCCTACCTCTTCTTGCTGTGCTACCTTCAGGAATTTCTTGAGTAGGAGTAATTTGAGTTTCATCATTTATTCTTTTTCTTCTACTCCTTCTTGTTGTACTACCTTCAGAAATTTCCTGAGGTTCCTCAAAGAAATTTCTAACCAAAAATTGTTCCCATGTGTCTTTCTTCTCCTTTAACTCTTTTTCAATCAAAATTTTTACAAGACCGTGGTGATATAGATGTGGTTCTACATCTCCTAAATGCTTCTGAACAGTCACATACATTTTCTTCAAACTATTGAATAGAAAATATGGGAGATTGAGAGTTTGATTATCTAGAAAATTCATCAGCAACCTGGTATGGTACATATACATGGACCCAAAACGGCCTTCACAGGTAATGAATTTCTGAACAACTAGCAACAAAGTAGCCCATTCCTCTTTCAATGCATGAACATGAATTCCTCTTTTAAAAATAGTTATGTCCATACCTTGGTTTCGTAAGATTGTTCTCCAGGCTTCATCACTGATGCTTTTATTCTTAAACCAACGCTCACCCTCTTGAAGAAGTTCCGTGGCAGATGTTATAGATGCTTCATTGACCGCAAACTTAAGGTCTCCAATCTCTACTTCCAAGCCATTGAATGACCTTGCGAATGCCTTTGTCACTTCTTTATGATAACCTCTAATTTTCTGGATAAACTGCAGCCACTTTTCTTTCTTCAATATATCCCTTACTTGCGGATATCCCTCCATGAACTTAGGTCCTTCCGGTTTTGCTCTTAGCAATTTACCCATTCTTCTTTCTGCTCTTCACAAATTTTCCTGCGTGAGGGTTCAATGGAAATAGAACGGCTGAATGCACGGAGATGAACACAATGACTGTGGGTAGATATCAGAGAGTGGGTATACAGACTATAGCGTAATAGAGAAACGAAATGGAGTGAGACAGAATAGAGAGGGGTTTTCATGAGCACGACAGAGATACGACTATGAGATTAACAGAGTATAACACATCCGGCAGTGTTTTGAAATTTGGTGGCTGCGAAATAAATGTGAGCACGTTTAAACAACGGCTATGGATTTATGCGGCTGTAAGAGTCCGTGGTCAAATCAATTACGTCTCATTGTCACCGGTGGAATATTGGAATATGAGTGAAGATCGGGGGTTTAATTATGGAACCGTTTGAGAATGAATGTGGGAGGATCATATGGAGATCGTGAAAGGGTTACGAAAGTTGTCAATATAATCATTGCACATAATGGATGGAGCTTATGGTTTAGAACTATATAAAAATGTGTTTTTCAATGCTATTTGAAATGAATTTTACTCATACCTTGGAATCTTTTGCCTTTTCCTTGGTCTTCAACTAGTTGCTCTTCATTGGTGTCTTGAATGCTTCATGTCTTCATAATTGATCCTCTCACCTGCATTTAATTTCATGATTATGGAAATAACATCTGACTGTACATTCTTTTGAAAACAGAGTAGTAGCTGCGGAATCTGCTTCTGGCTACGGAAACTGGAGTCAGCTGCGGAAACAGATGTCAGCTGCGGAAACTGACACAGCTATTATTTGGATGAATGGAGATGAACAGATGACAAATGACCAGATGGAAACGGTCATGAAAAAGAATTTTATTGATGAAATGGAATGAAATAGATAAAATGAAGTGGAATGGAGTGAAATGAAGTGCAATGAAATGGAATGAAGTGGAATGGAATGGAGTGGGTGGTCACAAAACTTGTGAAATGAAAGAAAAAAAAAAAAAAAAAATTTGGAAAATATAGAGTGTCAGGTGTTCCTGATTTTCACCCTATATTTTCTGTATAAGACTGCCAATCAGTGATTGGTTTTCAGGCTCATACATTTTTTTTATTTTTTATTTTTATTTTTTTATTTTTTATTTTTTAACTAAAAAGAACAAAAGCTAGGCTGGTGGAGAAGAAGAATTCTTCTGTACCAGCCTGATTGCAGAACTTTCTTGAAACATTTTGACAAAATCCTCTTTTGAGAGTGGCTTATGATAAACTTTCAATCTATGGCCATTCACAATAAGAGGAGTTTGAAACTCATCGATGGTCTTGATTCTTACCGCTCCATTGCTAAAGATCTTGTCAATCTCATATGGCCTAAGCCAATGAGTCTAAAATTTTCCTTGGAAATATTTAAACTTGGAATCAAATAACAATGCCCAATCTCCTTCTTGAAACTTTTTCTCTTTGATGTACTTGTCATGCCATTTAGCTCTTTGATATTGAACTAGATCAGTTCTTAAAATTGCTTCTTGTCTGATCTCATCTAGCTCATTCAACTACTCCATTCTATGCTTTTGGGCTTCTGATAAGTCCATCCCCAACTGAACTGCTATCTTGAAGGTCTTGACTTGGAACTCAATGGGGAGTAAGACTTCTTTCCCATAAACAAGTTCATAGGGAGAATGTCCTGTTGTATTTCTCCATGTAGTTCTGTAGGCCCACAAGGCTTCAGGAAGCCTTTCTGCCCAATCTCTTCTATGTAGATGAACAGTTTTGGTGATGATACTTTCAAGAACTTTGTTGGTAGACTTCACTTGACCATTTTCTTGCGGATGGTAAGGAGTAGATCTTCTGTGCTTGATTTTGTATTCTTCCATCAATTTCTCCACCAAGTTGGATGTGAATTGGCTCCCCTGATCTGTCACAATTTCTCTTGGAACACCAAAGCGAGTAAAAATATCCTCATAAAGAAAATGAACAACTGAATTTTCAGTAGCAGATACTAATGCTTTAGCTTCTACCCATTTAGTAACATAATCAGTACAAACCAATATATACTTATTTTGCTTAGATGGTGGATTAATAGGTCCAATGAAATCTAAAGCCCATTTTTCAAAGGGTTCGATGAGTACCTGTGTTTGCAATGGAATTTCATTTGAAAGGGTAGGTTTCCCTACTCTTTGGCAGCTGTCACACATTTTGACATATTGTTTTGCATCTTTGAAGAGGGAAGGCCAATAATATCCTAAAGAGAGGATTTTATAGGCCGTCCTTTTGTCTGCAAAGTGTCCGCCGCATGGTTCATCATGACATGCCTTAAGAATATCGGGCATTTCATCTTCCCTGACACATCTTCTGATCACAAGATCTGGCCCTGTTTTAAACAATTCGTTAGAAATCCATGAATATTTTGAACTCTCCTGAATAATTTTTCGTTTTTCACTTGGAAATAAATGTGAAGGCAGTTTCCCTGTGACCAAATAGTTAGCAATATCTGCATACCAAGGAGTCTTAATAGTTAATGCAAACAAGTATTCATCAGGAAACTTATCCTCTACAGGAGAATCTTCTTTAGTATTCTGAATTCTAGACAAGAAATCAGCTACTGTATTCTGTTTTCCTGGTCTATCCAACACAGTAATATTGAATTCTTGCAAAAGTAAGAGCCATATTGTCACTCTGCCATTAGTAACAGGTTTGTTCATTAAATATCTAATTGCAGAATGGTCAGTATGAATAAAAGTTTCATAGCCTGTTATGTAATGTCTAAACTTATTAATTGCATGAACAACAGCTAAAAACTCTTTTTCAGTCACAGTATAGTTCAACTCTGTGGGAGTCAAATTTTTACCGGTATAATAAATGGCATAAGGAACTAAATCTTTTTGACCCAACACAGCTCCTAGAGCTGTATCTAAAGCATCTGTAGAAATATGGAAAGGGAGTTTCCAATTTGGTCCTCTCAAGATAGGTGCTTCAGATATTCTTGTTTTCAAAGTTTCAAAGGCTGATTGACATTCAGGATCCCATTTGAATTCACAATCTTTTGTAAGAAATTTTAAGAGTGGAGATGCTATTTTAGTGAAGTTTTCTATAAATCTTCTATAGTAACCAGTAAATCCTAGAAAAATTCTAACATCTCTTTGAAAATTTGGAATAGGTAACTTGGAGATGACTTCAACTTTTGATCTATCAACCTTAATCCCATCTCCTGAAATATGATGTCCCAAAACAATCCCTTCAGTAAACATCATAAATCATTTTTCATGGCTTAATGAAAGGTTTGTTTCTTTACATCTTATAAGAACTTTTTCCAAATTTTCTAATGCCTCTTCAAATGAATTACCATAAACCGTAAAATCATCCATATAAACCTCTACACAATCATGGATTAGATCAGAAAAAATTCCTAGTACTGCTCTTTGGAATGTTGCTGGTGCATTACATAACCCAAAAGGAAGCACCCGGTAGGCAAAAGTTCCCCATGGACAAGTAAATGTGGTCTTATCTTGATCTTCAGGTGCTACCTGAATTTGATTATAGCCACTAAAACCATCCAAAAATGAAAAGTACTTTTTACCCGCTAATGTATCTAATACCTGATCAATAAAAGGCAAAGGAAAGTGATCCTTCAAAGTTGCTTTGTTCAATTCCCTGTAATCAATGCATACCCTCCATTTACCATTCTTTTTAGGTACTATAACCAAAGGAGAAACCCATCGGCTATCTGAAATTGGATAAATGAAGTTTACATTGAGAAGTTTTTGGAGCTCTTCTTTCACTATCTCCCGAAGATTTGGATTCATCCTTCTTTGAGGTTGTCTGATTGGTCTACTGCTTTCCTCAATATAGATATGATGGATGCAAGTCTTAGGATCAATACCTTTCATGTCAGTATACTCCCATGCAAATGCAGTAGAATGTTTTTGCAAGATTTTGGTTAGTTCTTCTTGTTGTGACTTTTCCAAATGTTTGTTGATATTCAATGTTTTTCCCGGAAAAATCTCAATAGTAAAATGAAGTTTACATTGAGAAGTTTTTGGAGCTCTTCTTTCACTATCTCCCTAAGATTTGGATTCATCCTTCTTTGAGGTTGTCCGATTGGTCTACTGTTTTCCTCAATATAGATATGATGGATGCAAGTCTTAGGATCAATACCCTTCATGTCAGTATACTCCCATGCAAATGCAGTAGAATGTTTTTGCAAGATTTTGGTTAGTTCTTCTTGTTGTGACTTTTCCAAATGTTTGTTGATATTCAATGTTTTTCCCGGAAAAATCTCAATAGTAGAACTACCAAACTCTTCCATAGAGTAAAGAGACATTTGTCTTGATGATAAATATTCTATGTCAGATTCCAACTTAAATTGTGTGGGGTCATATTCTGAAGATGTCTCAAAATTTTCTAATGTGTTCAGAATTTGACTATCCTCACTGATTTCAGAAATGGTAAAGACAGGTTGTATATTGTCCTCATCATCAACCCATTCATTGTCTCCTACTTCTGTGATTGCTCTTGTTGGAGAATACAAATTGAATTTCTTTGTCGAATTACCATTAGAAATGTACATGTCCCCAGATCTACAACTAATAAAAGCATCAGCTGTGGCTAGCCAAGGTCTTCCTAAGATAAGTGGGTGCCCTCCTAGATTACTCTTGGGAGTCAAAATCATAAAATCCACTGGATATTCCAAAGAATCTAAGGAGACTGAAATATCTTCTAATACACCATCTAGTTTAATAATTGATCGATCTGCAAGTTGCAGTAAAGTAGGTGTAAAAAGAAGGTTAGGAAGTTTTAGCTGGTCCATAGTCTGTCTACTTATAATGTTGATAACATCCCCTAAGTCAATCAATGTGTTTGGAATTTCTATCCCATTTATATGTGTCTTGAGAATTGGACTTCCTGGATCTACATACTTCTGCATGGTAATTTTTCCCATCATAATATCTGCAATCTTTCCTACCAGGTGGATTCTTCTTGTGTCTTTTAGTTTCCTTCCTGGTATTTTAAAACTCAACTCCTTTATGGTTTTTGCTAGAATAGGAATCTCTCGAATGGCTTGTAGCAAGGGAATCTTGATACAAACATTCTTCAATTCATCTAGAAAATCATAGTTAGGCAACAAGATTTTTTTTTCCACCCCCTTGTCAATTTGTAGTCTTTCAGGAAAAGAAGGTGTAGATGAAGATGTAGGTTGCTCAACTATAGGAGTTGTAGGTGTTAACTTTTCTTTTTCTTTTTGAATGTTTGAATTTTGAAGAGTTGCTTCCTCAGAACCCTTGTTAACTTGAAGAGAATCCTCCTCAGAGGTATCTTGTTCTTGAATATCTATAGAAGGTTTTTCTAAAACTCTACCAGATCTGAGTTGTACATCATTGAGAGGAACAATCATATAGGTAGGAAATTGTTGTCCTTCTACCATGTAAGTATTCTGAGGATTCTTATTATTAGGATTTGGCAATGGCTGAGCTGGAAGTTGACTTGTCTTTTGTTGGTATGGGAGCATGAGTTGAGGATTTGAATTTTGTTGAGAAGGTTGTTGTTGTGGAAATGGAAATGAAAGTTGTGGATTTGTGTTTGGAATTTGTGGAGCTTGTTGATTTTGAAAAGATGGAGGATATTGATAAAATTGAGCAAATCTCCCATAAGGATTTTGCATCCCTTGTACCCATGGCTGATATGGATTCTGATGTTGGGGCCAAGGTTGTTGCCAAGGATTCCAATTTGGTGGGGTTTGAAGATTCATAGGGTTGTAAAACCCTTGAGTTTGTTGTCCCTGCCAAGGTCTTCTTGCAACAAAACAGAGAGATTCTACTGAATTTGGGTCTTCTTGAAAGACAGCTTTGAGTCCAGGAATTGAAGGACAATCCTTGATCTCATGATTCTCTGATAAAATCATACATGTTTCTACAACTTTTGCATCCAAGGGACATTCCCTTAAAGAATGTTTCTTCCTACATTTCGGACAAAAGATGGCTAAAGCATCTGTTTCTGCTTTCTGCTTGTTTTGGATTTTAAGGGTGTCTAGTTGTTCACTAAGGCTCCCAAAGATATCAGTTTTGAACTCATCAAGCATATTACCAATCTCTGCCCTACTTACTGATCCAGTTGTAGATTTTTTAGCCCTAATAAGAGAAGGATCCCTAGGCCCTTTTCCTATTTTAGATTTTCCTCTTGAGAGATGGACACATAGTTCTGTTATGTCACGAAGTGGAAGTTGAGAAATGTCTCCTTTCCCCATCATGTTTAAAATATCTATCCATTCATCTTTAATGGCTTTTAATATGAGGGCTTTCAAGGTTTCATCATCTAAGTTGCTCATCTTTGCTCTTTTCAAGTTGTATTGAAATCTTTCAAGTAAGTCTTCCAAATTTTCATCTTCTTTTTGCATCATTTTGAATACCTCATCCTTGTGATTGGTGGGCATACAATAGTCCAAGTATCTATCCAAAAATGTTTGTTTCATATCATTTCAAGTCCTAATAGATTGAGTGGCTAATCCCATGAACCATTTCAAAGCAGCTCCCTTCAATGTTGAAGGAAACAGTTTGAGTTTTTGAGAGTCTTCCATATAGTGATAGGTTCGGCACACGACTTCAAACTCAAACAGAAATGTTTCAGGATCCTCACTTCTCAATCCATAAAAGTTAGGGAGGACAAATGGTGAGATATTTTTCATCGTTGTATGAGTTTCCTCATCGACTATAGGGAATCCAAACAAGTTGTCTCCTTCCCTATTTCTTTCATTATTTCCTTCACCATTGTTGTCTCCATTGTTTCCTCCTCTTCTACCTCTACCTCCAAATCCATCTATTATTTCCTCTGCCATGATAGTTTCTTTAGAGTCCTTAAAGTCCTCTAGTTCTTCTATCAAGGGAGGATGAGAGGGAGTCTCTTCCTTTTCTAAATGAGATTTGGTAGGTGGTATAGGAGAATCCTCTAATTCAGCTGCTCCTTGAATTCCAAAAATATTAAGGCTAGGGGTAGATGGTGGTGAATCTTGTCTATGCCTTGAAGAAGATGGAGTTGTGAAAATCAAACTCTTGGCTTTGGCTATAAAACTTACCCTAGAATCTCTTGCTCTATGCATGTCATTTTTATTATTTTTTTTTTTTAAAAGTTGGGATAATAATTCTCTTTCTGATCTTCCAGGTCACACTAGGTGCAAGAAGAGAGCATACTCAAGAAATTACTGAACCAATAACTCTCTTTTCTGATCCTCCAGATCACACTAGGTGCAAGAGGAGAGCATACTTCAAGAAGTTATCAAGTTTTCCCTTCTTTTATTATTATTATTATTTTTTTTTTTTTTTAAGAAATTGGCTACCTATTTACACTTCCTCGGAAACGGCGCCAAAATGTTTGGTCAATTTAGTGTGTTCTAAATTGCTGCATTTAATTTGTCAATCCGGGATTCGTAAGCTGATGAAGTGCGGCGCACTATATGTGCAAGATAACCTATTTCTTAACTTTTTGTCGTTTTTGGTTTTCTAATGTGAGATGGAAATTCTAAAACAAGTATGGTTATGATTGTTCAAGGAAATGATATCCTCTATAATGATTTTCCAACTTGAAACTTAAAAAGGAATTTGAAACATACAATGACAAAACTTGAAAGGAAATGAAAATGTGCTGTTGAAAGGAAAATGTGCTGCTAGTCTAATGAATCAAAACAGTGAACTATTGAGCATGAAACCAAACTATCCTTGCTGCTGTCTAAACACAAAATAAATTATGCTGAAAGAAATCCAAAATTGCATCAAAGTAAATCTAAATCAAATTACATCAACTTATCTTCTGATCCCTCATCATTAGTCCAGCTATGATTTTCGGAGGTAACCATAAACAAATTGAATAACCTGATATCTAACTTGCAGAAAGTAAACTAATATCAAACTACACATTCATGATTCAATCCCTCACCATCAGTCCAGTTGTGGCTTTCGGAGGTAACTGAAGATGTCATGAGAAATTTAATATATCTAATTTGCAGAAAGGAAACTAACATCAAACTACACATCCATAATTCAATCCCTCACCATCAGTCCAGCTGTGGCTTTCGGAGGCAACTGAAGATGTTATGAGCAATTTAATATATCTAACTTTGCAGAAAGAAAACTAATATCAAACTACACATCCATAATTCAATCCCTCACCATCAGTCCAGCTGTGGCTTTCGGAGGCAACTGAAGATGTTATGAGAAATTTAATATATCTAAATCTAACTACTGAAGAAAATGAGCAAAACTGAAATGAACAAAGCAGTACTGAAATTAAACAGAAACTAAGAAAATCATATTAGTAGCAGAACAATATTAATTCCATGTCATTAGTCAAAAAGTTATGCAAATGCCCGGGCTGCCTATTTATAACCTGAAACAAGAACACTGATCAGTGATCAATAACATAAAACATGAAAGACAGAAGTAAAATGGAAAGAATGAAAGATTATAAACATAAATGAAGCATATATACCATGAAGGATGCAATGTATAAACACATGAATGAATTATGGTACAATGAGCTTAAAGAAATAAAACAAGAACTATACAATAATGCACAGAACCTTGGCGAGTGCAGGGGCCCTCTACACCAGCCTTGGCAACAATCTTCAAGTACGAATTACGTTTGGAAACAGAGTCTTCTTATATTAAAATGCAGTCATAACAGAAAGGTGATATTACGGCACAAGTGCAACGTAATTACATTACAGAGCAGACTAATAAAAACCAACAGAGACTAATCTAATATGTGTATACAAACGCGTTATTTATAACAAAGGAAATACAACTGATTCCATAAATTTTATGCTGATGGAGAGCACGTAGACCATTACGTCCACAGATCTAGGATCATGGCCGTATTGAAGAGTAAATCTATGAGGAGTGGATGTTTGAATTCGGCTATGGAGCCGTGTACAGATGTTGATTTGTCTCCTGCAATTCAGAAACGGCCATATGAACCTTCACGTGACACGAAACAGAGTCCTGTCACCGTGGGACTCTACGGTTGACTTCCATTTGGATGTTTGAATTCGGCTATGGGGCCATGTACAGATGTTGATTTGTCTTCCGCAATCCAGAAACGGCCATATAGATCTCCACGTGACACAAAACAGAGTCTTGTCACCGTGGAACTCTATGGTTGACTTCCATTTGGCCACCTTTGACTGCAGCCTCCCTAGATGAATTTGCTCGAGCCAATAGGACACGATCCATGTCCACATCATTTTTGACTTGCCCATGTGGCTCGTTTCTCCTGAAGACACCTATAACATAGAGTTTCACAAAATTGCTGCGGAAAGTGGCAAGATTCCGCAGCTAAATGAGCAAAATCTAAATCAAACAGCAGACACAAAAATATAGTTAAAAACCATGTTAGATGCTCTTTTGCAATTAATATAGAATGATATTGACAACTTGGGAGGTTCAGGTGGATGAAAAAAAGGTATAGAAAAGTGTATGGAAAAGATGCAGATTTGAGACTCAATAGTTGGTGCCATATATGGGATTATGACCCACCTCCTCATGTTCAAATTTCTGTTTATGTATTTGTAATTTTGCTTCCATACATGGATGATGTACTTGTCCTATTTTTGGATTTGTATGGAGGAAGAATAGGAGGCATGTGTGTACCACATGGGATGGAGACTCTCTTTGTATACTTTGATACATATTTCAGGGAGAGTAGGGGTTCAGCCATGTTTTTCTCAGTGGCATTCTTGACACTTTGTGGGATGGATTATGTACATCTCATAATTATTTTGGAGAGACAACTCATGGGAGGATGGATTGGTGAAAACTCAGCTTATGCGGAGAGCTAGATCCTTGATGGTTTCATCAATGGGGAAGGAGAAGTGTTGCAACACTCACCCTATTAGTTTCTTGAGGACAAGCAACATTTTGGAGGGGAGGACAATAATATTCCCAATTAGCCCAAGCTAATGGGAATATTCAATTTTCCTTTGTCTTATTTTGATTTTCATGTTGATGAATAAAATGTGAAGGAGGACATGAAAAACTCCTAAAAACATCAAAATAAATCAATGTGTATGTAAAAAAAGACATATCTGGGCCATGTAAATAAACTCTTGCAGGTGTGAATGGGTTTGAATCATGAGACTGGGCCAACCTTGACCAAATCAACAGCGCAGTCTAGGTGCAATGAACCTCATGGATACACAGCGAAGTTTTAGATGGAGGCTCCACATGTGAAAGGAGCTAACTCATTGAGGTGGTTTAGGGTTTGACAAGGCTTTCATCTTATAAAAGAATGAGGAGGAAAATAGGAAAAGGTTGTTGAGGATATTATTTTCTGAAGGTATTGTCTATTTAGACACTCCTCTTTGGGTTTTCCTGTTTAGGATTCCCACCTCCTCCCTTGAGCAGCTCTTGGAGGAGTCTTGTTTTTCTAGTCCACTATCCATCATTTGGACAAGCCACATCTTGCATCTACAGTGAAGTCCTGCTTAGTATTGGGTTTTCCATGTGAGCTGCAGCAAGTGGAACACTAGATCTGTTCAGATCTATCTTGTACTAGTGCCTCTTCTTAGTGAGTGTTTATTTTAACCTCCTCGAAGAGTGAATTAGTGGTTTGAGCTTAAAATCCACACATTGGCAGTAGGCCAAAGCATTCTTAGAGCCTACAGTGCAATCCCTCTTCCACGGCTACGTTATTTGTAAGAGAAGAGTTGCAGGCTGTCTTGGCATAATTCTAGAGGAGAGATCTCTAGTGATTGGATTTTTCCTTTCACTGTGGTGATCCGTGGATTGGCCAACCAATCCATGTTGTTTCAGATATTATCTACTACATATGTTATGATTCAGAATTTTATGAATACTTCTGCAAATCTATGACTTAGATCTCAGATCTACTCACCGTTGTTCATGTTTTGTTGAGATCCCCAAGGGGAGTGTATAGAGGAACTTATCTTGTATACAGATCTGGAATAGATCTATCATTTTGTGTATAGATCTGCTCTAGATCTGAGTTGTAATCTACTACATGTTTCAGCAATGAAAATAATGTTTTCAAGCTTATTCAGCCATTTCATGTTGTTGTAGCAGCTCATTTTGAGGCTTTTATCTTCTATATTCATTCTATTTTCGTTATACACTGTATAAGCTGCATTGTAGATCTATTTTGCTATTATATAGCTGAAGACGAACCTCCATGTTGGTCTCATGCTTATAAATTGATAAACTACGTTATTTCTGAAGCAGTCCTTTGCATATAGCTGCAGCCCCTCTCTTTGGGTGTTTTCGAGCTAGATTAGGTTGTGGGAGATTTGTTTAACCCACCTAGTTTTATTTGTTTTTGCTCTCCTCTTGGATTTAGATCTTAGACAAGCTTATCTAAGGGATCCAGGAGCTACAAACTCATTTTATTGCACTGAATTCTCAGGAGTGCGTTATTTCAGCAGGCTTGCTGTGAAATCCCTATTTTTGGATATTAAAACCATGTAAGACCAATTTTACCCTAAGTAAAATTGCATTCACTATGAAAAATAAATTATTAAACCACCTTTATTAAGTTTTTTATGGTCTAAACAAGAAACCTCATGAGGAAATATTAAATAAATCTACATTTGTTTGATTTTCATCAAGGAATAATTAGTTAAATAGCAGTTTAATTAATATTCCTAGTTATATTTAACCCAAAACAAGGAAATTAATTAGATAAATCATTATTTATCTTATTATTTTCTAAATAATAATTATTTAAACCTTATTCCTTGTTAAATATGACTAAATCACCCTTAAATAATTAAATAAATCATTATTTATTTGATTATTATTCAACCACATCCTTAAAATGATAAATAAATGATTTATTTATTTATTATTTACAAATAAAGGGATTTGACCCAAGTCAAATTCCTTTTCCCTCCAACAAATATAATAAAATATTCCATAAAAGTTTGATCTTGATTTGGTTAATAATATTTTAATTATGCACCAATATCTAGACTAACTCAATATTTTGTTATAAATAGAAGGGTTTTCCCATTCATTTACCACCTTTTGTTGCCTAAAGATCACTCTGGACCTATACTTTTGGTCTGACTATTGATCCACCTTCATAGTCATATTTTGCTACCATTTTTGTCTGGGTTTTCTACAGCATCAAGAGAGAGGAGTTTTAGATTTGAAGTGCTGAGGACTTACAAGAAAGCATCCCATTGAGGAGAACTGGTAACACCCTTCTGTGTTTTCCTCCCAGGTGCCATTAATATAAAATTCATTCAACATATTCTTGTCTTGTCTATTTGATGCATGGAATAAATATTGTTTTTTCTACTGCTTAATGTCTTCTAATGCATAGATCTAGATTTTTGCATCATTTATCTTGATCACCTAACTGTAGATATGAGGATATTGGCAGCCATATTTGTTGTTAGGGTTGTTTGTTATGCACAGCTAAAGTGGTATTTTTTCGTACACTTGAAATTAAGATTCATACTAACAACTGGCGACTCCACATGGGTTTATGATTACGACCTCTGTCGTTTTTCTGATCCTTGCATATCTAGCTGCTTCAAACCCTAGGATTTCTCTTCAGCCTCTTGTTTTTGCTTTTCTTGATGTTGTTTTTAACCTATAAAACCCTAAAATGATAAAAATTCTAACTTCCGTGTGTTTTCGGACCTATTGTGCAGGTGACAGACATCGGTCGCAGCTGAGATGACAATTTTTTCTGAAATCTGCCTCCTAGAGTGCCAGAAGTGAAGGTTTCACTTTTTGGCCTAAAAAATGTGACCTGGACCCTCAGGACACACCTTTTAGCCCAAAAACTGTAACCTCTGCTGAAAACAGGTCAAAAACTGCGACCTGGACGTTTTGTGGAAATTTTTTTGAAAGTTTTCTGGGTTTGTCTGAGCCTCTGTTCAGGGTTTTCTGACCTCTGTCTCTACCTGTTTTGGACCTGTACTTGTTTTTTTTTCTCAAATAAGTGGGAAACTAGCCCCCTAGGGCTTTAGTACCCTCCACTTCTTATGGAAGACTTTTTGTTGTTGCAGGTTGTCTAAAATTTCAGAGTCTTCAGCCATTTTTTCAGATCTGATACCTCACCTTCAGATCTGCTTCAGATCAGCTTTTTATCCATCTAAATCACCTCATTTAGCTTTGTTTTTATTTTCCTCTAGAGTTCACTCCTTTTCCCTCCTAGAGATAGCCTTTCACCACCTCTTTTTACAACAATTTTTCCTCTGATCAAATGGCGCTAAAATATGACCTGATCTATGCTCAGTCAGGTTATGTTTATACTGTTCTACCTGATCTTCCCAGACCCGGTGGTGCCAATGCATCAGGGGCACCTCATACCACCGATGGTATCGTTGGAACCCTCTCTAATCCATACGCTCAACCGCCCATGGGCTATGGTTATCTTGGGGGGGGAGTAGCACCTCCTGCACTTTGCCCCCTCCTAGTAGTACATATCCAAGATAGGGAATGCCTCCTCTTTTTTCCCAACCTCCTTTTTACCACACTGTTACCAAACCTCCTTATTATCTATATCCACAGCCTAGTGCACTAGCTCCTCCAGCATTAGCACCTCCACCTCCCTTTCCTTCTCAACCCCGGCAACAGCGGCCACCACCCCCTCAGGGGCAAGTGTATGCATAGCAGAGCGCGACTTATCCTCCTCCCTCCAAAGAGATGAAGAAAGGCACTCAAAATCAATCTTCTCCCGGTAATCCTAGACCTAATCCTAAAAATAATGCACCTAACACTGCTAACTAGAAACAGGGCACTCAGCCCAAGCAGGACAAGCATGTTCCCACGAACCAACCTTGTTATTTTTGTGGTGTTTATGGTCATTACATGCATGATTGTCCGCTTTTACAACAGATGAAGCAGATATGGGAGTCTCAAGCAACGTTGTGCAGACAGCAAGCCTCCCCTTCCATCCCTCCCAATGCTGCACCTAGTCAACCGACTATGCTTACTAATCCTTTTCCTCAACAAGTATTTGTGGCTACCCAACCACCTAAAGGATAGGTGGCCACTCAATCTCTTCCATATAGTACCTTCGATTACCAGATTCTCATGATGAACTCTGCTCAACCTCTAACTATAGACATCAATCTTCATACTCGGTCCCGTCAGTACAACAAGCCTTCTGCTACGTCTGTCCCCGAGCTGCCTCCTTTGGTCTCTACAAAGCCTCTTTCGACACTAAGGGTCCCTTTTAGATTCCTCAGCCTAAGGCAGAGGTTCACACCAAGATCCCTAAAGTACCACTACGCTGAAATGTTGCTTCTGGAAAAGCCGCCCATTCGTATAGCATAGTAGATGATTTGGCACAATCCCCTGTTGCCATTTCAATGCTGTAACTCCTCCATTCATGCCCTTCACAACGAAAATCTCTCCTATCTACCATGGGAATTGTAGATCCTTTTGACCTTCGATTGATTGTCTTTGATGTTGATCGGTTGGAACATCCTCCTCTACCTGCTTCCGTCGCTTTGCAAATCCCATTCAAGATCCGAAACGCTAAAATTTCTTGGTGCATTATTGATGAGGGGGCATCCACCTGTGTGATGTCCACTTCAGTTTGGAAGCAACTCGGACCACCTGAGTTAGCTCCTTCCACGATCACTCTTCGAGCATGGGATGGCCACATCTCCCAGCCCATTGGCTTATTCCACAATTTTCCTATTACCCTTGTGGGCAAGACTGTTTGTGTTGACATAGAAGTCATAGATTCCCCATTATATTACAACATTCTATTGGTTCATAGTTACACTTATGAAATTTCTGTTGTCCCTTCCGTTTTCCACCACTAGATGTCCTTCCCCCATAATGGAAAGATAGTCACCATTTACCAATTGGCATATTAAGAACCGAAGTCTCAAACCTCCCCTGAGTCCACTATATCTTTGGTGGCCAACAAGCAAACCGTCGATCCTTAGACCATTGTTTCACCCAGATTCTACAAAGACTCCTCATTTCTTGGTACATTACCTAGTCTTCCTCCTCCTATCTCTGATCCCATCTCATCGAATGTTTGCATGATGCAATCGTCTCTAGTTGCCCTAAAATGGCTCGCCTCGGCTAGTCAGCAGCCTCTTTTCCCTCCACATCCTTCTCCTAGCCCTTCGATTCAGCCTTCTAGACCTCCTCCTCTTGGCCCTTCAGTTGGTACTCATGAGCCCCCTTACCCTCCTGGAACGATTCGGCCTTAACCATTTAGGAGTCGTCCCACCTGGTCATTACCCCTCTGGTCAGATACCATTCCTAGCTCCCCCACTAGGAGTCTACACAGTACCTGTCATGGCCACCCTCTCTCTTCCTAACCTAACCCTTTGGATTCCCATATGGTACCTTGATTCTCCAGCCGCTACGCCGCCTAGTCAACCCAAACCTTATCTTGCTTTGACCCCAGTCCAATCAATCCCCATGACTTCTCCCGCTGCAACAGTGCCTCAGTCACCTCAACAGGAAACACCCCCTATTGTTACTGCTTCAGGTAAGAAGGGTAAAGCTCGCAAGGGGGCATCAAAGGAAAAGGCTACCCCAAAAAACCCTACCCCTCCTCGGCCTCCAAAGCATACCATCCAGTGTGCTTTATGTGATGTTTTCAGTCACGCCTCACCTTAAGTCCATGGTCAATGAGACGTTTCCATAGTCTGATGTCACTATGTTGTGAAACCAGCTCCAAAAATGGAAGAAAAGAGATATCAATGCCTTAGAAATAAGCCACTTCGAGGGGACAACCTCCAATACATTACATGAATGAACAATTCTTGGATGATACAAATTACCAAAACTCCTTTCTATATATAGGAGTCCATGGGGCCACAATGTAATCCTAGCCGACCTAACAATAATAATTTAAGGGCACAATAATAACAATATGGGGGTTACAAGGGTACAATAATAACAATAAGGGGGTTACATTAACAAAAATACGGGACTATACTAGTAATATAGGGACCTAACATGCCCCTCTCCTTCAAAAAAGTGTTGTCCTCCACGCTTGAGTAGCTCTGGGTGCTTCTGTATAAAATTCTCATCCTCCCATGTAGAATCTTCAGTGGGTAAGTTCTTCCACTTGATGAGATACTCTGAAATTGATCTATTTCGTAGCTGTTGAGTTCTTGTTTCCGTGACCGCTTCAGGTTCCAATATGATTTTTCCTTCCTCATCAAGTTCTAGCAATATTTTTTGAACTAGAAGATTTTCACCTATAACCCTCTTTAAGCATGAAACATGGAAAACTGGATGCACTCGTGAAGAAGCAGGAAACTCCAATTTGTATGCCATAGTACCAATATTTTGCAACACCTTGTAAGGACCATAGTACTTTGGTGATAATTTATTATCCTTATTAGCTTGCTTGAGGAACATTTTTTTGTACGGTTGTAGCCGTAAAAATACCCAATCTCCTACATCAAAACTTCTCTCGCTGCGATGTTAATTTGCCTATTGTTTCATTCGATTTTGTGCCAAATTCAGGTTATCCTTGAAGAGTTGGAGAACTTCTTGTTGATGCTTGATGTGATCTTCCACTGCTTGAACCTTAGAATTTTCTCTTAAATATGATGTGATGGATGGTGGATGATATCCATAAAGTGCCATAAATGGGGTCATTTTTGCTACAGTGTGGAAGGAAGTGTTATACCACCATTCAGCGAGAGGTAACCACTTGACCCATTGTGTTTGTTTATTTGATACAAAACAACGAAGATATCATTCCAAACATTTATTTACTATCTCAGTTTGACCATCATATTGAGGATGATAAGATGAGCTATGAGCTAATTGAGTACCCAAACAAGAAAATAACTCCGTCCAAAAATTTCCAGTAAAAATGGGATCTTTGTCGCTCACAATAACCCTTGGGTTTCCATGTAGATTTTGAATTGTGTTCATAAATGTAGTAGCAACTGTACTTACTTTAAATGGATGATATAATGCACAAAAGTGTGCACACTTGGTAATTCTATCAACTACCACCATGATGACACTCTTTCATTTGGACTTAAGTAAACCTGTGATAAAATCCATTGAAATCTCCTCCCAACGCTGACTTGGAATGGATAAAGGTTGTAGAAGTCCCGAGGTCTTAATTGTCTCAACTTTATTCTGCTGGCAAACCAAAAATTCCACCACAAAATTTTGAATATCAGATTTAAGGCCATCCCAAAAAAAAAAAATTCTTCACCCTATGGTAATTTTTTAAAAATCCTGAGTGTCCTCCTAAAGGAGAAGTGTGCAATTCCAAAAGAATATTTTGTTTTATTTGGGAATTCTTACAAAGATATAAGCAATATTTGTACCATAAGGAATCATTTTTCCAACTAAATGTATCATATGTACTAGGATATTGGTGCAAATTTTGAATGAGTGTCCATAATTCTTTGTCCTTCTTCCATTCATCTCTTACTTCGGTTATCCAATCTAGTTGGATAATAGAAATGGCACAAAGCAATGCTTCCACCTCTTCATTCTTTCTTGAGAGTGCATCTGTAACAACATTAAGCTTCCCTTTTTTGTAGATTATTTCAAAGTCATAACTCAACATCTTTGTGACCCATTTTTGTTGCTCTTTTGAATATAGTCTTCATTCCAAAAAGTGTTTAAGACTATCATGATCAGTTTTTACCTTGAAGTGTCTTCCCATTAGGTAATTTCACCATTTCTTTAGTGCATGTAGTATTGCTAACATTTCCTTCTCATAAATAGGTTTATGCAAATACTTTCCTTTGATTGGACAACTTTCAAAAGCAATGGGTCTTCCTTCCTGCATTAAAACAACACCAATTCCATTTCCTAAGGCATCACATTCCACAATAAAGGTTTTTGTGAAGTCTGGTGTAGCTAAGACCAGTGCTAGGCACATTGCCTCTTTAAGATGTTCAAAGGCCTTAGTTGCTTCAGGAGTCCATGAAAATGCATCTTTCTTCAATAATGTTGTTAGAGGTGCCGCTATTCTCCCATAATTCTTAACAAACTTGCGATAATACCCTGTTAACCCGAGAAATCCTCGCAACTGCTTTATGGTTGTGGGGACTTTCCATTCCTTAATGGCTTTAATTTTGTTAGGATCTACTTTAACACCCTCGTGAGATACAATATGACCCAGATATTCCACCTCTTGTACTCCAAAGAAACATTTGGATTTTTTTGCATATAATTGTTTCTCCCGCAATAGTTTGAGCACCCTGTCAACATGTTCAACATGATCCTTCCAAGACCTGCTATAGATTAGTATATCATCAAAAAATACTAGCACAAATTTTCTAAGGAAGGGTTTGAAAATGGAATTCATCAACCCTTGAAATGTAGAAGGTGCATTGGTAAGGACAAAAGGCATGACCAAAAATTCATAATGACCCTCATGAGTTCGAAATGCTATTTTTGGAATATATTCAGTCTTCATTCTAATTTGATGATATCCTGAACGAAGATCCAACTTGGTAAAATAAATTGCTCCATGTAATTCATCCAATAATTCATCAATCACAGGAATGTGAAATTTATCTTTAATGGTGAGCTTATTGAGCTCCCTATAATCCGGACACATTCGCCATGATCCATCCTTCTTGTGTACCAATACTACAGGAGCAGAGAAAGAACTTTTACTAGGTTGAATTATACCCGCCTCTAACATTTCTGCAATCATACGTTCAATTTCACTCTTTTGGACATAAGGATATATATAAGGCCTGATGTTTGGAGGAACACTTCCTGGAATGAAATGAATAGCATGATCATGATCACGAATAGGTGGAAGTCCTTTGGGAGTTTAAAACACCTTGGAATGATTTTCCAAGACTTGTTGGAGATCTACAGAAATAGATGATTTTGATGTTGGAACTTCTAGTGAGCATAATTGTGAAATTATGCCTTGTTGTTATTTCTTTAGAAGATTTTTCATGACATTAGAGATTATTATCTTTCCCGGCTTCCCTGCAATACCCCGTAATTCAATTTCATTTCCTTTTGAAAACAATTTCAAGAAAATTTCTTGAAAATTAAAAGCTACCGTCCCCAAAGATTGCAACCATTGTACTCCTAGTACAACATCAGCACCTCCCATACGAATGGAAAGAATTGGACTATTCAATACATATTCCCCCATGGTTAGCTTGATATTATGGAACTTTCCAAAGAAATTTATAGTTTCTCCATTTTCAACCATCACTTGAGATTCTGGTGCTGGGTATAGGAAACAATTCAATTCCTTGGTTACCTTACAATGAATAAAATTATGGGTGCTACCCGAATCAATCAACACTATTACCTTTTTCTTCTTGATATGTCCTTCTATCTTGAGAGTTTGAGGAGTGGTAATTCCTGCTAGTGCATTACACGATATGGTCAGACTCATTTCTTCCTCTTATAGGGTTGGTTCTTGGAGTATATCCTCTTCTTGTTCATTTTCTTCTTCCTCTTCACAATCTATGTAAAATAATTTCTTCTCAACACACTTATGACCTTTAGTGTATTTTCTATCACAACTGTAGCAAAGCCCTTTTGCTCTTTTTTCTTCCAATTTTTGTGGTGTCAACCTTGTAGGTTGTGGAAATCTAGGCGCAGCAACACTTCCTTCTTTATAGAAGTGAGTGGTAGGCTTCCTTGTCGCCATAATTTTACATTCAATTTTTCTTGCCAACCTGAATGCCTTCTCCAATGAATCAGGTTCCAAAACGCGAACTTCATGTTGGATGTTATCCTTTAAAGTACCTATGAAGAGATCAATCCCGTGTTCCTCTGGAATATCAGTTACCCTTATATTCAATTTTTGGAAGTCCTCAATGTGCTCCCCCACTAAACCCTTTTGTTTGAGATTTATCAATTGGCTAAAGAAGGTGTTGCTCTTTGTATCCTCATAATGTGCTATCATTTCCTCCGTAAAAATTGACCAAGTGACAATTTTTTTATGGGAGAAAAGCCATCAATACCATACAAATGTATGTTGTTCTAAATGTAAAGCTGCAATGTGTAACTTTTGTGTGTTTTTCACATTATGGAGATCAAAATATTGCTCCATCTGTAGTATCCATGTTACAGGATCCTTTCCATCAAACTTCCTCATATCCATTTTTGAAATATGGTGATTCTTCCCGCCAACATTAGAGTTTATGAAATCACGATTAAAATTTATTTTGTTCTCATCATAAGTTTCCTCTACTATCTTTTCACCATTAGGAAACATATCTTGTATCAACTTTGTCAAACCTTTCATGTCTGCTTTTAGATCATTCTTCATATTTTCTATGTTGTCTTTCATTTTTTCTTCCATGTCATCCATCTTAGCTTCCATGCCAGCTTCCATGCCATTCATCTTAGCTTCTATGCCTTTCCTCAAATCATCCATCTTCGCTTCCATGCCTTTGTTCAAAACTTCCATTTCATTTTGTGTTGCTCTTTTCGAGAGCGGAATTTGGTGCACTCGCTCTTGTAATTTTGATAGACCATGTTGCAATTCTTCATCTTCATGAGTCATAGTAGAGCCTTCTGAAGGCTTAATGGGTGTTAAAATATTTTTACAGGGCATTTTTTGGAACCCAATACTGATATCTATTCTACAATATGCCCTTGGAATCAATTCAAATTGATTCTTCAAACAAGACTTATGCAATTCGGAAAAAATTACACACCTTTTTGTTGATTTTGAAGAGCTAGATATTGAAATTGGATTATCTTTGTGGTTATAGTGCTTCAATATTTAAACTTTTTCACTAAGGTAGCATTCTGAATCCTCTTTTGAATGCCACAGGTCTGAGCTGATTTGGATTCTTCAAGATAAAGTTATGTCCAATCTCCCACAATGACATAATTATGGACTGTTTCAGTAGATCAAACTTGTATGACTTGCCACGTGTCACTGTTTCGTCTTTTAGCTCTGAAATTGATAGAAAAGAAACTGTTGTCCGTGTACTTGTGGCCACTTTTTATGGCATGCCAATCCGATGCTCAGGGAGAGAGTTATGAAGATTTTCCCACGATCATCTCTTTGAGATGAAATTCAGGAGCCTAAAAAAGCACTACCTTCCACAGATCATATCTCTGAATATATTGCGAACCAAGCTCTGAAATTTTGTGATGGGGTTCCTCAGGATTTCAGCTTCACGCCCTAAAAATTTCATATTTTGAACCTTCGTAGAAACAAATTTATAGCGCAAATTCCATGATGACCTATTTAGATTAAATTAAGGAACCTGCAAAAAGACCTAACTTCCACAGATCATATCTCCGAATATATTGTGAACCAAGCTCTGAAATTTTGTGAAGATGTTCCACAAGATTTCGGCTTCACACCCTAAAAATTTCAGCTTCTGAAACTTCGTAGAAAAAAAATTATAGAAAACATTCCATGATGACCTGTTTGGAGCAGCGAAACCCTAGAATCCAAAGCTCTGATACCAAATGTTGTGAAACCAGCTCCAAAAATGGAAGAAAAGAGATATCAACGCCTTAGAAATAAGCCACTTCGAAGGAGAAACCTCCAATAAATTACATGAATGAAAAATTCTTGGATGATACAAATTACAAAACCTCCTTTCTATATATAGGCGTCCATGGGGCCACAATGTAATCCTAGCCGACCTAACAATAATAATTTAAGGGCACAATAATAACAATATGGGGGTTACAGGGGTACAATAATAACAATAAAGGGGTTACACTAACAAAAATAATGGAATATACTAGTAATATAAGGACCTAACACACTATACCCAATTCAGTCCCGAAACTCAAGTTTTTGCGCACAAATCACCCTTGTGCTTTGTGTGATTTCCATGGCCACTATACTCACCTCTTTACCCACCTTGAAGAGTACCACTCCTCTTTGGAAGCAGTTCGCCAATTCCAGGCCAAGCGTAATGAGTCCACCACTCCCTTATTTGTGCATTTTGCTTTGGAAAAACCAGAGGACATGAATGTTCCCATTGACATTCCCCCTCCGGATGTCGAGATGACAGAGCCTTCGTCTACCATTTTCTACCTATCATCATCCATGAGACCCTCGGTGGAAGTCCCCTTGGATAATTCCCCTGATGTTTCACTTGACCTCCCTTCAGCAATCACCCTATGCTCAACATCGGTAGATCCTTTATCTGCTTACTCTTCTATCACCACTTGTGACGATGTGCATGTGAACCTCTCTTCTCATGATCATGAGTCAGGTAGCTTTGCTGCGTCAAGTGGTATTTCTTCCACCAGTCACCCCATCTTCTATTACGATGACGAAATTATGGAAGTAGTCACCACCCCTGACTTTATCTATTCCCCCTTACATCGAACCCATGCATTCGAACCACATACACCTTGTGGCCATTACATTGACACCCAATGTTTGGGTTAGGGGGCACCCATATTTGAGAGACCAGGAGAATAAATTCTCCACAACTCTCCTACTGTATCTGTTTGTGTCAACTCTAGTACCATTATTCTTCCACATTTAGAAGAACCTCTAGAGTCCTATATCACTTCAGATCCCTCTAGGGATGATACCCCTCATCATTCCTTCATCTTACATAAACAACCCAGTCCCTTCGACATTGTTTTTGACCAACCTGTGAGTTTTTTGGGAGAGCACCAGTTCATTATCTCCAAATCCTCTCTTTGGGATAGTGACACCATGTATGCCAATCTGGAAACTTAAAGTCCATTTGATTCATATATGTAGTACCAAAAGATATTGGTAATCCTCCATTCCCTTTCTCAAACTGCATAACCATAACGAAAACAAATGGCACACCACATGATTAAAATGTGTTTAGCTTCCCCCTTTTTATAAATACATTTTGGCATGACCACAACATGCTTGGGGGAACCTATGCCCCTCAACCATAAAAATCCCATATCTCAGCCAAAAATAGCACTGAAACCCCCTTTCTCTGATAGGTCGCACTTTTCAGGTCACCTCCTGGGACAATTCGCAGTTTTCTGCCCAGTACCTGCTACCTAGGTCGTAGAACAGACCCCAAAAAGTGTGACCTGGCCTATTTATGAGCTCTAGGTACCTAAACTGAACTTTCAATCTACTGAAATGAAAGAGTAAGATTAGGCCTCTTACCTTAAACTGACAAATCTCAATTCCAACGGTTGGTTTTTCTGCTTCGATCGCCGCAAGATTTAGGGCCTTCTCTCTTCTCTGCATTCACCACAGCTCCACATGAAAATGAGTGAATTTAGAGAGAAAATGCCTTATTAAAAGAGAAACCCCTGTTTTTTCTTTCACCTGTTGCGGCCAAACCATAGCTGCGTTTACCAAACTGTCTGTACCATTGGAAATCTCTCACCAAGACCTCAAATGGGTATCTGTTAGTTTTTAGTGATTTGATACTTCACCAGGACACATTTTTTCCAAGAAGTGTCACTTCACCCCTCCTCAAAATCAAATTTCTTCACTTGCAACACTCGTACTGCGGGCACCACTTTACCTCCATACTTTTCCATGCTCGTGTCGACTTTCGTCATGAGTTACCATCTTGTACTCATGTTTTTATGGTCCCCATTGGACCTTTTATGTGTGGCAGCACCATCGAATCACCCTTGTTTAACGCATCCGAGTTGAGTCATCATTGAATTCATGGAGTCTATCCCAAGTCCCTTTGCATCCTGCTATATTCCTCCATCCTTCATTGCTTGGTCCCTCTCTCATGTCTCACATTATGGCCTTCAGTCCCACTGTCCCCTATCCCTCATGATATTGTGTCAGTGGTTTCCAGGGCATCCATGCCCTTTATGCTCTAGCAAGGGAAGTCGTCTGTTCGCTACTCAGTACCCCGCATTTCATCATCATCATTGGTGTCATTCTATCAGTCGCTCTACTATTTTCTCTCATGCCATAGATGAGAATACCTTATTTCATCACCTATGGTGGACCTCCTTCTGTCGACATTAGCTCATTCATTCCAGAAGACAGGTCTAGAGGGCGGTGTACCTTGGTTCCAGCTTCCACTCTTGTTTGGTGCCTCAGATCAAGCAAAGGGACTCCTTGTTTCCCTTTGACTTGACTGTTTCTCAACTCCAGCTCCTTTCAGCATGATCGAGATCCGTATACTTGATGGTTCAATGATACAGCAGCTGATATCGATGATTCCCGGGTGTGTGTGAGATGTCTCAGCCCTCATGAGGGGGTGGCTCTATAGGTAGCCCCCCACACACCCGAATGACCTCTTCATTACAGCCTTTGATGCAGCTCCATACATTTGATCATGTCGGCCTCAACCGCTTGCAGCGCCTTTTTGTTTGCATGTATCAGTTAGATTTTCAGAGCCCTTTCCTGTTTTCAGAGGAATCTGGTTTGCATTTATATCTCATGTACTCAGATATCATTGTACAAGTCCTGGCTATTATCCCAGGAATAATATGTATGTGGGATTCATTATCATGTTTTTTATCTAGCTCATGTTTATGCCAGCATGTACTATATTGACCAATCCTGTGGTTTACCGGACGCCTTATTTTTTGTACTTTTCCCCGGTGGGCATAGGTATGCCTCCCTCGCCGCCTATAGCATAGGTACTCACTCATCAAAGAGACTTGTCGCACCTGTAAGTCTCGCCTCCTCAGGGACTAGTTCTTTCAGCACTTTAGTCTACCTTATGCTTCTCTCTCTTTGACTTCCCCTTCGACGTCTAGTGATTGAGTTCTTACAACGTACTTTAGTCATACGATTAGCTCCTAACGCTCGCACGCTGGGGGGAAATTTGTTACACCATTTTTTGGTCATCTAACCCATTGTTATTAGATGGACCTAATTACACCATGTAAGACCAATTTTATCCTAAGTAAAATTGCATTCACTATGAAAAATAACTTAGTAAACCACCTTTATTAAGTTTTTTATTGTCTAAACAGGAAACCCCATTAGGAAATATTAATTAAATCTACATTTGTTTGATTTTCCTCAAGGAATAATTAGTTAAACAACAGTTTAATTAATATTCCTGGTTATATTTAACCCAAAACAAGGAAATTAATTAGATAAATCATTATTTATCTTATTATTTTCTAAAGAATAATTATTTAAACCTTATTTAAATAATATTCTTTGTTAAATATGACTAAATCACCCTTAAATAATTAAATAAAACATTATTTATTTGATTATTATTCAACCACATCCTTAAAATGATAAATAAATCATTTACTTATTTATTATTTACAAATAAAGAGATTTGACCAAAGTCAAATTCCTTTTCCCTCCAACAAATATAATAAAATATTCCATAAAAGTTGGATCTTGATTTGGTTAATAATATTTTAATTATGCACCAATATCTAGACTAACTCAATATTTTGTTATAAATATAAGGGTTTTCCCATTCATTTACCACCTTTTGTTGCCTAAAGATCACTCTGGATCTATACTTGTGGTTTGACTATTGATCCACCATCATAGTCATATTTTGCTACCATTTTTGTATGGGTTTTCTACACTGTCAAGAGAGAGGAGTTTTAGATCTGAAGTGCAGAGGACTTACAAGAACCCATCCCATTGAGGAGAACTGGTAACACCCTTCTATGTTTTCCTCCGAGGTGCCATTAATACAAAATTTATTCAACATAGTCTTGTCTTGTCTATTAGATGCATGGAGTAAATCGTGTTTTTTCTACTGCTTAATGTCTTCTAATGCATAGATCTAGATTTTTGCAGCATTTATCTTGATCACCTAACTACAAATTTGAGGATATTGGTAGCCATATTTGTTGTTAGGTTTGTTTGTTATGCATAGCTAAAGTGGTATTTTTTCATACGCTTGGAATTAAGATTCATACTAACAGTAAGAGCCCTAAGAGATTGTGGGTCGTTAAAGTACTTTCGCTTGTCAAGCATGAGGCAACAAATAGAACTCTTGGAGTTCCTAGTTTGAGCATGGGATCCAGCTATCGATGCATTTCATATTAGGAAAAAAATGGTTCCCATTACAGTGGAGGATGTATACTTTCTCACAGGTTGTTCGAGGAGAGGCTTGCCCATTTCTCTCTCAAGGTTTTCTCTGGGAGGAGAGACAGTGAGAGACTATGTTTTGCAGTATTGCTATCTGAGGGCAGAGCCAAGAAAATATGGGAAGATAAAAATCTGTGATGTTCGATATTTTCCTTTGAGAACCATTCTTTTCATGATCGCAAAATTTGCTGGCACCGTTACACTACATGTAGCGAATAGATCATATATGCAGTATGCGCTAGAGTGCATGGAGCCAACAATTTTCAACTGGTTTAAAGTTGTACTTTCCCAAATAAAGGAAAAAATGAACAAAGAAAAGGGAGGAAGGAAGAATAAATTTAGTTATTGTTCGATCCTCACTTCATTTGCCTTTGAGCGGATTCCACTGATGTAGCCTCAGCATGTAACACTAGGTGTGTCTAATCCTAGAGATCCAAGGATGCAGAGATGGGTAGAACTAATGGGTAGGAATGTAGGCCAATCAACCATTGTTCTTGACTATGTTCTTCACCTGGTTCAGGCAACAGGTTTTCTCCGTTAATGAGTATGCATATGCAGGCCTCGATTTCCAAGGATATCCAGAATTAGCCTTACTAGAAGGCACTCAGTGGGGTGCAATAGGTAAGAATGTTTTGACCGTGTTTTTTATTTTCCTAAGGTTTATACAATGTTTTTGTATTTTGATGTTTTCCCAAGACTAAACTAAATTTTTGATGTAATGCAGATGTTGGTCGAGTTCAACTGGTGGAGGAACTAGAGCATGGAGCAGATGAGCTAGCAGAGAGGGTTGTAAGGAGAGCAATCCTTCAGGATCTAGACATGGTTGAGACATTGTATGAGGTTCGGCAGCACATAGAGGGTTTTACCTTTGGGATTCTAAATTTCCAAATCAAAGAGTTACCCATGTGACTGCAGTGCCATACTATAGGTGTTCCTAATGGCTAGATGCAGTTATTGCGAGGATAGCTAGATATATAGCATGTTACCATGAGCATAACTAGTTTACTTTCATCATTTTGCATACATTTTGAGGTTAGATGACCAATGTGTCTTGGGTACATTTTTTTCTAAAAAACTATGACTATATATCTATTTGATTTCAGTGTCTTCCTATGTTTATTGTGTAATCATATTCAATTATGTGAATGTATCTTTACATGTGTTGCAAATTTCTATCTAAAACTTGATTAGCTAAAGTATCAGTCAATGTGTTCAAATTTCTGGAAATGTGTTGATACTAAATGAAATCAAAGCGTGTTTCCAAAAGTTGAACTCTTATGAACTAGTAAGTTGTAATACCACAAGTTGTGAGTATAACCTTATAATGATGTGGTTAATACCAAATGAAATGGCATCAGAGAGAATTTCGATCAACACGCTATAACCAGCAATATTGTTTGCTGATCTACCAATACAAATCCCTCAAAAAATCACTAACTCATCGTTCGGAGTGAAAATGGCCCATGTTGTAGATGATATATTCTATGTACTATGACTAGCACCATAAGCATATCCAAAAAATGGTTCCAAATATTCAGAAATCTGCGATGAAATGTAAAGCGGATTACTAACATCAAGAAAACTCTAAAAACAAACTAAGATAGTGAATACAAATCAACAACATCTATATACAATATAATACAAAAAATTACTACGCTCATGATTAAGCATAGTAACGTTTCAGGTACAACCCATTTCGGGGCTGCGCCAACAGAATTCCATCGTAGTCCACCAACTCATAGGCACCCTTAGCAAGAATTCAATATTCCCAATTAGTCCTAAGCTAATTGGAATATTCATTTTTGTTTTATTTCTTTATATAAAGAATAAAAGTGTAAAGGAGGTCCATCATACTCCTAAATAATGAATAAATCAATGCCATATGTAAAAAGGCTAAATCTTGGCTGCTAAATCAAGCACCCTTAGGTGTGAAAGGGGCTAGACATTTTGACTGGGTCAACCTTGACCAAATCTACAGCGTTGTCTTGGAGGAGTGGCCATCAATCAGGCACAACGCAGTTTTGGATGGAGATGCCTTGTGAAAGGAGTGATTTCATTGAAGGTGGTTTAGGGTTTTCAAGCTCTTAACTTATAAAAGGAAGAGGATGGAAGCATGAGAAGGTTGTTGATGTTTATCATATTTTCTAAATATATTTTCTGTTTAGACATATATCTTTCTCTTACTGTTTAGCTGAGAATGAATGTTGTTTAGCATTAGGTGTTCCTAGTCGGGAATCCCACCTCTTCCCATTGAGTAGCTCTTGGGAGAGTTTGCATTGTATTTTCCACTATCTGTTTGAAGGCCAAGCTTCTTATTTCAACTACAATGCAGATCCTGTTGAGGGTTTGGTTGCCTTTGCAAGCTGCAGTAAGTGGAGATTAGATCTTTCAGATCTAGTCCATTTCAGTGCTCATTTTTAGTGGAGGAGGCTTCTACTCCATTAGGAGGACAATATTGAAGATATTAAGCATCATTTTCATATATTGGCTACATTCCAACTGTATTTTGATCCCTACAACGCAGTTTTACTTCCAGATCTATGTTATTCCTGTAGGTGCAGTTGCATGGTCTTTTGGCATACCATCTAGAGGGTTGATTTTCAAGTGTTGGGGATCTACCCTTCACTTTGGAGATCCATTGGAGGGGATCATTCTCTTTTTCATATCAGATCAGATCTAGTTCCATAACTAAATATTTCTATAGATCCACAAACTTAGATCTCAGATCTACAATTTTTACATGGTGTAATGCTAAAAACCCCAAGGGGATTCTGAAGAGGAGCCTATATAGTGTATGGATCTGTTATAGATATGAATTTTCATGCACTTATCTACTCTAGATATAAATTGTAACCTTCAGTTGTTGCGGCCCCATAAAATAACGTTGTAAGGCAATTTCCTGTCTTAATATATGGTTGCAGCACCTCTTTTTGAGAATTTTCTTATATTGGAGACTTCTATTTCCTGTTATACATCTTATGGGCCATCTTGTACATCTATTTTGCTGTTGTAAATACAAATTAAAGTTCTCCATATTGGGCTCCTTCTTTGTCTATGATGAACTGCATTATTTTTCTGCTAATCTGCAGTCTATTGTTGCATTCCCCATTTGGGAATATTACAGTGGTATCATAGCATCATCTTGGCACAACCTGTGCTTTCTAGGAAGTCAATATTTCTTCTAAAGAAGAAGGGCCTCTTACTGACAGAGAGAAGAGGTATCTAAAGAGAAGACATAATAAATTTGATTACACAAATAATAATGAAGAAAAGGGTAAAGCCCCTTTATCTAGAGGTGAAGATGAAGAAAAGGATTTTCCTAAGATCCTTCTTAGAGCCATGCAAGATATTGCTAGAAATATCAAAGAGATTAGAATGGACAGAATCAAGGAATCCCCTAGAGGATTTCATCTTGAAGAAGGCTCTGGCATGTCTCATCACTAGAAGGATCAACTAGTGCATCAGCCACAAGTTTCCCAATGCTCTACCATGCCTACATTTTTGGCTGTGGGAAATGAAGGGTTTCAAGAGCATGAATCCCTTGAAGACTATTTTGAAGAATATGAGTCTCAAAATAAGAGATTCAAAGATAACTTGAGTTTTCAGAAGTTTTTTCACATCAAGGAAAATAGAGGACCAAGGCGTCATTCAGAATCATGATTGACAACACACTATGGGTAGATTATTTTTACCCAAATTTGATGGGTCATCCAAGTGTTCTGCAAAATCTAGGGTATAAAAGCTTGACATATACTTCCAGTTGAACAAGGTCCCAGAGATGGATTCTATCAATATTACAGCGCTACACCTTGAAGGTGAAGCACATGACTAGTGGTTCCATGGCTTGTCTACATTAGCTAATGCCAATGTGACTACTTATTTAGAGTTCACTAGAAAGCTGGCGGAAAGATTTGATATAAGAGATCCAGAGGCACCATTCATGAGCCTTGAAAAGTTGAAACAATAAGGTAATACAGAAACTTACATCTCTGAATTTTTAAGACTTTCTGTTATAGCTCCTGATTTTTCTGTAGCAAGAAGGGTGTACATGTTCATCGATGGTCTAGATGAACCTCTTCATGGGTTGGTTAAATCTACCAAGCCCACTACCCTACATGATGATATTGAAAGGGCTAGAGACCTTCAAGATGCCTTGCCAAAAGCAAAGGCAACTTTTCAGTATAAGCCCTCTTTTCCTTCAAAGCGAAAGGAAGAAAAATTTGCTCCTTCAAAAGAGAGCTCATACAAGAAGCCTCTTGATGATGATGTCCGGAGAGACCTAAGAATAAGGAAGCTTTGCTTCACTGTAATATTCCCAAATGGGGAATGTGGAAATACAATGTGGATTTGCAGGAAAATAACATAGTTCATCAAAGAAAAATCAGGAGGACAATATGGAGACCATTCAAATGTATTTATAGTAGCAAAATAGATGTACAAGATGGCCCATAAGATGCATAACAGGAAATAGAAGTCTCCAATAGAAGAAAATTCTCAAAAGAGGTGTTGCAACCATATATGTAGACTAGAAATTACTTTACAGTGTTATTTTATTGGGATGAAAAAAACTGTAGATTACACTTTATATCTAGACCAAATAAGTGCATGAAAATTTAGATATATAACAGATCCATACACTATATAGGCTCTCCTTCAGAATCCCCTTGGGGTTTTCAGCAATACACCATGTACAGTGAGTAGATTTGAGATCTATGTCTACAGATCTATAGAAATATTCAGATCTGGAAATGGATCTGATCTAATATGAGAAAGATAATGATCCCCTCCTATGGATCTCCAAAGTGAAGGGCAGATCCCCAACACTTGAAAACCAACTCTCCAGATGGTATGCCAAAAGACCCTGCAACTGCACCTACTGGAATAACACAGTTCTGGAAGTAAAACTATGTTGTAGGGTTTAGAATATGGTTGGCCACATGCCAAGATCATAAAATGAAGCTCAAGGCATCCAATACTCTCCTCCCAATGAATTATAAGTCTCCTCCACTAAAAAGAAGCACGGGAATGGCCTAGATATGAAGAGATCTAGCCTCCACTTGCTGCAGCTTGCAAAGACAACCAAAACCTTAATAGGATTTGCATTGTAGTTGAAAGAAGAAGATTGGCCTTCAGCCAGATAGTGGACAATAAAATGCAAACTCTTCCAAGAGGCGTATCAAGGAAAGAGGTGGGATTCCCGTTCAGGAACACCAAATGCTAAACAACATTAATTCTCAACTAAATAGCAAGAGAATGAGATATGCTAAACAGACCATATATTCAGAAAAATATCATATCATCAACAACCTTCTAATGTTTCCATCCTCTTCCTTTTATAATTTAAGAGCTTGCAAACCCTAAACCACCTCCAATGAGATCACTCCTTTCACACAAAGCATCTCCATCTAAAACTGCGTTGTGACTCATTGATGGCCACTCCTCCATGATAGTGTTGTAGATTTGGTCAAGGTTGACTCAGTCAAAATGTCCAGCCCCTTTCACACCTAAGGGTGCTTAATTTAGCAGCCAAGATTTAGCCTTTTTACATATGGCATTGATTTATTCATTATTTAGGAGTATTATGAACCTCCTTTACACTTTTATTCTTTAAACAAAGATATAAAACAAAAATGAATATTCCAACTAGCTCATGACTAATTGGGAATATTACATTCACTTGCCAAGAATCATGGGCACTTGGACATAGATGTGATGTTGGAAAATCACATTACATAGAGGTCTTCTCAGATGATGAGGAGGAAGAAGAAGAAGAGATAGCAAGAGATGATCCACCAACAGATGGAGGTGGGGATCGAGAAATTTCTCCAATCAGAAGCACTCTTGCATCCTTAAGAGTGATAACCAATTATCATGAAACTTCCACACAATAAATAGAGATGAATTTGCGTAGTGGAAGAAGGGATATGATGATCCCATCTATTATGCACATGAGGAGGATCCATGAGACATCATTATCTTGTGGTAAACCACCTGGGAGGCCACCTAATTTAGATTTTGTGGGAGATATCTCACAACATGATGCTCCAATCTTAGATCCAAGAGGGATGGGAACATTGGAAGACAATGATACAGCACTGGGAGTCTTAGGTAGGCTCAAGGAGGAGAGAGAGATATTCTCCAGATATCATCATCACCCACTCTCATTTCAAATTCTGCGTTGTGGGAGGAGAAGAAGGGAACGGATGACCTTCAAAAATATACCTTTGGCATGGGAGATATCAAGGAAAATATCATCCACATGATATACATTTTAGTTGATAGATCATCAGCGTTGTCCTTGTTGGGGAGTTTAGATCCATATTGGAAATCCCAACTGTTGGTGGATTACTCCAAGGATCTTTACACATGCATGATTCTGGATGACCAGCTACATGAAGAGGGATATTCAGTCCAAGAAGGATTCATCTACTGTCATGGTAGGATCCTCTTGTCTAAAGCCTCCAAGCTCAAGAATAATTTGCTACAAGGGGCCTATGAAGAGTTTTGTTTCAGCCACACATATTCCATGAAGATCTACAACATCATCATGAGGAGCTTTGATTTGGAAGGATTTGGAGGAGAACTACAACAAAATTTTCATGAACGCATGAACGATGTGGAGTGGGGACAACAACAATACTCTATGAAAGAGTTATTTCATCCATATCTTCCTTCTTTTGAGAGAGGATAAATATCTATGCACCACTCCATTTGTACAAGGAGGATTGTTGGTAAAGAACATACTCATGTAAATCATGTTTTATTTTATGATTGTATGTATTCTTTTACTATGTATATGCAGACCATAACTCCAAGAAGGAGTGTTGTACCTTATAAACTTCATTGCCAACTTTGGGCCACAAAAATTTCTGAATATGGCCAATCCCTTGTAGGACAAAGGGAGATTTTGTTTCATGATGGGTGCATTCCTAAAGCACCAAATATATCTCACACTTTCAGCCATGGTAAAATGAAATGGGAAGCAATTAAGTGGTGGGGAAACCACTTATCACATCTTGATTTGATTCAGGCAGGAGATGCACTGCGTTGGTTCCACATGTGGGACTATGACCCACCTCCATATGAACAAATTTCTGTTTGTATGTATTTTATTTCGATCCCATACATTGATGATGTACTTGTACTATTTATGGGAATTTATGGAGGTGGGATGGGAGGTATGTATGTGCCCTATGGGATGGAGATTATCCGTGTACCTTATGCTACATGTTTCAAGGAGATCATTGGGAAAATCATGTTTGTTTCAATTGAGCAGTTGTCTCCTTATGGGATGGATTATTTACATCTCATGAGAACTTTGGAGGAGAAATTCATGGAGGGATGGATTGGTGAACACTTAGCTTATGGAGGAAGCTTATCACATGTTGGTGTCACCAATGCAGGAGGAGAAGAGTTTCAGCACTCACCTTATCAGTTGCTTGAGGACAAGCGACATTTGGGAGGGGAGGACTGTAATATTCCCAATTAGCCCTAAGCTAATTCGAATATTCATTTTTGTTTTATTTATTTGTTTAAAGAATAAAAGTCTAAAGGAGGTCCATCATACTCTTAAATAATGAATAAATTAATGCCAAATGTAAAATGGCTAAATCTTGGTTGCTAAATCAAGCACCCTTAGGTGTGAAAGGGGCTAGACATTTTGACTGGGTCAACCTTGACCAAATCTACAGCGTTGTCTTGGAGGAGTGACCATCAATGAGGCATAGTGCAGTTTTGGATGGAGATGCCTTGTGTGAAAGGAGTGATTTATGTAATATTCCCAAATGGGGAATGCAGCAATACAATATAGATTTTTAGGAAAATAACATAGATCATCAAATACAAAGCAGGAGACCAATATGGATACCTTTCAAAAGTATTTACAGCAGCAACATATATGTATAAGATGTCCCATAAGATTCATAACATGAAATACAAGTCTCCAATAGAAGAAAATCCTCAAAAAGAGGTGTTGCAACCATGTATTAAGACTGGAAATTGCCTCACAACGTTATTTTATTGGGCTGCAAATAGCTTTAGATTACACTTTAGATGTAGAGAAAATAAGTGCATGAAAATTCAGATCTATAACAGATCCATATACTATATAGGCTTTTCTTCATAATCCCCATGGGGTTTTTAGCATCACACCATGTACAACTTGTAGATCTGAGATATAAGTCTGTGGATCTGTAGAAATATTCAGATTTGGAAATGGATCTGATCTGATATGAAAAAGAGAATCATCCCTACCAATGGATCTCCAAAGTGAAGGGCAGATCCCCAACACTTGAAAACCAACTCTGCAGATGGTCTGCCAAAAGTCCCTGCAATAGCAACTACAGGAATAACACAGATCTGGAAGTAAAACTACGTTGTAGAGTTTAGAATGTCATTTGCCACATGCCAAGATTAGAAAATGAAGCTCAAATCATCCAATACTCTCCTCCCCATGGAATAGAAACCTCCTCCACTAAAAAAGAGCACTGAAATGGTCTAGATATGAAGAGATATAGCCTCCACATGTTGCATCTTGCAAAGAAAACCAAACCCTCAACAGGATCTGCATTTTAGTTGAAAGAAGAAGCTTGGCCTTCAACCAGATAGTGGACAATACAATGAAAACTATCCCAAGAGCTACTCAATGGGAAGAGGTCGGATTCCTGACCAAGAACACCCAATTCTAAACAGAATTATTCTCATTTAAACAACACGAGAATGATATATGTCTAAACAGACAATATATTCATAAATATAATCTCATCAACAACCTTCTCATGCTGCCATCCTCTCCCTTTTATAAGTTAAGAGCTTGCAAACCCTAAACCACTTCCAATGAGATCACTCCTTTCACACAAAGCATCTCCATCAAAAACTATGTTGTGCCTCATTGATGGCCACTCCTCCATGACAACATTGTAGATTTGGTCAAGGTTAGCCCAATCAAAATGTCCAGGCCCTTTTCACACATAAGGGTGCTTGATTTAGTAGCCAAGATTCAGCCTTTTTACATTTGGAATTGATTTATTCATTATTTAGGAGTATTATGGACCACCTTTACATTTTTATTCTTGAAACAAAGAAATAAAACAAAAATGAATATTCCAATTAACTTAGGACTAATTCAGAATATTACAGTCCTCCCCTCCCAAATGTTGCTTTTCCTCAAGCAACTGATAAGGTGAGTGGTGCAATTCTTATCCTCCTCCATTGGTGACACCAACATGTGATAAGCTTCCTCCATAAGCTAGGTGTTCACCAATCCAACCCTCCATGAATTTCTCCTCCAAAGTTCTCATGAGATGTAAATAGTCCATCCCATAAGGAGACAATAGCTCAAATGAAAAAAACATGTTTTTCCCAATATTCTCCCTGAAAAATGTAACATAAGATACTTGGAGAATATCCATCCCATAGGGCACATGCATACCTCCCATCCTTCCTCCATACATTCCCATAAAAAACAAGTACATCATCAATGTATGGGAGAAAAACTACATACATACAAACAGAAATTTGTGCATATGGAGGCGGGTCATAGTCCCACATGTGGAACCAATGTAGTGCATCTACTACCTGCATAAAATCAACATGTGGTAAGTGGTTTTCCCACCACTTACTTTCTTTCCAAGTCATCTCACCATGGCTAATAGTGTGAGATATATTTGGTGCCTTAGGAATGCACCCATCATGAAACAAAATATCCCTTTGTCCTCCAAGGGAGTGGCCATATTCAGAAATTTTTGTGGCCCAAAGTTGGCCATGAAGTTTATAAGGTATAATAATCCTCCTTGGAGTCATGGCATGCATATACATGGTAAAATAATACATACAATTAGAAAATAAAACATGATTTACATGAGTATGTCCTTCACCAACAATCCTCCTTGTACAAATGGAGTGGTGCATAGATCTTTCTCCTCTCTCAAAAGAAGAAAGGGATGGCTGAAATAACTCTTTCGTAGAGTCATGTTGTTGTCCCAACTCCACATGGTTCATTAATTCTTGAAAATTTTGATGTATTTCTCCTTCAAAGCCTTCCCAATCAAAGCTTATCATGGTGATGTTGTAGATCTTCATGGAATATGTGTGGCTGAAACAAAAGTCTTCATAGGCTCTTTGTAGCAACTTATCCTTGAGCTTGGAGGAATTTTAGACAAGAAGATCCTACCATGATGATAAATGACTCCTTCTTGGACTAAATAGCCCTCTTCATGCTGCTGGTCATCAAGTATCATGCAAGTGTGAAGATCCTTGGCATAATCCACCAACAGTTGGGATTTCCAATATGGATCAAAACTCCCCAAAAATGAAAGTGATGATGATGTATCAATTGAAATGTCTGTCATGTGGTTGATCTCCTCATTGACATCTCCCATGCCAAAGGTATATGTTGGAATGCCATTCCTTCCATTCTTCTCCTCCCATAGCGTAGAATCTGAAATGAGAGTGGGTGATGATGATATTGGGAGAACATCTCCCTCCTCGTTGAGCCTACCCAAGACTCCCAGCGTTGTATCATTGTTTTCCAATTCTCCCATCCCTCCTGGCTCTAAGCTTTGAGCATCATGTTGTGAGAGATCTCCCACAAAATCTGAATCAGGTGGTTTTCCACTAGATAATAGTATCCCATGCAGAAATCTCATGAGCATGATAGATGGGAATGTAACATCCTTGCTTCCACTTCACAAACCCATCTATGTTATTTGTGTGGGAGTTGTATGTGATGGATATGTATGCATGCCTTTGATCATTTGAGTCTCACCACTCATTTTTTCCACCCATTCCATTTGCAAAGCCTCCCAATCAGTGGTGACTTTCCCCAATGTAATCAACCATTGAACACCTAATATCACATTGTTGTCAAGGATGTCAACCACAAAGAAATGATCAATCAAAGTATGTGTTCCCATGGTGACTGAAAGTGATGGAACATAATGCATGAATTGCATTGTTCTATCTCCTAGGACCAAAACAAAGAATCCCTCAAAAGAATCAGTGGGTATTTCCCTCCTTTGCACTAGTTGGGCGTCAATGAAGTTGTGGGTAGCCCCACTATCAATCAACACAGAAACCCTCTGATTCAAGATGGAACCTTGAACTCTTAAGGTCAAGTACTTAGGTACTCCTCTCAAAGATTCAAGAGCCCCTACAATAGGAGAAAATGCTCCATTCACATCTCCTAATGGTGTTAGTTGTCCTCCTGCAATGTCAGCGCTGTGACCTCTTCTTGGTTCATCTTCTTCTTCCTCCTCATCATCTGAGAAGACCTCTATGTAATGTGCTTTTCCAGCTGCACATATATGTCCAGGTGCCCATGTTTCTTGGAAAGTGAAGAAAATATTCCTTCTTCTTAGATATTTTCAAACATCATCATCAAGAGGCTTCTTGTATGATCTCTCCTTTGAAGGAGAAGCTTTTTCTTCCTTTCCCTTTGAAGGAAAAGAGGGCTTATGCTGAAAATTTGCCTTTGCTTTTGGCAAGGCATCTTGAAGGTCTCTAACCCTTTCAATAGCATCATGTAGGGTAGTGGGCTTGGTGGATTTAACCAACCCATGAAGAGGTTCATATAGAACATTGATGAACATGTACACCCTTCTTGCTGCAAACAAATCAGGAACCATAACAGAAAGTCTTAAAAATTCGGAGATGTAAGTTTTTGTATTACCTGATTGTTTCAAGTTTGCAAGGCTCATGAATGGTGCCTCTGGATCTCTTCTATAAAATCTTTCCACTAGCTTTCTAGTGAACTTTGAATAAGCACTCACATTGGCATGACCCAATGTAGACAAGCCATTGAACCACCATTCATGTGCTTCACCTTCAAGGTGCAACGCTACAATCTTGATAGGCTCCATCTCTAGGACCTTGTTCAACTGAAAGTAGATCTCAAGTTTTTCTACCCAATATTTGGTAGAACACTTGGATGACCCATAAAAGTTGGGTAAAAGGAATATGCCCATAGTGTGATGTTGATCATGATTCTGAATGAATCCACCACCTCTATGATGATGCATTGGTCTTCTATTGTCCTTTATGTGAAAAAACTCTTGAAAAATCAAGTTATATTTGAATCTATGATTTTGAGATTCATGTTCTTCAAAATAGTCTTCAAGGGATTCATGCTCTTGAAACCCTTCATTTCCCACAACCAAAAAGGTAGGCATTGTAGAGCGCTGGGAAACTTATGGCTGATGCATTGGTTGATCATTCCAGTGATGAGATATCCCAGAGCCTTCTCCAAGATGGAATCCTTTAGGGAATTATTTGATTATGCTCATTCTCATCTCTTTGATCTATCTAGCAAGATATTGCATGGCTCTAAGAAGGATCTTAGGAAAATCCTTTTCTTCATCTTCACCTACAGATGAAGGGGCTTTACCCTTGTCTTCATTGTCATTGATGTAATCAAATTTCTTTTGTCTTCTCTTTAAATACCTCTTCTCTCTATTAGTAAGAGGCTCCTCTTCTTCAGAAGACATATTGGCTTCTTATAATGCACATGTTGTGCCAAGATGATGCTCTGATACCACTGTAATATTCCCAAATGGGGAATGCAGCAATATAATACAGATTTGCAAGAAAATAACACAGATCATCAAAGACAAAGAAGGAGGCCAATATGGAGACCTTTCAAAATTATTTATAGCAGCAAAATAGATGTACAATATGGCCCATAAGATGCATAACATGAAATGCAAGTCTCCAATAGAAGAAAATCCTCAAAATGAGGTGTTGCAACCATGTATTAAGACTGGAAATTGCCTCACAGTGTTATTTTATTGGGCTGCAAATAGCTGTAGATTACACTAGATATAGAGCAAATAAGTGCATGAAAATTCAGATCTATAAAAAATCCATATACTATATAGGCTCTTCTTCAGAATCCCCTTGGGGTTTTTAGCATTACACCATGTACAACTTGTAGATCTGAGATCTAAGTCTGTAGATCTACAGAAATATTTAGATCTGGAAATGGATCTATTCTAATATGAAAAATAGAATTATCACCACTAATGAATCTCCAAAGTGAAGGGTAGATCCCCAACACTTGAAAACCAACTCTCTAGATGGTGTGCTAAAAGACCCTGCAACAGCACCTATAGGAATAACATAGATTTGGAAGTAAAACTATGCTGTAGGGTTTAGGATTTGGTTTGACACATGCCAAGATCAGAAAATGAAGCTCAAATCATCCAATAATCTCCTCCCCATGGAATAGAAGCCTCCTCCACTGAAAAAGAGCACTGAAATGGCCTAGATCTGAAGAGATCTAGCTTCCACTTGCTGCAGCTTGAAAAGACAACCAAACCCTCAACATGATCTGCATTGCAGTTGAAAGAAGAAGCTTGGCCTTCAGCCAGATAGTGGACAATACAATGCAAACTCTCCCAAGAGCTACTCAATGGGAAGAGGTGGGATTCCTGACCAGGAACACCCAATGCTAAACAACATTATTCAAAGCTAAACAACAAGAGAATGATATATGTCTAAACAAACAATATATTCAGAAATATAATCTCATCAACAACCTTCTCATGTTCCCATCCTCTCCCTTTTATAAGTTAAGAGCTTGCAAACCATAAACTACTTCCAATGAGATCACTCATTTCACATAAATCATCTCCATATAAAACTACGTTGTGCCTCATTGATGGCCACTCCTCCATGACAGTGTTGTAGATTTGGTCAAGGTTGGCCCAGTCAAAATGTCCAGCCCCTTTTCACACCTAAGGGTGCTTGATTTAGCAGCCAAGATTCAAATTTTTTACATTTTTCATTGATTTATTCATTGTTTAGGAGAATTATGGACCTCCTTTACATTTTATTCTTTAAACAAATAAATAAATAAAAAATGAATATTTCAATTAGCTTAGGACTAATTGGGAATATTACAATTTCATTGGAGGTGGTTTATAGTTTGCAAGCTCTTAAATTATAAAAGGAAGAGGATGGCAGCATAAGAAGGTTGTTGATGTTTATCATATTTTCTGAATATATTGTCAATTTAGACATATATCTTTCTCTTTCTATTTAGCTGAGAATGAATGGTGTTTAGCATTGGGTGTTTCTGGTTGAGAATCCCACTTCTTCCCATTGAGTAGCTCTTGGGAGAGTTTGCATTGTATTGTCCATTATCTGGCTGAAGGCCAAGATTCTTCTTTCAACTATAACGCAGATCTTGTTGAGGGTTTGGTTGTCTTTGCAAGCTGCAACAAGTGGAGATTAGATCTTTCAAATCTAGTCCATTTCAATGCTCATTTTCAATGGAGGAGGATTCTACTCCATTGGGAGGACACTATTGAAGATATTGAGCATCATTTTCATATCTTCGCTGTAGGCCAGTTGTATTTTGATCCCTACAGCATAGCTTTACTTCTAGATCTATGTTATTCTTGTAGGTGCAGTTGCAGGGTATTTTGGCATACCATCTGGAGGGTTGGATTTCAAGTGTTGAGGATCTATCCTTCACCTTGGAGATCCATTGGAGGGGATAATTCTCTTCTTCATATTAGATCAGATCCAGTTACAAATCTGAATATTTTTGTAGATCTACAGACTTAGATCTCATATCTACAAGTTTTATATGGTGTATTTCTAAAAGTCCCAAGGGGATTCTGAAGAGGAGCCTATAGTGTATGGATATGTTATAGATATGACTTTTCATGCACTTATCTACTCTAGATTTAAATTGTAATCTTCAGCTATTGCAGCCCCATAAAATAACGTTGTAAGGAAATTTCCAGTCTTAATATATGGTTGCAACACCTCTTTTTGAGGATTTTCTTCTATTGGAGACTTTTATTTCCTGTGATACATCTTATGGGCCATCTTGTACATCTATTTTGTTGCTGTAAATACAAATGAAAGGTCTCTATAATATTGGCCTCATGCTTTTTCTATGATGAACTGCGTTATTTTTATGCTAATCTACATTCTATTGTTGCATTCCCCATTTTGGAATATTACAAAGAACTCTTTTGACAATATAGGGGCCATTCCATAATGGCTCAAATTTCCCTATACCTATTACATCATATTCTTGATCATAAAGAAGAACCAAGTAGCCCTCTGATAAAATGTGAGGCTGGAAATTTTTATCGTATTGCGCCTTTATATGTCTCTTATGTGTTTCTTTGGCCAATTGGGCTTCACAACACATTTCATCAAGATGGATGAGGTTAAAAATACACACTAATTCTTCTGATGTGTCAGGTAACAAGTCAATTGCGAGTTTGAACGGCAGTATTTCACATTGGATTGGCAAGATAGCTTCTAGACCATACACCAATTTAAAAGGAGTAAAACCAGTTGCGTTTTTTACCAAGGTTCGATACGCCCACAAGGTCGAGTATAGGGTCAAATGCCAGTTTCTTTTATGAACTCCTATCATTCGTTGAAGCATACGTTTAAGAATCTTGTTGATAGCTTCAACTTGTCCATTTGATTGTGGATAATAAGGAGTAGAATTATCATGTGACAATCTTATCTTGGCAGTCAATTCATTCATCATGTGTTTGTGAAAATGCTTTGCATGATCTGTAACTATAGCCTGTGGGACCCCAAACCATGCAATAACATGATTAAAGAAAAACAATGCAGCTGTCTGTCCTGTGTTGTTGAATGTAGGCATCGCTTCGGCCCATTTGGTAAAGTACTCTACTATGAAAATAATATAACCATTCCCCCCAGACGAACAAGGGTTACAGGTCATGAATTCAATACCCCATTTCGAAAATGGTCCCACAAAGACAACAAAATGCATTGGCGCCAGCAGTTTGCAGATTTTACGATAAAAAATCTGGCACGCATGACAACTTCTGACCGTGAGGATGCAGTCGTGAAATACAGTAGGCCAAAAGTAACCGACGCGGAGTATCTTCTACGTGGTAGCATATCCAGTTAAATTTCCACCACAATCCCCATCATGATAATAATTTAAAACCTTTTCAGCCTCCTCATGAGTGAGGCACCTTCTTAAAATAGTATTGACACCACGACGATAAAGTGTATCACCTATGATCATATAATCTTTGGCTTGGTATTGAATACGTCGTTGTTCAAAGCAAGAGGTATCACACCGAAGAGTTTGGGTTTGGAGATAAATGATAAAATATCCATACCAAGGATCAGATGATCCTATCAAAAATAGAGAATCGTCAGGAATTGATGGTTCCGACGTAGTAGCAGTACTATTAGAGGGAAGGTCACAGAGAAGCTATACCAAAACTAAAGACTTCTTTGACTTGGATTTGATGAATTCCAAATCAAATTACTATAAAATGACAATCCATTTTGAATATTCCCCCCCAATAAATTGACATGATAAGATATAAGTCATGGGGTTGTAATCTGAAATGATAATGGTCTTTCGGAACAGGATATAGTGGTGAAATATTTGGACAACTTGAACAACTGCCAAGGCAAGCTTTTATATGTATGAATACTTGACTTCTGTATCATTGAGATTACAAATCAAATAATAGATCGGATGTTCTATCCCATTTTCTACGTGGACCAATAGCATAGCAATGGTCATATCAGTCATTGCGATATATAAGAAATAATTTTTCCAATAATTTGGGGGATACATTAAGGACACCCGAACAAGAGTATCCTTGACAGCATCAAAAGAGGTTGGTCTAACTTGGTCCCAATGGAAGGGGACCCCATTTTTTAAGAGTCGAGTAAATCCTTTAGCTATTTTGGTGTAGTTGGGTATGAACCTCCTTAGGAAGTTAGCCTTTCCTTGAAGTTTCTATATCTGAAGTAAATTTGATGACGCAGGAAAATCAATAATGGCCTGGACCTTCAATGGGTCTATTTGAATTACTTATTTTGAGACTATGAATCCAAGAAAATGACTAGACCCAACATAAAACACACATTTATGTGGATTGAGGCATATTTTATAGTGTCAGCATTGTAAAAATATGGCTCTCAAATGCATCAGGTGATCATTCTGATTTCGTGAATGTGCAGGTAAATCATCTAGATAGGGTTGAACAATATGTTTGATGTCATTGAAATCATAATCCATTCCTCTCTGAAAAGTAGCCTCATCTTTCTTTAAACCAAAAGGTAGTTTCTTATAAGCAAATATGCCCCAGGGGTAGATGAATGTTGTCTTATGTTGATCTTCTAGGTAGATATTGAATTGATTGTAGCCAGAAAATCCATCCATGAAAAAAAAAATTCACATCGAACACAATCGCCAATAATCTGGTTGATAAAGGGAGTAGGATAGTTGTCTTTTGGACAAGCAAGATTAACATCCCGATAATCGACACACACTCTGATAGTTCCTTTTTTTTCATGATAGGAACAATGTTGGAAACCCACTTAGTTAGTGGAACAGGGTATATGAAACCAACACGCAAAAGTTTTTCAACTTTTTCTTTAATGGCAGTGGCCTTCTTCGGATGAATAGGACGAAGCCAATGATGCACCAACTTGACATCAGGGTACATATTAATAGTGTGTTCAACAATACTAGTGTCAATATCTGGCATCTCCTCATAAGACCAGGAAAAGATATCCCAAAATTCACGAAATAGAGAGTGATATGTTGCAAGTTCTGATGGAGAACAAGAGATGCCAACATGAATATTTTCTACCACACCAAGTTTGGTCAAAATATCAATAGAAATAGTTTCTTTAATATTTTACAAATTTCGCTTGGAATCGATTGCATTAATAGGTAAATAATTCGAAGAAAAAAAAAATGATTGATGGGTGATATAGTTCACTAATATCATCTTCATAATTAGGAAGATGGGAACAATGATGATAATATTCCCAAGGTTCTCCTTCATACATCATGGTTTCCAAAATATTCTCATCTGTCAAGAAATTTGAGGAAAAATGATCATATGGAGTACCAAAATCTAAGGAACGATCAACCCAAACAACTGGCGATGTTGATTTCAGATTTGCCGCCCAAGCCAAATAGATTGATTTCTATGCCAGCTCAATAGGGTTGGGCGGAAAAACTCATCCAACGTAACAATTTCATAATCACTCGTACTCTTCCTTAAGCCATATGGAGTGGAAGAGATCATGTATCAGGTCTCTATACTTGCAATTTCTGTCGACGTCGCTGGCAGCGGTAATGCAAAGGTTTCCATGAGAGTGGAATCCTTTAAGATCCCTACACCAATGTTCGGAAGTGTTAGTTGGGGTGCATGAATGAACGAAATGCTTCCAGGTACTTGCGAAGCAGAGGAAAATAAGGATAGTTGATTAATGACTGTGATGGTACCTTTATATGGAAAGGTGATAATTCTAAAATATGTAGAAACAATTTCATTCATAGCATATACCCATGGCCTCCCAAGTAGAATATTGTAGTCAAGGGGTCCATCAACAACCTCAACATCAACATTCATTGTTTTTCCCCTAGTTTAACATGCAGGTTATTCATAATACCACAAGGCTTATATGTACATCCATCAAAAGCCTTCAACATTGTTGATGATTGAGATAGGTGCGGCGAGCCAAGTGAATTCCAACAGTTTAGAGACATAATGAACGTAGATGCTCCTTCATCAATAATAGTATGATGAACAAGGTGATTGAGAACATTTACTTGTATAGAGAATGCCAATTATGTTGGTAATTGTGGCACATGGACTGTATGATTAAAGATGACGAGATTAGAATCAGTCGGATCAATTCCACCTATAGCCGACAATAAAGCCTGTTTCTGGGAGGGACAATTTTTTAATACCTCAAGAGCTGACATAGATGAAGGGGATTGAGCCAAATATTCAACTATATTATAATTATGAGAAGCTCTAGCTCGAGGATTATATGTCAATTTATGAATGACTCCCTTTGGTGGCTTGATTGTCAATTCAGGAATGGCAATAGGCGGTACCAATTCCGTAGATGGATTTGTAGTCGAGCTATTAGGTTGATTAGTTGCCTGAATACCATAACATTTATTACGTGTTGACACCAAAATATCTGTTGAAGATTTTGTGACAGATAACATAAGCACTTGGGAACTAGAAGCCGGATCCGTAGCAACCAAATTTATGTCCAGATTTGGAAACGGATCTGTCAACGCAGTTGACGCATGTGAAATTTTAACCATTTTTGAAACTTCAACGTGGTGAGGAAAATCCTGAAAAAAGTGTTCCTCATTACAGATTATGCATCGATAACGAGGTTTCCTAGTTCCAAACGATTGATCAGATGATCTTTCCTACAGGTTAGAAGTTTGCTTTTTCTTTGATTTCACTTTTTTCTTACTTCTGGGTTGCTTGTCACTTTTTCCTTTACCAAATGACACGAAATTAATTTCGGAAGAAGGTGCAGGATCAGATGCAATAGTATGATGTGTGCTTGCAGTACTAATCATACCGTCCCTGGCATGAGATTCCTTTAATTGAGGAGGAACAGTAAAATTAGATCACGGCGCGTTTGGAATTTTTTCATAGAGCATGCCATACTAAGTGTAAATCAAGTCTAAATATTGTGCACAAGAAATGACTTGCTATTCAGTGACGACGCCACCCTTAGCCACATCCTTAGTTATAGATGGTAACAGGGACTTAATGAACCACTCAGCAAGGATTTGATCAAGAACAAATGTCTTAACCATTCTACGACGACGATGCCACTCATGAATATGATAAAAAATGTGAGTAGCATTAGTCTATTTAAAATTATTCAATAGTTTTGTTCTGACTTCATATCGTATGGGTAACTGGAAGTGAGTCAAAAATACAATAGCTAGGGTAGTGAAATTATCAAAAGAAGCTCTAGGTAACTCAATGTACCATTTTGCAGCCGGACCAATGAGCGTACGCTGGAAAAGACGTAGTCGAACAGAGTCATCATTCAGCGAGTTTGATGAACACCAAAAATGATAACTCATAACATGAGTCGACGGGTCTTCCCCAGGGTTTCCATTGAACCTAGGAATATCCGATTGTAATTTGTGAGGTATCACCAGCCACCAAGGAGCATAGTTGATTGGATGATTGGTTAGCTGATTTAAATATGGTAACTCTAAAGTTGCAACAAAGGGAAACTGTCGATTAAGGTCAGGTTGAGCATAGCCAGGGTATGATGGAATTACTTGGGCAATAGGCCTTTTAGCACCAGCATAAGGAATCTGCTGCTGGTAACCCAAATAGGGGTTGTTTTGATAAGCAAATGCTTGAGGATTTTGTTGACCAAAACCTGGATATGATACATTTTGAAATGAAGGTTGAGGTATTTATGCCTGAGTCTGCCAAGGGGTCTATCCACCAATGTTATAACCCAAATTAGGATAACTTAGATTCAGTTGAGGATAAGTATAACCTGGTTGTGGCTGTGACATCCCATAATATGGTAAACTGGCTTGTGAATAAATGATTCAAGGTACAGGCTGTTTTTGAAAATTAACCAAAGGATTTGGAGTCTATGGGCCCAATACTTGAGGGTATTGAGTTGAAGGACCCGCCTGAAATGGTTGTTGTACAACAGTTTGATTCTGTAACAGGGGTAAATATGTATTAACAAATGGAATTGATGTGGGTGTAACAGGTTGAACCATTTGATACGAGTGTATAACCATTTGTGGTTGGATAGGCACAATGGGTTTCCATTGACAAACATTCATTTTGACATTAGGTTGACCAAAAATTGACGGAGTACTGTCAAAGTGGATGACCAAAAGATGCCCCCCAGCATGAGGAGGATAATAAAATGGAAAATATTTCTCTCCAAATGCAGGGAGTCTAGTTGACATGGTACTAGATGGAATAGACCTAGAAGGACCAGCTTGATATTGTCGTGATGATGTGTAAAGGATCAAGGCGTTCAGTAATCACTATAGTTTTACCAATTATAATACCAGACGATGACATTGGTGAATTCCATGGGTTTGAAGATGCACCAGAGAAAATTCTAGATAAATATTTATAGCCTGATGGAAGCAAAGGGCCTCCATGTAAATATGACTCTGGTGAAGTTGTAAACATCGATGGGGTAGAAAGAGTAGGTGGTGACGTAATTGGAATAGATGGCCCAACCGTAGATGTTGGTCCAGGCTTGGTTACTTGACCAAATGTGTACCATTTTGAAATGACGGGATTTTGAATAGGCACAGGATCAACAAAAGTAGAGGGTGGTGATTGAGGAAAAGACTCGTACAAGAAAAGATCCTCCCCAAAATGGGTTGGAGTTAATGGTGTTTCGTCTTGTGGGATTTCTTCAATTGAAATCAAACCAGGTGGAAGTATTTCACCGTCAAGCCCAAAGTATATTTCAAGAGGTTGATTGTGTGATACGGGAGACTCAATGGCTATAGAAAATTGTGGGATGACCAATGGAGGAGAAACTTCCGGTCGTTCGACTTCGGGATTCACATTTTCTAGCAAAGAAGAGACAGGATCTGGATCAACTTCTAGCTGAACAACGTCGGGTTCAGGAGGTATGGTCTCACTGATTGGATGGATCGTGACCACGGGTAGCTCTGAGGACTCTGTCTCGATAACAGTAGACAAACCAGGATGTGTAGAAACAACTTGTGCCAACTCTGGTATATGGGAATATGATGCTTCACCAAAGGTACTGATAGTACTAGTTTCGGTAGAGTGATGTCGCCTTCACCGACTAGGAGTAACCTCCGGTGGTAAAGGTGGTTTTAATGCTAATCTATTCGAATGACAGGGAAAAGGATTTTTTTCTTCCACGATGACTGATTTATTTTAACCAAAAAACAAATCAACAAAATAAAAGGGTAATTCTAGGAAAAAATTTTACCAAGAAACTGTGAATTGCATAATACCTCTTGGCGAACCAAGAAGTATGGGCAAGCAATCTCCCCGAATGTTGTGTTTGGTGTATCAAAATTTACAAGGCAGCCGACTCGGTTCACTATGGATGGATAGCAACCTAAATTTGTCCTCCCAAATATACCCAAAGGTATGTGGAGGCCCAAGTCCGTATTAGCGATGTCTAATGCGAAACTACACAGTGAGAGCACCCCTTTATAGTTTTTGTACTGTAACATCACCCGATATACTCGAATGTACATGGAAGAGCTATGATATACTTATGTACGTGGAGTGAGGTATCACCCTCGGAATGTATCGCATACAATTAACGATAGCTGCTATGTTTTACGACGTCAGAACATGTATCTAACCTAGACCTTCTAAATGTTATCATTATGGTACCAATGCTTTGTTAGATAAATTGATGTAAATTTTAAGTTGATCTTGTTTATCAATTTTCCTTTCAAGGTTCACAGCGATGATGTGATGGGAATTCCTAAAATGCAATCTAAAATGATAACCAAACTTTCAATTTTATTTTTTTTCAATGAAAATCCTAGCTATTAGAGGGAAAGAGCAATCAATTTGAGAGAAAACAATAAAGAGCACAAACTAGTATGCAACTTTCCTAATTTGTTCCTATGCAAAACACACAATCCACTACATGCAAATGTAGGTTTTTCTTTTCATTCCATTTAATGTGAATGTAGAAAAGGAAACTAAATGCATCAAATCAATAAACAAATGCCTTTGACTTTGAGAAATGAAGAATTGAACAACAATTTCTATTTTTAGGAAAAACGAAGATTTGAACTACAATTTCTCTATAAGAAATGAAGAATTTAACGACAATTTCCTTTTCAAAAAGCAAATGAATCTAATGCAGTAATGAAAATACTTCGAAATTAATTTTTCAATGATAAAGAAAAAAAATTAAATAAACATTGAACAAACTTTTCTTTCAAAGGAGGAAGAAGAAGGTAAAGTCATTGGTCTCTATGTGGCATCAGGCTCTTGAAAATACAACGAAAAAAAGGCTAAAAGAAAATACAATGAAAAATTATAGGGGGCAACGCAGTCTCTAAGGGGAGAGAGTGTGTTGTAATGCATCCCTGAGTGGGAAACAATGTTATGCAAAGCACTGTGTCCTGTTAAACAGTGCGTTGGGCACAGCAAATAACAAAAAACTCAAGTTATCTAACACGCTTCTAATGCAAATTTGATTTCAAAAAGCCTAATATTTAAGAGTAAATGCTACTGGGTAGATAAACAGAGGAAAACACACCAAGGATGAAGGGTAAAGTCCCCAGTGGAGTCGCCAATTTTTTATGTGGAATTATGAATTATCGATAAAACATTATTCCCTAAATGTGGTGCTATGCATTTAGAACAACAGATTAAAGACTTTGCAGATACTTTTCCTGACAGTAAATAGACACACAGAATAGATCACGAAAATTACTTAGGGTCCAAGTGCTTCTTATTCTCCTTTTGTCGCTCTTGATGTAGCTTCAAATCCAAGCTAGATCGCCAAAATATTTCCTGCAAGAATGAACACTAAACAGCAAAGATATTGCAATATACATATTGCTATTCAAGTTTTTTAGTTAAATCAATGAAACATGAACCATATACACCATATAAGAATTCATAATATGAAATATAGAAGCTTATACAATTACATATGTGGGAAAGTAAGCAACAATCATTATTAATGGATAGAAGGGGAGGTTACAACCAACGATTGATTTGATGTCACCATCTCCAGCATCATCCCAACCTCATCACAATGAACATCTCTCCAGCAACATATCACTCAAATCAAATCCTCAATTGAAATTCCACCAACATTTCTCTACTCAATTTCTTCCTTCTCAAGCACTAAGATCTATGCTCAATTTATAGATGATTTGAAGGTATTTTCATAATCAATGACTTTCTAATAATAGGCAAGACATGTTACCAAGCTCAGAGGTATCAATTTGACACATGGATTCAAAGTTTGACACATATGCACTCTTCTAGAAGGCACTGGCCAAGTGGAGATTCTGGAATAATGAGAATTTCGCTCCTAATTTGACCAACGCAGCGTTGAGTGTCAGAAAGTGCTTTGTAGAGCACCCTTGAATGGAGGTAACTGCATATGCAATGCACTTAGCCCCTTGAGAGACTACATTGGTGAGCTCATAGGTGTTATAACATATACTTCAAATCTTGGAAACCTTGCAATGGAAGTCATGGATGATTTGTCTTTGTTCTTTGTCTTAGGGCATATAGCAATTGAAATGATAGGGGATGATAGACCCTATTCATTGGTCTTGAGGATGATGTCTAGTTTAACCAGGTCATTGGGAATGATGACAAAATTAACCTATAACAATGGCCAACAATTGAATCCTTCCAATCCTCTTGTTGCTGGAAAACACAAGCTGGTTTGCTGAGGAGCACTTTGGCTAGCATAACAATGTGTCTCCCATTTCTCTTCCCATGGCTATCTTTCATAGACAAATTTCAAATTTACCCTCCCTCTCTTGGTATAATATGGATTTTGACACAAGAGTGGGGGTATGATCCCTTTGTGTGCTGCACTAAATCCTCAAGATGGCTCCAAGGCAACTGTACTTGGCTAACTTGAGTGATAATATTTTTCTCCAAGTTTTCCAAGTGGTCTCGAATGGTGACATTCCACATCCTTAGGTTAGTGTGACTATTCGATGGATAGCTGCGATGCTCTTCACAACTATCGAAAAAAAAGTCACAATGATCGGCCAGGGCTAGTGCTTCCTGTGCGCAGTCCAAAAATTTTCTCGCTAACCTTAGGAAAATTTAAAAATTTTAGCTCTTGTAATGTATTTCTTCCCTATAAATATTTATTTATACCTTCTACTTGAAATTTTCTAATGTCTTTTTCTTGTACAATTTTTTAGTGTTAACAATTTCTTCACTCTACTCGAGGGTCACCTTGGTGCCAAGTTGACTGTTATATGGAATATACGACTGCAGAAAGAAGTATCTTCGCTAGAATGGGTTGCTTAGTCTAGGACAACAAAAGGAAAAAGTAGTTATTTTTTTCCTTAAAGTAAATAGCTAATGGGATGAAGCCTGCCTGTAATCCGGTGTATGTTTCACTCATTTCTTGGCTTGAATGCTCCTATCCTAGCTCCTGTCGCCAAAACTAGAACCTTCACAATCAGAAAACACAAGCCAATGATCTACAGAATCTATGTAGCATAATCTAAATACTTCATTCAATGGATCAACATGGCAAAAAAATACATGAAATCATAAAATCACACATAAGGAAACAAATATCTCTTTGCATTAATATAAATGGAAGGATTTTCAGCCATAAATAGAAGTCGATCTTGTAGAAGAGCTCCCCCAGGATGACTTGATCCTTCTTTGTCACAAAGTGCACCTCTAATCACCCTAATGCATGGAATGTTAACTCTTTACAACATAAACATGAGGGTATAATTTTATCTCCAAAATCCAACCCCTACCTTGTGGATGGCCACAAATATATAGGTGAGGGGAGTAAGTTGGGAGTTCTTATCCAATTACCAATCTAAGGTTTGAGATCCACTCTTTATGGGAGGATGGGATCAAAGGATAAGGGATGTAAACTCCAAGGTAATATAGGATATCATCTTAATTTTTTTTCTAAGGTAAATGGTTTTAACAAATTTTGGAAGCTTCTGGAAAAATACGCTTCCGGAATTTCTCTCTTTTTCCTGAATTTCTAGAACCAATGCATGTGCATAGTGGAGAAACCTGTAGGTGATCCACGCAGGCCACGGTGGAGAAACCTGTAGGTGAAGTTTTTCCAATAGAAGGCCATGGAGTGTTGGTATTTAAAATGACTAAAATAAGGTGTTTTCAGGACGAAACTCTAGGATATGAAGTGTCATGTGTAGGGATTTGTGCTATGATGATGTCAAGGGGAAAAAGGTTTTTGATTGATCCAGTTTCTAGGGCAACTGACCATATGTGACAAAATGGACTATAACATTGACCATTTAATAGTTGTCACTAAGTGGGATCACATGTCTATTCAACAGTTAACCCAACTACCACACTCTTGTAGGCACACAACCTATGATCACGATACAAGGTAGAAATTGTTAGCCATAATAATTTAGAAGCCTTGTAAAAATGATCCCTTTATTTACTAGGAATGTGATTACTTGAAATAATCAATCCTAAGAAACTTGAAGGAATTCACATCCCTGAGATATGGATTTGATTTTGAGGCCGAATTTAATTGATCAATTGTGTTTTTTTTGTTCTAAACCCTATTTGTGCTTCATGTAATTATTCTTGACTTTGAATGAGTCCAACATGCATAATACACTCCTATGTCCTAACAAGCTTGACCAAAATTTCATGCAATAGCAGATGAACACCTTTCTTGTTTTAATTGTTGATCAGTGGTTGTCATTAATGTCAACCCAAGCAGCACTAGGGGTTACCCCGATCTTGCATGGGAATTTTGACCTACCAAATTACTATATTCTGGGTTAAGAATATTTTTATGGTTTCTAATTGTCGAGATTTTTCCGTTTATATATGGCACGCCATGTAATTTTTCACGGTTTGAGAGATATTCATGTTTGAAGTTTTTAACCCTAGTTAGTGGGCTAAAACCCCATGGGGTTGTGGCATGGGTCATTGAAAATTCAATCATTAATAATTTTTAAGCTCCTAAAATCCCTCCCACATTCACTTGGTTAATACCCTCTCAACCTAAGAATTTATATAAATTGTGAACCTCATATCCTCCTCGTGTAGGGATTTTGCTACCTGAAACAGGTCATCATGGAATTTGCACTCTAAAATTTTTATTTAAAAAGGTTCAGAAGCTGAAATTTGTATGAGGCAAAGCTGAAATCCTGAGGAAGCTCCTGTAAAAATTTCAGATCAAGGTGCGCAATATTTTCGTAGATATGATCTGTGGAAGTCAGTGTTTTTGTAGGCTCCTGAACTTCATCTCAAAGAAGTGACCTTGGGAATATTGTCATGAATCTCTCTCTAAGTATCAGATTCAAGTTCTATAAAAGGTGGCAGATATTTCACAGATTTTAGTTTTCTCTATATCAATTTCAGAGCCAAATGAAGAAACAATGACATGTGGCATGCCATACAAGTTTTCTCTACTAAACTAGTCCATAATTAGGTCATTGTGAAATATTGGGCATAACTCTCGTTTGAAGAATCCAAATTGGGTCAGACCTATGGCATTGGAAAGAAGAATCAGAGAACTAATATAACCCAAAATCATATATTGGGGATCTGAAATAATAGAGATACACCAAATTCAATATCTAGATCCTAGAAGGCAAGAAAAAATAGATCATGTGTTGTCAAGGGCTGTAAAGGACTAGACTTTCTAGGGTAGCAAAGCAAAGCAAGGTGCAGAAAAGGTAGCATGATAAGAGCAGCAATCAAGGTGAAAAACAGAAGCAAGAATTTCACCACATGAAGTCTTCAAGTGGGTAGCATTGCATACGGTCATTATAAAGGTATCATTGTACTAAGTCATTGTAAAAATTGTACAAGTGTCTATCTACCAAGAGTTGAAGAGGCAGTGTCGGGAGGTCTAGGATCATCATTAGGTGGTTGTGTCATAGTTGGGGTTATGTTCTAGTGTGTATTCTTCTTCTACATCATTATATATCATTGTAAAGTGGACCATTTTCCCTGGTACAGGAGTCCATTCTTCTTTTATCTTCTATAGGGTGGTAGGTTGGTGTTAGGCTGGTGCATGAAGTCACCAATAGGTTCAAGCCAGTGAAAAATTCAGGGTGTTAGGGTGGTGCTAGGGTGAGTTGTAGCTCATTCGGTGTTGGGGCATCCCTTCAGTTGACTACTAAAGGATCTCGGGCTTTGGAGTGTTCTAGATTATAGGAAGTTGGAGCTTCATTTTCAATTGGAGTTGAATATTAAAGAATTATTAGAAAATCATTCAGGTGGTTTTTGTCCCGGAGATGGTTTCCACCTTAAAAAATGTGTGCAGTTGTGTTCCTTTTGTTTACTACTATCATTGTAAAAATACTAATAATAATTGAATATTAACTAATGCTCTAAAAGATTAATAATAATACTAATTTAAAGTAGTAATGATTCACCCCCCCTCTCAGTATTTCCAACATTAATTTCCAATTCAAATTTCTTGTTTACTATGAATGGCTTAGTTGATATGTTTGGCCGAACTCATTTTCCTCATTCGTTGTCTTATATTATGGGAATTATTCGCATTTAACTTATTCCTAGCATGTAGCATTATGCAAAGGAAAGATTATATTTTGTAAAAAATGCATCAATGTTAATTCTAATATTGGTGTTTCCACTAATCTGAAACCCTTGACAAAGCCTACCAAACTTTGTAACTTCTTCTTTATTTCCATTCATAGGTCATGTTTTATCACCCTCCTCACCAGTCGCATGGGTATATTTTCACACAAGACATGGAAATTTCATTTCCTCGAGGAAATAGAAATAGGCTCCACATGCATGAATCATCGAGGGTGGCACTCAACTATAAGAAAAATGTGTCATTGTATCTCGTATTCTCCATCTCACCAAGCTTCAAGTAATTATGGGAAATGGATAGAAAAAATCAAAATTTATTTATCATGTCTTTATTATGTTTCTAAGAATTCTATAAAGTCAAAAACAAGTTGCTCGAGATTCTCAAATAGTATACAAAGTAGAGCATTAATATTAGTGGTTGTTGGCAATGGAGTTGCTACTATCCTTGCACCGTCGATACAGTGCCAGGTAGAAGACTAGCGTAGCAGATGGATTTATAACACTTTCATGTGTATTATCACCATGAAATGAATTCATTGCAGCTTCACATATTTACCTTTCTATCTGCATTGCAATTTAGTCAGAATTTATCTTGGTCGAAGATGAATAGGTAGGGCATTGGTTGCGACTTAATTGTGCGAGCATTCATTTCCATTATATTTTTTTAGAGCCCCTTAGCGGAGTAAAAATTATAGAAACGGGGGAATTATGGCTTGTGGCTTTATATTGCACCAACACGCCAGCTTTTCTATCACACAATCGAATTTTCGGAGGAAAGGCATCAAGAAATATAAGGTTTTATTTTTATCCTTGTGATTTGTGCATGAAAATCTAGTTCTTTCTTTACTTTACATTACCTTCATCACGTGCACTTAGGCCTATAAATACATCTCCCAATGAAAAAATGCATTAATCATTGTACCCAATGCATTATCTAACACGAGCTTCACATGTATGGATAGAGAAGTCTCTTAGAAGTGTTGATTCTTACTTCATAGTACTATGTTGTTTTGGCATTATGTTGAGCGTATAACACTTCTCCAAACATTGGTATGATAATTTCATGCACTTAAGTGCCACCTTCCATTGTAAAACATATGTTAGAGAAATTTTTAGGTCTAAAATGGGAATCCTAAGGAATATTATAAAATAATAGTGGAAATAATAAAATAATATTAGATTACATCATCAAATTTTAGAGGGATTTTTTTTTTTTTTTAAACTACTTTTTCAACTCGTATTTTCAACTTATCTCCCTATGGTTTTACTCAAATTTTGAGTGGGAACACTCGTTCGATGCAGAATTTAATTAATCATGCCAAGAGTACCCATGTTGCATACTTTTGATGGACCCTGCTACACGAAAAATGATAAATACATTAAAAAATGTGATTGCAATCATGCTTTTCATGTATTTCTTAGTTTTCATGTAGCATGGTCCATTGAAAGTATGAAAAATTTCCACATGTAATGAGTGTTATTGCTCGAAATTTGAGTAAAATATTTGGGAGATACGTTGAAAATACGAGTTTAAAATGTAGTTTTTTTTTTTTTTAAATCTCTTTACTTTTTTACTCCAAAAATGGTGAATCATCCTCCATGGTTGAGATCATCATATTGAATCCTATTGGTTCTTATAAATTTTATTTTGGTTTTACATTTTTGTTTGACCCATTTTTTAACTCAAAATTTCTCAAATGGTATGTCGGCACGAGCGCAATGGTACTTAGAGAGAAGGATTCAAGACTAGGATCTGGGAACTCGCAACATGCTTATATATGATGCTCTTCAATGTATTAGTGGTGCATGCATTATTTCCTTCAATCACAATTATGTTGTGCATTGTAATTTGATCCCTATTGTAATGTTTGGCAATCTCCATTGCATAGTTTATGACCTACTCATTACTATTTTATATGAAACGTTGCTTTGTAGTGTATGTCATTATTTTTATGCTCCTTTTGTATCAAATTTCAATACTAATTTTGTGTATTCCTCACCATGCTTCATATTATTATATGTGTGTAAAGTATCATTACGTGGTATGGTTTTCACATACTGGTATAATCTCTCATCGTGGATTTTCTTCCAAGCCTTTTTCATTAAGAATGGATGTGTAATATAAAGTTATATGTTTGGTGTCTTTCTAGAGTACCAACCATCCTCTTGCAAGTCACAATTTAATGTGTGACAATGTATCATTACTATTGCGGTTATGCTTAACCAGTAGAAAAAACTGTAGCAGTAAGGGGTAAGGATTGTTTCTCTCTGATGTGCCTATGAAAATGCGTTGGCATGTCAAATCTAACCATTGTGCTATCACATGAATTTTTTCCTCTATAACTATTATTTTTTTTTATCATAGTATCATATTTTCATTTCCTTCATTATGTATGTGCCTTCCATGAGATTTTGGTTGATATCGCAAAGCATTTTCATTCTTATTTTAATATGATTTTCATAACTCGTCACATAGTGAAATTATCATATCATTGGGATCCATTTTTATTATGGCATTACATATGTTTAAACATGGCATTTGTATTTTATCTGGACCTATGCACTCTCACACACATATTCTTGTCTGACTTATCAACTCGGCTTGGCGTGGAATTATGACATTCTTCAATTCCAACACATATGTTATAACATTTGGAAAACATTGTTATGGCTCGTTGGAGCCTTGTTCCATATATTTCTTTATCCTATCATGCCAACGCATTGTCCCATGCCAAAAATTCCTATCACTTTGTTGGATATATTATATTGCGACAATGTGTATATGGTTATGTGGATCTTGACATCTCACACCTCACAAAATTCATTGATCTCATTGTGAAATCTTTAACATATCCCTGTAATGCATAGAGCTTCAATGCATTATTTCTCTCCATGCTATAGTTTTCAACGTGCTTACAAAAAACTTTAAATTTCTTTATGCAACCTTAATAATATTTCTTAATCTCGACCTGTTTCTTTTGCACACATTTTTCAATACATTCACCCGTTATGACAGTGCTTAAATATAGCTCCTTTTTCCCATAATTCATAAATATTGACACATGCCATTTTGCACAGTTACATATGAAACATTGCATTGTTTGGTATAGTCACCCAAGCATTTGATTAGTGAAACTTCATTTGCATCATAGTCTAGAGCAAGTTCCCTCTTATGATACACTGTGTTTTGTTATAGGTCTGACACATGGCTGTATATTTAAAAATTTATTGGATGGTGTATCTTGAAGGATTACCCCACATGTAATAATATAATGTGAATTAGAAAATTTATGTGACCTAAAATGAACCTGTATAACAAACACTAGGGAGTAGAAGCATAATATAATTAAAAAAAACGAGTTCCAACATTGAATTGTTAGGAATTCTAAATGATATTTCAAGTAATTTTGTGAATACACATGATAAAAATACTTAAGGACATACCTTAGAAAATAAATGTGAAATGATAAATAATGAACCTCAAAGACTTAATATTCCATGCATGAACAAACCCTATCTTCTCAAAATTTAACATTCAATCACTTTAATGGACTTGTTGGTTGCAGATGAATTTGATATGCCATGTGATGCCTGACATGATGATGCAATTATAGTGCAACTGCCATGAACTATTTGTGAAAATGCATTCTAGAGGTTGTGGATTAATTTAAATGTGGATGGGAGTTTCATCATGATAATCTAGGGTTTCAAAGGTGTATGGGAAAGGTGACAGTTTCATAAGCCCTATTAAATTTGAAAATATGAGGACCAAGGGGAAGTATGATTATCAACATAAAATACCTACCCATTGTTTAGAATTCATACCAATGGGAACCTAATGCTTGAAAAAAACACCATAAAAGAAACTACTAGAGTACCCTAATTTATATGGTTCGGATGAGAATCACGATGGAGAAAATTGAGCATGTGTAATATAAATCATGAAAGCATGAGTATTGATTGGGTTTAATGAAAACTAGGTTATTCAAAAACATGAACATAGCCCATAAGACTTGGACAAGCAAAGGGGGACCCAAAATTTCGTGGTAGGAAAAATTTTAGGGTGTTGTTTTAGCAACTACAACAAATGGTGAACCACTGGTATAATCCAATATCTATGACTTAGTCCCTTCAAAAAAATGATTCTTAGAATAAGTGCAAGTATTGAATTAAATACCATGGGTACCACTTGTTTTACTAGATCATTTATTGTTATTGCATTCATATATCCCCATAGTTAGGTATTTTAATTCTTTAAACACCACATTAAGAGTTCACACCTGTTTGTATTTAAAAATTATATAGAGAACATGATATAGGGCTTATTATATTCAAAATTTTAAATTGATTTTATGGTGCTGCTCTGTTTCTATCAAGCATGTTCAGTACCTTGATGAAGTCACTAAATAAATCACAAGCATTTCTTCATTTCCAACAGGCCTGTTCAGTACCTAGACAAAGTTTCTTGCATCACCACTCTACATAGGAATAATTTCTCTTCCTTTCCACTTTATCTATTAGTTTTCTTTTTAATTCACTTTGGCATAATTTATTGAGGTGTTCATTGTGCCAAGGCGGAAGAAGAATATCGACTTATTTTATAAGCAAGAGGGGTTGTTCCTTGTTTTTTAGAAATTGAAATATATTTTTAGTTAGTTGTGTCCTCATTCCATATTTCCAATTCACATCCATTACTGATAAGTGAATAATTAAAATGCACAAATGCAATATCGATACCAAACCAAAGACAAAATTCAAGTTAGATTTATAGGCCTTCTGAACTTATCAGATTTCCCCAAAAGCATCAAAACATATTTTCCTTGCTAATAGGTCAAACTCATGTATAACCATAAGGGGAAAGGTTTAAATTATGGTATCTGCAACCCACTTCCTCTTAAGGATACCACAACAACCACACAAGACCATTGGTTTTGGTTCTGGCATTTCGAACAATGCGAGAAAATTAGATAAAGAGAGATAATGGGAAGTCTCCATGGATCATTTATCTACAAATTTGCAGGACATGCAGAGAACAAGGCTCAGATTAGAATAAATATGTGTAATGCAAAAGAATTATTTAAAGTAAATAAGATAAATGTAATGCAATGTAAGGAAAAAGACAATTCAAATCAAAGAAAAAATAATGTTAAAAAGAAATAAAGAGATATGCAATGCCTATACAAACAATGCAGCTATGTACGTGAAAAAAAAATGCAAAACTATTCTAATAAGAAAACAAGACTATCTTAAACCTAAATTCTAGTCTAACTGGGAAGAAGGTTGGTATTTAGTAAAATCAAACTTCCAATGCAACCATAGAAGTTGCCTCTAATTTGCGAACAAAAAGATATAAACAATTAGTACTAGTATAAAATAATGTGTGAAAATAAAAATGCTTGCATGTATCACTTGCACATGAGAATTAAGATCATGTATGCAAGTAAGGAAGTTAATCAAAGAATAATGTTCTAACCAAGCCTCAATTTTATCCTAATAATAGATTGAAAAATTTGAACAACCTAAAAATCCCTCATGAATGTGCATCACTCCGCATGTTTATTCATATAAAGTATAAGAAAATTTTGAAAGTTCTTATTATTAGTAGAGCTTGCTAAATAGGATTCCTCCAACCAATAAAAAATTGTATCATGAAATTCAAAGTGATGCGCATGAAAGACCTGAAAACCATTAAATGATGAGCATTTTTTATATTTGAAGGTGCTAGGGAAAGAGTCCCATGAAGAAAAATGAATCTAATTTCGTTTAGATATATTGCCAAAGTCATGAGGACCTTACATAACCATCAACAGAAGTTGAAGTTCCTTAAACTCTTGAATAGTCTCTAAACTCTCAAATGATGGATAATCAAATTTTGGTGGCTTAAAAAGATCAACAAGTGGGCATGCATAATTATCAATAGATGTGATAGTGAATACATTTTTATTTCCACTAATTTGATCACACTTGATAATGAACAAATGAGATTCATCACAGATTTAGAATCAGGGTGAATCAGTTAGAGAACTTCTTTGAACATTTGGAACTGTAGAATATTCCTCCTTACCTATTAAAAATTGGAAACTAAAAAAATCATGAAAAATGGATTCAATATTTCATCTTCTAATTGTGAAACAACACCAAAGACCAACAAGGTAGAGATATAAGGGATTTAGAGACATTTTTGGTGTAGCAGACCCATCAGAAACAACATGGTTCAATGAATAGTGTGTTAAAGGAAAGGAAGATGGCAAGACTCGGGTGGAGAAGTATCGATTGCAATTAAAACTGATTCAAAACTCAAATATTTATCACTAATATCAACTTACAAAAATAAGAGATCAACATATATGTTATGCTCTATGAAATTATTTGAGCATCCACTATCACCCAAGGCAATGCCTTGGCCAAGGTAGGGAGGTGTATGTAAGAGCATATCATGAGGATGATGAAGGTTAATTGAATCAATAGAAATTTGATGGTTAAAGGGTGGTATACCAAGGATATTTTCACATTCACCTTTCTCTTATTCAATTGGGTATATTAAAGCTTCAAAATAATGACAACTTAGTTCCTCTTCTTGCATAATTACTTCATTGCTTGATACATAAGAAACCAAAATTTCAATGTCAGTACATGAGTCTATTAATTCATTGGGTAATGAATAAAATGGAGGATGAGAAGAGTTAGGGGAAACCATCTCCTCTTTGAAGGCCTAATATTTTATCTGAGTTTCATTTGAAACAAAATTTGGCATACTAGAAGTATAAATAAAACCTTATTGTTTTGTAGATGGAAGATTGTTAGAATCGTCAACAATAAATTATGATTCAAATTAATCCAAAGAAATATGAACCAACTTTACACAATTTTCCTGCAAATAATTCCAATCCACATCTCTCTCTCAGGAAAATTATAAAAAATATTATTAAGTTTACATATAAAAGAATCCACTGATTCACCTAGTTTCATTCTAAGCTTGTTGATCTAGTCAAAAACTTTATGGTAATCTCTCAAAAGATGATAGAAACTCATCAATGGATTGGTGAATCGAATCAATATATGCATGTGTTAAAGTTTGAGAATATTCTTTCACAATACCTTCAAAGGTAAGAGTAAAAGTTCTACATATTAACACTTCATCAAACAAACAATTCTAGATACAACCTTCAAGAAATTGAGAAAGATCTCCTGTTGCATAAATTTGAATCTCGTCATTAAATTTTTTTTTTTACAAGACATAATCTTCAATAGGATTTTGGGAACATATTTCTCTAGAAACACAATTCCAAACATGTAATATTCCTAATTAGCTTTCAGCTAGTTGGAATATTAATTTTTTCTTTTGTCATTTAAATAGATGAATAAGAGGGTAGGGAGACCCATAAATCTCCTTAGTAGGAATAAAACCGCTCCTAATGTGAATGTGGATCATCTTATCAAATGGATAAAGCACTCTTAGGTGTGAATAGAGGTTGAAGCATGTGGATGGGGTTAATTTTAACCAAATCAACAGCGCTGGTATGGAGGTAGTGGAGAGTTATTGAGGGACAGTGCAGTGTTAGTGGGAGGGAGTCTCCATGAGAGTAGCATATTAATGTGTGGGACCAAGGGTGAGAAGGCTCAAAATACATATAAGTAAGGGGATGAAAGCCATATAAGGCATTCTAAATATTGGTTATGTCTTTGTCTTTAATGATTTTTTGCACGCTTCAGCTATTTAGCGAAGTCTGTTGTGTTGTTCAGCACAAGGGTGTTTCCAAGAGGAAATCCCACCCTCATCCTCGAGGGAATTCAAGTGCCCACTTAGGAGAGGTTCATTGAGCTAAATTTCCACCATATGGCATTAGGCCAAGCTTCAGCCATTATCCACAGTTCATTTACCTTCAGGTGTGTTGTTTTGCAGGGTAGTAGTAGTGGAGGATTGATAGATCTAGTTTCTGAGCTTGTTTTCCAGTGAGGAGAGAAGTCCTTCATCTGGGAGGCTAGAAAGGAGGGTCCTTGAGCATTATTTTGTCATCTGGAATCAGGCCAAGTTTTTTCCATCATCTACAGCATAGTCTCCTTCAGAAACTGTGTTATTTTTCAGGGCAGTTGTAGTATAGGGCTTAGTTCCCAAGTTTGAGAGTTAGATTTCCAGTGAAGGGAGCATCCCTTCATCCGAGAGATATATTGGAGGAGTATAAATCATCTCTATATCATATCATCCACCTCCTATCATTTATCTAGTTGTAGAGCATTATTTAGCCCTAGGGCTACATTTTGGCATTTTTGTATTTTTGTGTATTTCCGGAAACCCTTTCTGGGTTGTCTTGGAATTGTGCTAGAAGGCCCAGATCTTTGATCTCGGCATTTTCTAAGCACTAAATCAGAAGATACCGTTGTATTTTTATTTATATCAGCTATTATCCCCAACAAAAAATGCACTATCTTAGCCTATGGCATTCTTATGTAGCAGCATTTATTTATTTTTTATGTACTTGGTTCTTAGAGGCATGTTTTGCCTAGCTTGAGTGTCTTTTTCCTCAAGATTTTGTACACATTTTCTGCTATAATGTCTTATGTAATGGCTTCATGATCTGCTCTCATTTGATGTGTTGATATTTTCACTGCAATTTCCAGCTATATGTTCTACATTCCTATTTTTCTTAATTTGGAATATTAATGTGGTATCAAAGCATAATCTTGGCTCAGCCTGTGTAGCACAACAACTATGTCATCAGAAGAAGAAGAGCCTCTCAAAAAAAGGGAAAAGAAGTATATTAATAGAAACTGGGGATATGATTATACAGACTCCAAAGGAGACAAAGGAAAAACTCCAATATCAAGAGAGATGGATGAAAAGAAGTTTCCCAAGCTTCTTCTCCAAACCATGCAGGATATTGCTTGAGAAATCAAGGAGATGAGGATGGAGAAACACAAAGAATCCCATAGAGGTTTTCTACATGGAGAAAGCTCTATAATTTCACATCAATGGTATGAAAAACCAGTAATGCAGCAAGTTTCACAATGCTCCACTATTCCTGCTTTCCTTGCAGTGGGAAATGGAGGTGGAGGACCCCAAGAACAAGAGACTCTTGAAGACTATTTTCTAGAGTATGAGTCTCAATCTCATAGATTCAAAGATAATATTAAATTTCAGGATTTTTTTCAGATCAAGGGCAACAGGAGACCCCAGAATAACAATAGAAGAAAAGGATTCATAGAGAGCAATGATCTACAGTGGACTATGGGTAGATTCTTTTTGCCCACTTTTGATGGGTCATCCAAGTGCACAGGCAAGTCTTAGGTGGAGAAGCTAGACATTTACTTCCAGTTGAACCAAGTACCAGAGATGGAATCCATCAAAATAGTAGTGCTTCACCTTGAAGGTGAGGCACATGATTGGTGTTTTCATGGTCTTTATAAATTGGGCCATGTCAATGTGACTGCATATTCAGAGTTCACCCAGAGGTTAGTAGAGAGGTTTGAGCGAAGAGACCCAGAGGCACCCTTTATAGAGCTAGCCAAGCTCAAGCAATCAGGTAATCCAGAGACCTATATCTTCGAATTTCTAAACTTTTTTGTCATGGTTCCAGATTCATCTACAGTTAGGAGGGTTTATATGTTCATTGATGGGCTAGCAGAGCCTCTGTATGGGTTGGTCAAATCTACTAAACTAACTACACTCCAAGATGATATTGAGAGGGCTATAGATCTACAAGATGCTTTGGCAAGAGAAATAGCTCTATTTCAATAAAGGCCACCCTTTCAGTCAAAGGGGAAAGATGGGAAGTTTCTTCCTCCAAAGGAGAAATAGAACAAAGGGACTCTTAGTGATGATGTCTGAAGAGACTTGAGGAGAAGGAATATTTGCTCCACATGCCAGGAACCATGGACACTGGGGCATCGGTGTGCTACAGGGAAGGCACACTATATAGAGGTATTCTCTGATAGTGAGGAGGAGGAAGAAGAGAAGCTAGAAGGAGATAATAGTGATGTGATAGTAGGGGAGGATCCACCACCACCAGGAGGTGGTAATGGGGCATTTTCTCCCATTGGAGGGGGCCTTGCATATTTGCGAGGAGTAACTAAGTATTTGACTTTGAGAGTCTGAGGTACCATTCAAGAGAAGTGGGTATTAGTGTTGAATAATAGTGGGGTGACCCACAATTTTGTTGATGCTCAGTTAGTACATAGGAAAGCAATACCCACTGATGATTTTGAGGGATTCACAGTTTTGGTCCCAGGAGCTAGAACCATGCAGTGTATGAAGTATGTTTCGGCATTTTCAGTAACCTTGGGTACATATACTTTAACTGATCACTTCTTTGTGGTCGAAATTCCTGACACCAATGTGATAATGGGTGTGCAATGGTTGATTACATTGGGGAAAGTCACCACAGATTGGGAGACTTTGTAGATGGAATGGGTAGATAAGAAGAGTGGTAAGCATTAGATGATCAGGGGCATACACACTTATCCACCCCAGATAGCCTCTGAACATAAGATGGAACCTGATTTTCATAGTAGGCGCAAGGACACACCAGTCCACTAAGATAGACAGTTGACTCTGAACCATGATGTTGTACTATTTAGAGGCATTCCACCAGGAAGGCCCCCAGACCCAGAGTTGGTTAAAGAGTTCTCACAACAAGTTTCACCATTCATAGATCTAGCTGAGAGGGGAGCCTTGGGTGAGTATAGCGCAGCACAAAGAGTCCTTGGTAGGCTCAAGAAGAAGATGTATGTTTTCCCAGTATCAGTATTACCCACTCCCACCAAGAATCTTGCGCTGAGAGGAGATGTTTCAGGAGTGGATGATGGCACAATCATGGTGCAAGGGGGCTACTCCATAGCCTTTAAGATTCATCGAATACTTCCACATAGGAAGGATTTTTCCATATATGGAAGAGGGTTGTTGGAATTCATGCATACATTGGCCAAACTTAGGAATTTTTGGATGGACCATAGCTTCCAAGTGAAGACCAACCTCCATAAACTTTAACTCTTACTTGAGCAGAAGCATCTTCAAGGGAGGCAGAAAAAACAGGATAGCAGTATTCTGGCATGTGGCTTTGGCATTGAGCATGTCAAACAGGGGAGCGGTAAGGTGACAGGTGCCTTTTCCCAAAGGCCAACAATGTTGTCATTATTGAGTATAGATCCATATTGGGAGTCCCGGCTATTAGTGGATTATTCCAAGAATCACTTCGCATGTGAAGTGCTTGATGGACAGGTGGCAGATGAGAGGTATAAAGTGATGGGTGGAGTCATCTATTACCAGGATCAGATCTCTTGACTAGAGACTCTAAGCTCAAGGAGAATATTCTACATGCAGCACATGAATCACTCCTTTCTGGTCACCAAGATTTCATTGGGACCTATTAGGCCATTGGGGAGAGATTCTCATGGGAGGGTATCAAGGAGGATGTGCTCCGGCATATCAGGAGATGTATAGTTTTCTTGAAGAATGAAAATGAAATCAACCACCTTGCAAGGTTGTTACAACCACTTCCCTTTAGATGGGAGAGATCATCTATGGACCTCTTCACCAGCTTGCCAACATTACATGGTAAGGGTTGTGTCTTTGTACTTATTGATCAACTAACAAAGTATTTTCATTCCTTTTCCATTCACCGCATTTCTCCACAAGAGGGAAAGCCTCTCTTTAGAATTCATGGTCTTATTGGAGCCACAATCAGTGATGGGGATGGCCACTTCCTAGGGGGATTTGGGCAGATGATATCTTGTTTGAGGTGTACTCATTTGGCACCAAACATCAGTTACTTCCCCCAGGTAGATGAGCAGATAGGGGCAGCAAGAAAGTGCCTGGGAAGCTACTCTACACATTGTGTTATGAGGCAGCAAGGAGCAGAACAATGCTAGTTCCACTTAAGGGACTATTATCACCCTCTGGTATTTCATATGGCAGTCAGTGTATCTCTAATTTTGATTCCATATGTTGATGATGTTTTAATCATTGTTTTTTGGGATGGATGGAGGAATAACACATGGATTGGAGATGCTCATTGGGAGTAATACCTCCAACATTCTTCATGACCCATGCTTCAATGAGGCATTATTCAGCATATAGTTGCCACCATGCATCTCCTACTTCCTTATGATGAGAGCCATTTTATTTTGTCCTCAGAGGCTAACTTGGACACTTGGGAGGAGAAATTAAGGGGAAGATTGATTAGAGAACATCTGGTTCAGTGAAGGAGCTTATCAGATGAGGATTCCATTGGGGAAGGAGGAGAGATTTTGCAGCAGTCATCCTTACAGTTGCTTGAGGACAAGAAACATTTTGGAGGGGAGGACTGTAATATTTCTTATTAGCTTTCAGCTAGTTGGAATATTAATTTTTTCTTTTGTCATTTAGATAGATGAATAAGAGGGAAGGGAGACCCATAAATCTCCTTAGTAGGAATAAAACCACTCCTAATGTGAATTTGGACCACCTTATTAGCCGGATAAAGAACCCTTAGCTGTGAATAAAGGTTGAAGCATGTGTATGGGGTCAATTTTGACCAAATCAATAATGCTAGTGTGGAGGTAGTGGAGAGTTATTGAGGGACAGTGCAATGTTAGTGGGAGGGACTCTCCATGAGAATAACATCTTTAATGTGTGGGACCAAGGGTGAGAAGGCTCAAAAATAATATAAGGAAGGGGATGGAAGCCATAGAATGCATTCTAAATGTTGTTTATGTCTTGGTCTTTTATGACTTTCTACACGCTTCAGTTGTTTATGGAGTATGTTATGTTGTTTAGCACAAGGGTGTTTCTGAGCGGAAATCCCACACTAATCCTTAGGGGACTTCAAGTGCCCACTCAAGAGAGGTTCATTAAGATGCATTTCCACCATCTGACATCAGGCCAAGCTTCAGCCATTATCCATAGTGAATTTTCCTTCAGGATTGTGTAGTTTTGTAGGGTAGTAACAGTGGAGGATTGATAGATCTAGATTCTGAGCTTGTTTTCCAGTGAGGGGAGCATCCATTTATCTGAGAGGATAGAAACGAGGGTCCTTCGGCATTATTTTTTCATCTGGCATCAAGACAAGTTTCTTCCATCATCTACAGCACAGTCTCCTTCAGAAACTACGTTATTTTTCATGGCAGTTGTAGTAGAGGGCTTAGTGCCCAAGTTTGAGAGTTAGATTTCCAATGAGGGGAACAACCCTTCATCCAGTAGGTCTATTGGAGGATTATTAGCCATATCTATATCAGATCAGCCGCCTCCTATCATTTATCCAGTTCCAAAGTGTTATTCAGCCCTAGGGCTGCATTTTGGCATTTTGTTTTTTTTTGTATATTTTCGAAAACCATTTTTGCGTTGTCTTGGAATTGCGCTAGAAGCGCTAGATCTCTGATCTCGACATTTTCTAAGCACCATATCAGAAGATCCATGTATTTAAATTTACAATAGAAGTTATTCCCAGCAAAAATTGCGATGTCTTAGCCTCTGGAATTCTTATATAGCATTTTTTCTTCATGTTTTATGTTTTGGGTTCTTAGAGGCTTGTTTTGCCTAGCTTGAGTGTCTTTTTCCTCAAGATTTTGCATACATTTTCTGCTATAATGTCTAATGTAATGGCTTCATGATCTTCTCTCATTTGATGTGTTGATATTTTCACTGCAATTTCCAATTATATGTTATGCATCCCTATTTTTCCTAATTTGGAATATTACAAAACACAAGGTTCAGAAGAAGCAATTATAAGATAGATAAATTAATTATGGGTTAGCTTGTCATTTTTCCTCCTTCTAACGCCAAAAGTGTTGACGGTGCTAGGTAATATTCCAACACTAAGGGGATATCCCTGATATGAATTCCCAATTAGAACTCATATAGTTTGGGATAGGAGCCTAAATTGAGATACCAGCCTGACTACCATTATGTGCGTGTTTTTCTCTTTAATAACAGATGAAAAGAGAGAAGTGCGAGGCAAAGTGTAATATTTCAAAAGAATGGGGATGAAATCATCCCTCCATTGATGACTTTCATAACATGATACAACAAAAAAAACAAAAACATAATGAGCGAGAGAATGTCTTGAGGAAGAATTAAATAGATGATTCTAATGAAGACATACACAAGTAAGAGAGTGCTAGGGACCAAGAGATAACTAGTTCATAATTAATCACCAACATTAACATGAATTATAAACAAAGATTCAAAGCCAACACACCAGTTGCATGAAAATAAATAGTTCGTAACCATGTAACCCATGTGAAAACTCACATACATAAACAACAAAAGAATGAATAGTCATTACAAGTGCCTTTGACATGTATGGGGATCAATGCATGAATTTAAATATTCTCATTAATACTATCACCCATTAAAGTACACGTACACAAGATTTTCAAAGCCCAATAGTGGGATGAGAGTATTTCATATCACACTAGCCTCACAATCCCTCCACCTATAAGCTACCAAAAGTGAGTACCTTGAACTTCTTAGGCACAAAATAGAAATCCTATTACTAGCCTAGCTTAAATGCCAAAAGTCCATTTGAGTGAGGCTTGAGGTTACATTTATAGAAATGAGTAGGGTGACCTTTCACATTTTCCTATGACTTTTGGAATCCCTCATGATATTTTTATTTCCAAATTGAATCTTCATCTCCCCTGGTACTTTTAGACTTCCTCATGGTCTTTGATATTTTATTTTGGATTTTTCCATGATTTTAATAATTGTCATTTATGACAAATAATTTATTTACAATATGAAAAAGGGAATTCAACAAGCTTTGAATTGGCCTCTTGTAGAAAAAAAATTATTTTGAAAATTAATAATGTCTTTGCTCTACCCAAGGGTCACCTTGGTGCCGACTTGACAATTCAATAGTTGTCACTAATTGGGATCACATGTCTATGCAAAAATTAACTTAACTGCTACACTCTTGCAAGAACACAACCTATGATCATGATACAAGATAGAAAATACTAGCCATAATAATATAGAAGACTTATAAAAATTATCCCTTCATTTTCTAGGAATGCAATTACTCAAAATAATCAATCCTGAGAAACATGAAGGAATTCACATCCCTGAGATATGGATTTTATCTTAAGGTTGAATTTAATCAGTTAATTATGTTTTTTTTTTCTAATATTGATTTGTGCTTCATGTAATCATTCTTTACTTTTAAAAGCCCACGTGGTGTAGAGCATTCGGTGATGGGGTGCACTATTAAGGCACTTTGTATGCAAGATCACCGGTTCGAAACCCGTGGGTGGGATAGGAGGAGAAAAAAATGGAAAGATTAGGATTAGTCTAAACTACCAAAAAAAAAAATTGTTCTTTACTTTGAAAGATCCCAAGGTGCATACTCCACTCCTACATCCTAAAAGCCATTACCAAAATCTATCATGCAATAGTGGATGAACACCATTCCCATTTTAACAACCCATTCGAATTTCTCATTTATTGTGAATGGCTTAGTTGAGATGTATGGGCCCACTCCTTTTCCTTACTGGATGTATTATATTATGGGAACTCTTCACATTTAACTCATTCCTTATATGTAGCATTATGCAAAGGTCGTATTATATTTTGAAAAAAATGCATCGATGTTCATTATAATACTAGTGTTTCCACCAAGTTACTTATATTAGGTTTAATTGCTAAAACCCTTAACAAATCCTTCCAAAATTTGTCGCTAAATTTTTAATTTCATTCATAGGTCATGATTTATCTCCCTCCTCACCATTCACATGGGTATATTTTCACATGAAACATGGTGATTCCATTTCCTCAAGAAACTAGAAATAGGATCCACATGCATGCATCATCGAGGGTGGCACTCAAATATAAGCAAGAAGGTGACGTTGTAACTCATATTATCCATCTCACTAAGCTTCAAGTAACTACGGAAATGGTTGGAACAAATATAAATTTCTTTATGATGTCTTTATTATGTTTCTAAGAATTCCAACAAGTCTAAAACTAGTTGCCCAGGCTTCTCAAATAGTATACCATGTAGAGCATTAATAATAGTGGTCGTTAGCAATGGAATTGCTACTATTCTTGCATCATCACCAAGTTCAGGGAAAAAGAGTAGCATAGTGGGGGAATTTATAACACTTTCTTGTACATTATCACCATGAATTGCACTGTAGCTTCACATCTTTAGCTTATCTTGGGGGAAGATGAATTGACATGGAATTGGTCGTGACTTAATCATGTGAGGATGAATTACCATTATATTTTTTGAGAGAGCCTCAACGAGGAAAAAATTATAGCAATGTTGGAATTAAGGTTTGTGGCTTTATATTGTGCCAACATGCCATCTTTTCTATCACACAGTTGCATTGTCAGAGGAAAGGAATCAATCAATATAAGGTTTGAATTCTATCCTTGTGATGTGCACTTGAAAATATAGTGCTTTATTTACATTACATTATGTTCATCATGTGCATTGGCACCCATGAATGCATCGCCCAAATGAAAAAAGTCATTAATCATTGTATCCAATACATTATCTAACACAACCTTCACATGTATAGATAGAGAATTCTCTTGGTAGCATTGCTGCTCATCTCATGGTATTATGTTGTTTTGGAATTATGTTAAGCATATAACCCTTCTCTAAACATCGGTTCCTAATTGTGTGTGGTTGAAGGAGGCCTTCCGTTGTAAAATAGAGTACGTCAGTTCCAACACAATGGTTAGAGACAAGGGTTCAGGATTAGCATCTCAAAATGCACGACGTTCTTATATATGATGGGCTTCAATGTAGTAGTGGCACATGTATTATTAACTTCCATCACAATTATGAAGTGTTTTATTATTTCATCCCCATTGTAATGCTTGGAAATCTCCATTGTATAGTTTATGACCTACTCATTAATATTTGATATGCAACCTTCCTTTGCAACATTTGTCATTTCTTTTATGCTCCTTTTCTATCAAATTTCAATAGTGTTGTATAAATTTGATATAAATTTCAACTGCTCCAGAATTATAACTAAAAATCATGATACACAATTCTACTCTACTGATATGCGGAATGAAATTCACAAATTAGAACAACATGCATAGACATGCAATAAAAAAAATCATAAATACCAAGTGATTTCAAGTGGAACCCAACTGGTAAAAACCCCTCAAGCCTCTTTGCATTAATCAATTGAATTGAGAAACTATGAAAATCGCTAGCTCCAGTGCTAAGTTCAACCTGCAAAAGAATATTTTTTCTCCTACTCAATGACAAAATCTGCCCAACACTTATCCAAATATCAGCTCACTAAGCCTCCTATTTACTTGTGCAATTCCTAATGAAATTAGCCCCTATTATTTAGGAATTTTCCCCCAATTGATTGCACAATTCCCAAGTATTAATCATCTAATTGCATGCAACACTTGTAAATTCATACTATTTTACAACTGCTTGTTACATTTCCTTACCATCTCCATTTTAACTGAGGAACTCGACTACTCTACATGCACTAGCTATTTTGGGTTGATTGATAAATTAACTAATAGGACTTTCAATTAGACTTATGTCCCATTGTAGAACTGACCTTCAACTAACTCTAACAATAGTTAGAGGCCAATTAACTGAATACAACTGTAAATAGTTGAACTAGTTTACTAAAATTTAGCAATCACACATGCTTAGCTGAACTCTAATTCCTCTAACTCGAATTTTCTGAGTAAACTGAGTGACACAAGCCATGTCACACTAGCTAACTGCCTCTAAGTTTTTTTTTTGATGTGGATATTCGATTTGACTAAGGATAAATTCAAATTGAGCCTTTCTTGCTACAATTTTTCAACATTCCCTCTTAGCAAGAAAAGGATTTTCCACCACCCCTATCTCGCACCTGTGGAGTTTGAATTTACCTCTTCACAATTTCTTTTTCAAGATTTCAACATCTTTCTCGTCAGTTGGAATGTACATTAGAAACATAATTCTCCTCTACACACAGTCCCACAAATGATGATAATAGATATCAATATGCTTGGACCTGTCATGAAATATCGAATTATCAGAGAACTTAATGCAACTTTGATTATCACAATATATCATTGTTGGATCCATATCCTGACTTAATAGTCCCATAAGTATTTTCCTCATCCATATTTCTCCATATGTTGATTGACTTCCATCCATGTATTCAGCGCATATTGAGTTGAGTGCCACAGACCTCTACTTCCTAGTATACCAGGAAATAGGTGCGGAACCAACACTCAAGATACATCTAATTTACTTTTCCTGTCAAAGGAATTCCCTACCTAATCTACATCAGTGAATCCTTGCAGATTCACTCCCTTTGTCCATCTCTACCATAATCCATACTAGGTAGTGCCTCTCAGGTATTATAACACAGTCTTTGCTACCTTCCAATATAATTTGGTAGGCCTCACCATGGCTTGGCTAATTTTTTTTACTACATATCACATATCGAGTCATGTGTTCACAAGATACATCAGTGAACCGACAAGCTTCCTGTAAATGGTAGCATCAACTTCCTCACTTGAAGAGGCATGATCCTTCCTCCAGTCTATAGCTATAGGTGTTTCCATGGGCTTATAATTCTCCATGGGAAATATCTGAAGTACATTTTTGCATACTTTCCTTGAGACACAAACAATTCCCCATCACCCTGCCATACTTCCAACCTGAGGAAGTAATGCATGCAGCCCATGTTTTTCATCTCAAATTCCCTTGCCATATCCTATTTGCAAGAGTGGATCAACTACTCATCCCTTGTTAATATTAAATCATCAACATACAAAATGAGAACAATAAACTTACCATCTACGAAAATGTGATAGAGGTTTTCATCTACTTCACTTTTGATGAATCCCAATTCTTTGAGGTAATTGTAGATCTGAGTGTACCATTCTTGGAGTTCTTGGTTGAGACCATACAATGCTTCCTTGAGTTTTCACACATGTGAATCTCGATCATATGTCTCAAATTTTTATGGTTTCTCTATGTAAATTCCTCATCAACAACACCATTGAGAAAGGTGGTCTTCACATCCATTTGGCATATTTTCCACCCCATTTGCGCAGCTAGCGATAGAATGGATGTGAATGAGGAACATCTTGCAGCTGGTGCAAAATTTTCCTCATAGTGCACTCCCTCTATTTAATAAAATCCTTTGGACACAAATATATCTGTATACTTCTCGATGCTCCCGTCAACTACATGCTTCACTTTGTAGATCCATCTCAAACCAACCTGGTATCACTTAGAGAAAACATTGGCTATGTGAAAAACTCTAAGGTAACCTCAAACCACTTTGAGGTTTAAAGATGGCCCTTCAGCTTGGAGAAGGATCTCTCCCTAAAACTCAGCTACCCAAGCTCACAATGGTAGAATTTTTTCAATATGTCCTATGGCCAGATTTATTTAAGAAAAATTGAGGTTGGTTGGACTATAGTAAAATTTCACCATTGGGCATGGAGTCTGACCCAATCTGATCTATATAATCATAGGTTCAGTGATCAAACAACACAAAATCGAGATAGTGACAATTCCTTTGAAAAAATTTATGAAGTTGGAGGGTAGTAAAGGAAATCAACATGATACTTCTCTGAAAAAACAAGTATTTAAATATATGAATATAAAGAAAATGGAGCACAGAAATATGAATTCCAATTTCAAATCACTTAGCATTCAAACATTAAAGAATATATTAAAAACCAAGAGACAGACAAGGAATTGTGCCACGGGAATTTCTGCAAACTAATCACATAGATTACTTTATTATAATATGATCACACAGTACATACAAAAGGTAATCTTTCAAAAGTTCCAAACCTTTTTCATTCTTCATAAATTTTATATATAGAAAATGTGATAGCTAAAACAAATTTATATCTTATCGTTAATTACAATAATCTAAAAATAACAGTGTATATCATTGAGTATATGCATGTAAAATTTATTTTAAAACATATTTGCATATAATCAAAATGATAATCAGGTTAAAAATAGGGACTAAAAAGTGAATCGTTGTTTTGCCTCCTTTGATGGGAAACATACCTTGTCATTCCTTCAAAAATGGATTTATGTTGCATATATTATGTTCTTGGGTTCCTTTCCTGGAATCGTTGATAATCCCACTATAATCCTTTAGCAGCTGGAAACTGATAATTTTGCTGATAGGTCGACTGTCAGCATTTTCCTCCAAATTGTTCACCAAAATGTGCTACCAATGAAAATTCAAGCGCTCATCCGCCTTTTCCTGTGCTAAAACGCTAACAAGCACTTTATCGGTAGAATATTAAAATTTCATTTTGACAGTGAGGGGTCAAAAAATCAAAAGATCAAAAATCAGTTTTTAGCCAAGGGTACTATATGCCACTAACAAAACATCGACCTTGTCCATCCTCTGTCCTTTACTTTCTCTAGTCTCCAGGGGACTTCCCTTCTTGGAAAACTTTGCTTTCTTTGGTCTTTTCAAACTAGTAGCTTTCTCCTGATTTATAATCAAGTCTCTTAGTGGGATATCATCCACATATATGACTTCCTTTGCAATATTTGGGCTATGTTTTAAATTGGTATTTAGTATTAGCTTGTTCTAGGGCCTAGTGTGAGGCATTTTTCCCCCTCTAAAAATTTCAAACAAGGTAGGCTCTTTCTCAGCTAAGGCTCTTTCATTTTGGGGCTCAGTTATATTTCCCTTAATTTTCTTTGGCAACTGGATAGTTGTAGGTAGGATTCTTGTAGGAGGATGGGTTTCTTGTGTCTTCTTGAGCATATCTCTCCTTCTAGTGTAAACTTTAATTAATTGAGGAATTGGAAGAGAGGTATTCTCTACCTTTTTATGATTTCTTGTTTGTACAACAAAATTTCTTTGAGATGAGGTTCCTGTTTCAAGGTGTTTGAATTTTTTGGATTCCTTCTTACTGCCCTTTTCTCTACCTCCTTTAGATTTGGAAAGTTGAGTTTGAAACGCTCCCCAAAATACAAAATTCTCCCAAGTTCTCGTGACTTTCCTTAGCTGAATTTCAATTAATAAATTTATAGATATTTATGGTAAATAAAATGTGAGGATGGGTTTTTTCTAGCTCGAACTCGAGCGACCATATGCTTTAAACTTTCTAACTGGAAATAAGAGGCAGTAATTCTTAATTGACCTGTCAAATGAGCCCAAAAATGGAAATTATAGTGGTTTACATGGTTATAGAACCCCTAATAGGTAAAATAGGATTGAGTGATCTGCAGAAACTAGCTCCATTCATATTTTAACCATGACTTATTCACCCCTACTCTCTACATATTTTCTTTGAATTCATCCTTTAAAAATAAAGGCACATCAACTCCAGAGAAGATGTGGCTTATAAAATATTTCTCTCCATCTATGGGTAGACCTGTAACCACAAATATTAATTCCTTTGTCACCTAAAAATAAATTCCTCCAACCTCTACTTGGTTTCAATCAAATCCCTGTGCAAATTCCCAGGCCACTTCATCGTGAAAATCGGTGCACCTCTTGAAGAATTCTTCCCATCTGGCTTGCTGAAACCATTGTTGGATCTCTGGATATACTTCAAGAGGATCAATTTTTTTTAGCTCACTCCTATTCAACTTTCCACTTTTTCCCATCTCTCTTTCATATCCTAACAAACACACAAAAACTGGGGATTGAGATTCGATCCTTGATCTCCAACGAGTATTCAAAAACCGAGAAATTTTTAGCACAAACAATAATGATCATAAGAGATATGGGTTATTGTTTCTATATGTGGTAATTCATTTAAAAATGTTTCAGGTCATGCACTATAATAACTAACTAACAACTGATTAGAAAGGATTTAACCCTTTTATCATGAATTTTAAATACGCATACCTCTCAATGGTGGAAACGATCTCTATATCACATTATTTTACCTTTTGGAATTAAGCGAGTGTATTTGAGAAATTATTACCCTTTTTGCTGATGTGGAGGATGTTTGTGCAATATAAAATAAATATTGTAATTTCATCGTTTTGGCATTAATACCCTAGTTATCTGTGAAATATCTTTTGTCTAAAATTTCAAACACAAGATAACGTTGACATGCCCATTGTCAATGCATTTTTAAACTTTTCAAAATTACAATAGCGTTGATAGTCCCATCATCATCATTTTTCCTTGGTTAGTACAATTTTTTTTCTAATACTGCAATTTTCATCATTTTAAAAAAATTCAAACTTAACAAATGTGATATCACAATCATTTGTTTCCCTTCTAGCCTCGACACCATCTCCCATACATTCTTCTTCATGATGGATTCGTATTATTCGACCATGGCATCAACTCAAACAGGTTGAGCAACTCCTTCCTCAAATGAAGAATTCTTTATCTCAATTAGATGTGTCATGGGATCCATGTACCAAGTATACCTATCAAGTTACCTCCTCTTCCTGCGTTGTGATGTGGGGACTCCCACATTCTCCCTTGCATCTTGCAAAAATGTATCAATTTCTATGGTTCTCTTTCTCCCCTCTCTAGAAGATTCTGGTTGAGTGGGTGCCTCCACTCTGCCTCCTGTTTTCTCTTCTACATTTGGATGCTCCACAAATTCTTGAAGCTCCTCCTAAAGCTCCTCCTTTGGATATAGAAGCTCCTCCACTAGTGGGATACTCAGCTCTCATTCTAGAGAGCATCGCATGGCCTTCTCCTCATCAAACTTGAAATCTCTCCTCACAACTGTCATCCTCAGTGAAGGAAGATACACCTAGTAATTACGTGGAGCTTCATTGTAACCTAAAAAAACTCCAAACTTTGTTGTAGGCTCAATTTTCTTCCTCAAATCCTTGGAGACATGGCAGTAAATTGAAGCTCCAAAAATTTTGAAATGAGACACATCAGGCTTCCTCCCAAAGAAATCTTCTTTCGGTGTGATCATGCCAAGAATTATATGAGGACTTTGGTTCTACAAGTAGACTACGATGTTGCATTCTTCTACCCATAGATGAAATGGTAGCCCTTGATCATGTAAAATGTCCCTTGTTGATCCCATTATGCTCTTGTTCTTCCTCTTAGCTACACCATTCTGTTGTGGATTATGGGGTGTTGTCAGATCTCTTCAAATGCCTTCTTCGCACATAAATGTATGAAGGCTTGTGAAACAAATTCACCTCCATTATCACTCCTAAGATCCTTCACCCTCTTCCTAATATCCTTCTCCACTAGTGCCTTGAATTCAATAGACTTGGAGAAAACTTCATCCTTCTTCCGCATGAAGAAGATCCAACACTTTTTGGATAAATCATCAATAAAAATAACTTAGTACTAATAACTTGTTGTGGATTCTATAGAAAGGGGTCCACAAACATCATAGATGACATTCTCCAAGAATGCATCAAATCTTCTCTCACGACCATAGAAATTGGATTTAGCATATTTCTCCAATGTGCAGCCCTTCCAAACAGCCTACTAGTCAATGGATCCTTCATGGATGTTTGTGATAATTTTTTGCATCAAAATTCAAGGCACCATGGTGTACATGACACAATCCCCTATTCCAGACTTCCCCAACATCTCTACTCGGCACTTTATCATCATTTCTGCTCAATGCAGCGCAATATCCCACCTCTAGTTTGTATAGGTTCTTCACTCAAACCTCAATATGCTTCACCTTCCCAGTAGCTATGTGTCTCAGAAATGCTTTCCCTTTACTGGAAATTACATCATAGCCACAATCCTCCAAAACCTATACATATATCAAGTTATTTTCAGCTCTGTTACAAACATAACATCTTTGAGGTGAACAGGAGAGGCTTTCTCCCTTGCAAAGGTGACAATACCAATTCCTATAGCACGGTACCTTCCATCATACCCCATTTCGATATGAATCTTGAGATCCTTCTCCTCTAGGATACTGAAAAAATCCTTCCACCCTGTCATATAGAACAAAGCACCAGAATCAAGGTACCACACACTCCCCATAACAATGTTTTACATGCATTTTATTAGGTTGAATCTAATTCAAACTATGAAGCCAGTGCTTCACCCACTGCTCCTCCTACAAACTTCTTGGTAGACTTCTTGTGCAGACATTTTGTTGCACAGTTCTCAAACTCATGGCAGTGGAAGAAATTGATCTTTCTCAAGTTTTTCTTCTTTCCATTATTTTGGTTGGATTCAAGATTGATCTAGTTCTTCTTCTCCTTTCCATTATTCCCATTTCCAACGAAGGAAAAATTTTCCTGATATTGTGTTATAGATGAAGTTACATACTGAATATTTCTACTGAACTCTTCTTGAACCAAATCAAACCAAAACCTTTCCCAATTCGGTAATTTTTCCCTTCCACTCATAGAGTACTAGAGTTGTGCCATGATTTTGGAACGCTTATAAGAGCTATTCTCATCATCTCATCTTCTACAACAGTCATACCAACCCCTCCAATCTCATCCTGAACTTGTGTAAATTTGGTGAGATACTATGGAATAGTATCATTCTTTTGTAGCTTAATGTTTTGAAATTTGTATTTCAGGGCCAATTTTCTATGGTCACTATTATTTTCGCATAGCTAATTCAGTGCCTTACACATAGAAGAATTTTTCTCTTTTCCATGGAGATTTGAGACCACATGGTCCGTCATACCTTCCAGAATAATTCTCCTTGTCTTTACATCATCTTTCTTCCATTGGGCTAATTGTTGTGCATCCGACTATGGAGGTTTTGCAATGTGAGTTTTAACATATCCATTTTCATTAAGCATTGCTTCCATTCGATTCTTCCAGGATACTAAATTCAAGCTACCCTCTAGGGCATACTCCAATCTCCATTTGTTGAAAGACATTCTCCAGATCCTGAAGAGAAAACTACTGCAAGAAGTCTGCAAATTTGAAATTATTGAGAGACAATTTTGAAATACTAGTTCTAATGTGAATTCAAGGCTCTAATACCATGTAAAAATTTAATATAAATCGAAACTACTGAATAATTGTAACTAAAAATCATGAGACACAATTCTACTCTACTAATCTGTGGAAAGAAATTCAGAATTTAGAACAACATGCATAGGCATGCAATAAGAAAAACCACAAATACACAGTGATATCTAGGGAAAAAAAACTAGGAAAAACCTCTCAATATTCTTTTCATTAATAATTTTAACTGAGAAACTATTACAATTTCTATCTCCAACTCTGATCTCAACCTATAAAAGAATAATTGGTTTCCTGTGCAATGACAAACTCTGGCCAACAATTAACCAAATATTAGCTCACCAAGCCTTTTATTTCTTGTGCAATTTGTGAGTACATTAGCCCCTATTGTTTAGGAATTTTCCTCCAATTGATTTTGCAATTCCCAAGGATCGATCATATGACTTCATGCAAGACTTGTACACTCAAACTATTTTACAATTACTTGTTACGTTCCCTTGTCATCTCCACTTTAGTTGAGGAACTTGAATTCTATGCATGCACTAAAGGTTTTGGGATGATTTATTAGTTAACTAACATATCTCTGAGTTATACTATTGTCCCACTATATAATTGACCTTCAACTGACTCTAACAATAGTTAGAGGTCAGTTAACTAAATATGACTAAAAATAACTTAACTAGATTACTAAAATTTAGCAATCACACATGCTTAATTGAAATCCAAGTCCTCTAACTCAAATTTACTGAGTAAAATGAGTGGCACAAGCCATGTCACACTAGTTAACCACCTCCAAGTTGTCCTGCTAATGTGGAAATTTTATTTTCTTAATTTGACTAAGGCTAAAGTCAAATTGAGCCTTCCCTGCTACATTTTTTCAACAACTAATTTTGTGTATTTTTCACCATGCATCATATTATTATATATGCACAATGTATCGTTGCATGGTATGGTTTTAAAATACTATTATAGTCTCATCACAATTTTTTTTCCAGGCCTTTTTCATTAAGAATGGATGTGGAGTATCAAGTTATTTTTTAGTGTCTTGTTGGAATACCAAACCTCCTCTTGTAAGTCGTGATTTAAGTATGCAATAATGTGCCATTATTATTACAATTGTGCTTGAACAATGCTTATAATTGTAATAGTAAGGGGTGATGCTTGTTTCTCTTTAATGTACCTTTTCAAATGTGTTAGCACGTTGAAGCTCCCATTTCACTATCACACGAATTTTGGCCTCTATTCCTGTGCTTTTGTTTATAATGGTATCATATTTTCATCACCTTTATTGTGTATGATCCTTCCACAATATTTTGGTTTATATCGCAAATAATTTTCATTCTTCTTTCAATACTATTTTCATAACTCATCGCATAGTGTGATTATTATAGAATTGGGATTCATGTTCCTTATGGTGTTACATATGTTTGAACCAACTTCTAGAGTTTCTCTGAACCTATGCACTATCACGCACATATCCTTTTATGCCTCTTCAACTCGGCTTGGTGTGGAAATGATGATAGTCTTCGATTCCAATGCACATTTAATAACATTTGGAAAACATTTCCATGGGTCATTGGAAACTTTTTCCATGTAATTTTTTATCATATCACACCAACGCATTATCCCATGCCAAACATTGTTATTTCTCTATTGGATGTATTATCTTTTAACAATGCATATACATTTATGTGGAGCTTGAAATATCATGCCTCACAGAATACATTGATATTGTCGTGAAACATTAAGCATAGCCCTATATTGCATAGAGCTTCAACACATTATATCCATCCATGCAATACTTTTCAACATGCTTGCAGGGCATTTGAAATGTCTTTATGAAGCCTTAATAAGAGTTCATAACACTGGCCTATTACCTTTGTGTGCATTCTTCAATACATTCATCCATTATGAAAACATTTAAATATAACTCTTTGTGCCCATAATTCATACATATTGACACATTCCCTTTCTTACAATTACATATGCAGTGTTGCATTGTTTGGTATAGTCACCCGAACATTTGACTAGTGAAACATCATTTGCATCATAACCCGAAGTGAGTGTCATATTATGATTTTCTAGGTTTTGATATAGGTGTGACACATGGTCACATATTTAAAAAAAAATTGGATGGTGTAGCTTGAAGGATCACCCTAAAAATCTAAAATATACGTTATTAGAGTTTATTCCTCTTTAGATTTATGGAACTTTAAATTAGTGTTTATTGTGTATGAATGCAAATTAAAATTTATGTGGAAAATAGAAAATAGGGAAATAAAATCTCAAAAACCACATTTGACACAAGATGTATCCTTGGAAACCATTTCAAGAGAAAACCCAACTGGAAGGTGAGGTCGGTCTACTCTCCTTCTCTAAATATAAAATGGTTGTGAGTACAAATAATTATGATTTATGGCTCATGGGCCACTATAAATGCACAAAGACTCTCAATTTTATATCTTCATATCCCTCTTCACTAGTCTACACATATTTGGAACAAGATACACTCGAAAATAATGGAACCCCTTTTCATCCTAGTGGCTCGATTATGACATAGCCTGATAGCTTACTAGTGATTAAGTTTGAATCCTTAATCTCTTAACCAGAGTTACAATATTAACTCTTCTATAGTATTATTCATCATAATCACGTGGATATCCCCTTTCCATTAGTTATGGGGGCTAATGTGGCATCCTCTTGAATTATGGTGGTGAAAACAGGAAGGTCAACTTCCAAGTGGCATAGCTTTTGCATATGGATTCCAATTGAGGAAATTATTGTGTCATTGGAGGTATATATGTGTACAATAGAAAAGAAAAATTCTATGCTAAAGAGACAAATTTTTACCACAAAAAAACATTGTTTTAAGCATTTAAATACTCCCGGAGGGTTTTAGACCACAATTTTCCAAACTGGGCCTTGCTAGTAAAAACAGTCATTTGAGTTAATTCCTTTACTTTTCCACTATAAAAGCATTGAGATGGATGAAAAGCATATAATGATCTAATCTATATCAACATATCTCAAGGTTCCTGATTCTTCCACTAGTGAGTGAATTTATGGGTCAAGAAAGGACCATTAGGATTAAAAGAAATTTTTAGTAAAACCATCTAGCCCAAGAGCTTTATACTTTGGCATGGAAATAATGGCTTCCTCCACTTAAAAAAATGTGACTTCTTGCATCAGAGCATCATTTTTAGTTAGTTTAATGAGATTGGGATGTTGGAGGTTATCCTTTTGATATCTTCATTATGATTTGGAGTTGGTTCTAATAAAATACATTGGTAATATGAATTCTTATTCCATATTTTCATGTTTCACTAGTCTTCTCCCCTCAATAAAAGTTAAAGAAAGGATTTTTTTATTGTGTCTATATTTGTCATAACCTCGTGGTTTTTCCTTTCTCCCTCTTTTAACCACCTAATTTTGGATTTTTGTTTCCATAATATCTCATCCAGCTTTTTTTGGTCCTCAATTTTGGTAATTAACTATCCCTCTTCTTGATCAAGTCATCTATGAAACCTTCAAGGATGATTTGTTGTTACACTTGTTGCATTCAAGAATATAATTCTTGCTTCTATGTGAATATGTTTCCTAACTCCATTTTATTCTAGGATTTTAGCTTTGATTTAAACTCCTTTACTTTCGGCTTAAATATATGGATGTTATTCCTCCCCTGGTTATTTATTTCCATCTACCATTCTTTGGATTTTATTAGGAAATATGAGTCTTGTAACCAAATGCTTTTGAATATAAATAGGTGATTGCAGGGCATCACCTTAAGGTTGAGTTCCAAGTGTATGGGCCAATGATAAAATCCTATAATTGGAAAAATAGAAGCTTCTATAAAGATGTCTTTTTTTAGGAGTGATTCTGATACAATAAATATGTCTAATATACTTGTGATTTGATGCTTCCATCCATGTTTGTTATCTAGGTAAATGTATCATTTATTGTATTCATATCTATAACTTGAAGCTATTGATTAGGTCCTTAAACTAATGGGTCTCATAATATAATCTTTTGATAGCACCTTTCTTTGCCTCTAGGGATTTAATGAGGTTGAAATCTCCACTTAGTATCCAATACTCATCCTGATGGACTTCTCTAGTTTTCTTCTATGTTTCTAAGGAATCTATTTTTTTTTGCAGGAATATGAGGTCCATAAACTATCATAAGGCAACCAATCTCCTTGGCTCCTACATATTGGAATGTTCCTAGGATAATGTGTGGCAGCGAAATTCAATCACTTAAGTATACTTCCTAGGGGTTCCATAGAATTTTCAGTCCTACAACGTTTCCTATGGTGTCAAGTGTTATTGAGTCACGGTTTCAAAAATGTTCTATGGATATTTCACTAATTTTCTCTCTTGATACTTTGGCCTCTTGTAGCATAATATTTTTGGGCTTTCATTCTGAAGTATTTCCTTAAGAAGTCTCCACTTTCCCTTACTGTTGATACCTATAATGTTACATTAAATTATTTTCAATGTGAAATTTATTTGGAGAAGGAAAATACCTCTAGCAGTGTTATAACCTACCTTTTGTTAATTAAACAGTCACCCGCTATTGGATTGAGGCACTATTCATCCTTCTTCCTCTCCTTTTTTTCCTTCTGAACTGTTCATTAGAGAAATTTTAAGGTCTAAAATGGGCCTCCTAAGGAATATTATAAAATAATAGTGGGAATAATAAAATAATACTACATTACACCATCAGAGTTTAGAGGGAAAAAAGATAAAAATTGTTTTTTCAACTTATCTCCCTACGATTTTAACCATATTTAGAGAAGGAGAACTCGTTGGATGCATAATTTAATTCCTTGTCCAATGAGTATCCATGTTGCATACTTTCGATGGACCCTGCTATACAAAAAATGAGAAATACATGAAGAAACCCAATTGCAATCATATTCTTCATATATTTCTCATTTTTTTGTGCAGCAGGGTCCATAAAAATTATGCAACATGGGTACTCATTGGATGATGAATTAAATTATGCATCCAATGAGTGCCCCCACTCGAAATTTGAGTAGAACCGTAGGGAGATAAGTTGAAAATACAAGTTGAAACAATAGTTTTTACTTTTTTTATATATTTTTACCTTTTTACTCCAAAAATAGTGAATCATGCTCCATGGTTAACATCATCTTCTTGAATACTATTGGTTCTTATTAATTTGATTTTGGTTGTAAATTTTTGTTTTGAGGACCTTTTTTTACCTCAAAATTTCTCTAATGTGGCGTTGTTCCTTGCTAGAGAAGGTATGGACTCCTAAGCCCCTACTGGTTGACCCCATTTCTTTCATTAAAACTTTTATCTAATCTTTTACCGTAATTTAGATTTGAAGGTATTAGGGATTTTGGTGTTTTGGGGTTTCATTTGGGTCTTTGGTTTTTCATTACTCAATATAGTTAAGTAGGGTCTAGTCATCCTTATTTGAAATTTTGGCCTCCTCATCCAATTCTTCCCTAGACACATCTGACATAAACTCCTCATCCTAAAATGGTATTTCTTTATTTTCTTTCAGGTTTTTATTTAGGGATACTACCTTCTATTGTATTCCTTATTTTATAGGATATAGATCCATGATATATTTTGGGAATTCAAGCTCTTCTTGTTGTTCTATGAGTATGGAATATTAATTTTTGGTTTGAATAGAGTCCTCTTTATTTTTGGCTGGTTGGTTCTTTGAGGTTTGATTTCTTCACTTGGTCACTTCTTTTTCGAATCCTTCCAATTCCATATATTGGATGTCTCGCCTAGGCTTCTCCTAATGAAGAGGTAAATCATGGAAAATATGGTCATATTCGTGGTAGTGATGGAATCGAAATGGCACGTGCTCATAGTTGAAGTTTAGCTTCTAGACTTCAACCCAATATGAGATTTCAATAGATTTTACAAATGGTTGAGATATATTCATATAAGCATGATTTCTAGCATATTAGGTGTAGTGTTCCCTCTTATGATAACTTATGATATCTTCACAAAAGAACCAATTATGTTTCTAATTCCCTCAATGATTTTTGAATCCCAAAAACTCATTAAGTAGTGAGAAATTCACACCCACACTGGTGTAGCAAAAAATTGTTCTTTGTCAGGACTATGATGCTATTCCCAAAATCTTGTTAATAACCCAACATTATTGAAACAAATAAGGGTCATTTTTGAAGGCCTTGGTTAGATCCTCTAGATTCTTGAAAATAACAGTGAAGAAACCCTCAACCCCTAATTTTAGATCAACATTACATTTATGTTGCCATTTTTTCTAATTCCAGCTAACTAAGCCCCTTTTAATGGACCAAATATTGATAAATTTGCAGATAAGATCATGATCTTTCATATGTTGTATCAAGATGTTGAGTTTTGTGGATATTACCTTGTATTTGACATCTTTCATTGTTTTAAGAAATCATTTTCTCTTAAAGTGGGTCTGCCATTATGCTCCCAATGGGGTATTATCAAGTTTCTTTTTTCATTGTCTCGTCCTTGATTTTCACTTCCCAAAATAGGTTTTGATACATCTTCACCTACAACAAGATTTTGTTAAGAGGCGCTTCCACCCCTCCCTGCACAAGCGCTCATTCACAATTGTTATAGCATAGGGTCTAGTGAGGTCGTGGTTGTCTTGAATTATGGAAGTCACTACAGGTGGTTGTTTCCATATTGTATGGGATGGTTCGTGTTGGCACTGGATTCAGCACTTGGACTGCAGCAAGTGCCTGACCAGACACATCTTAAACTATAAAGAAATTTAATGATTTGTTTTGTGAGATTGGTAGGTGGTACAAACTTTGATTCACTGAAAAGAGATTTTAGTCAAATCCAAAATTATACTAATGAGGGTATTGTAACTTGATGTGATAACAAGGTGCAATTTTGTAGTCTATGAGGAGAGGAAACTGCAAGATGAGAGAAGAATTAGTAGGTATGTAAAACAGAAATCTACTGATTTAGTAGAAATTCACAAAAGTAGCAGTTTGACAATATTCCATTGAGAGAAAGCTATTTCTAGTCTGACAAGATTCTCACTGAAATATCATGAAGATTAACTATCATGAGTGATGCTCTTCCAATGTTATAATATATATTTTATCAGGAATGCTCACTGTGTGATACTAACAAAAACCGATAAAACACATAACAAGCTTAAGAGATTAATAAAAACACATAACAGTATGATGATTTTCAAACTGGAACTGGAAGAAAGGAGATATGGAAACACAATTAAAGTAGACAATTCACACAGAAAATTGGTAATAAGTCCTCAGTAGTATTATTCCATTTCATTCATAAAAAATATTACATTTCATATAAGTCAAAATCTAATAACCACCAACTAACCCTAACTTCGTATCACTTTGGCATATATACACAAAATATGATATTGTCCTCTTCCACAGAAAAAGGTAAATCTATTTCAACAGTCATTACAACCTCGTGCAAGAGGTGAGGCTTATCCCTAAATATTAATTACAAAGTGCTACATTAAAATCAATAGCAAAAGTAACTCTGACAATTTGGAGCGGTTTGTATGATGTGGAAGTTTTATGGGAAGACTCCTCTTCCATTTTGGTGCAACCAAATCCATAAAAAGTGCAAACAATAGTGAAAATGATGTGTGGTTGTTCCTTGAATGCTGCCCGGTGTCTGGTAAAAATGTGTTGGTACTGAGAGTAGTGGTAGAAAACTATTTGAGAGAAACTATGTCGATGTTCCATTGTTCCTTTCCCTTTTTTGGTTGAATACCCTTTGTAATGGTGAAAAAACCCAAAACCTTTGGATAGAATGACAAAGGTTCATTTTATGGTGACTTTCAAAGAAAATCCTTTGAAACATGTTTAATCTATAGAGGAGATATGGAGTGGAATAAATGATAAGTGAGGGGGGGAGGTGACATGGTGAAGAAGTGGGACCGATCGCAGATCGCGCATCAGAAGTTTTATTGTGAAATGCGGGAGTTAAATGTTGAAAATGGAAAAGTGAGATGTGCGATGAGGGATGAGGTGACATGGAAGAGAAATGGGACTGATCACAGATCCTACATCGGAAGTGTTATAAACATACATACTTGTGCAATCAACAGCGTTTATCGAAACTTTAAACAAAACCGCAATTTCTCCCAAACAATATGCATTCACGCGGAATTGTGGTTCTTGGGCCCCACAACCAGTTGACTAATAGGAAGCAATCACAAATTGGTCGCCTACAAATTTAACATTACACTGATAACGGCCAAACAATAAACTCTGTGATTTTTGAAATCGCACTGGTGCACTATACCGACACGTGTCCCTCACCTCATCACATCGCAAATCGCTTAACATACCATGCGAAGCCTTAATGATAAACTTTAAAATATGTGATCTGCAAAATTGCTCCATCTGCGCTTTAATCTCCACCATTGATCTGCGTCCAGATCTGACGGTCTTCCTTGCTCGCTCTTCACCTCATCGCATCACAAATCACTTAACATACCATGCGATTTGACATTAACGGTAAACTTTAAAAATTGTGATTTGCGAAATCGCTCCATCTGCACTTCAATCTCAGCCTTCGGTTTCTTTCCTTTTGGATCCTCGATTGGATCTTGGCCGCCCGCTCGTTCTACACTCAGTTCTTCTCCATCGCTTTATTCCTTAGTTTAATTCCTGGTGAGCTCCCTTTAAACATTCTTTTCTACTCTTCTTCGGATCTCCCGGTATGTTGGTCAATCTGTTTTCTGCATGCTGCGCTTTGTTTTTAAAGAACTTTGGTTGTCACGAAGCCTTAATTTTTTTTCTTTGGAAACTAATTACCTGTTTATCGGTAGCCTCTTTACTGAGATAACAAAAATCTTAGTGAACTATCTACGCTTCTCACTGTGTGGAATATATGACTTCCATTTCTTATAAATAGTTAACCTTCACTGTATTACAGTTTTGACAATGAATTTGCAATAAAGGTAGCTATTATTCCAGACCAGATGACTGCAATTTTATAACCAAAACATCAACTAACCTTCAAAAATAACATAAGCCAAAACAAATATTTTAACTTATTTTGGGACTCTAAAACACTATGACACTTATTCACTTAAAACCACCTTGAGGTTGGGACTTTTTAACTTTTATTGGAAATGACTGAAACTTTGGACATGGACTAGGAAACAATAAAAAATTGAAAACAGTAATACAATGGTGATTACACCATTTAAATTTCTAGTGCTAACAATGGCTCCTATTTGGGATGAAGTCCTCCCTGTGAGGCTTCAAAGACTGTAGACTCAATGACTCAAAAACTCTTGAAACTCAGAAGACTTTTTAAAAATAATGACTAGGATTGACCATTGACATACTCGACTCAAGACTGACCATATATACAGACATAAGTATCATTGGGCATGGAATTTATTGACACATCACACCGAATATTTATAATGGAGTGACTCAACTGATTTTACTAAATAAAGAACCTTTTAAGGAAATGACCATTGACTAGGCCTCCAGTCAGCTGATCATCATCTAGATGTTTGAGTAGAAAAGCATTATTCTCCAAAACTTCAGCAATTTTAAATGGCCCAAACTTACCATGCTTTCCATGGTCTTCCCTCCTAGCATCCCAACGCAGCACCAAATCATTCTCCTGAAACAATTTCTTATTTTCTCTTTTATCAAAAACAGATTTGAATTTAGCCTGATACTTCTGAACCTTTTCCAGTAGTGATTCTCTGATTTGGTGTGCCTCTATAAACTATAGCATTCTCCTTTGGATTGGGTTTTCATGATCAACTTCATCTTGTAGCAACTTCATCACAGGAAGAGCTAATTGTAAATGCATTACAGCTTTTGTACCATATACACGCTGAAATGGAGACATTCCAATTGATTTTTTACCACTTACTCTATCTGCCCACAGAGCATGTATCAGCTGAGTGTCCCAATTCCTCTTATTTTCAGACAACATCTTCTTAATAATCCTTACCAAAATTTTATTGGATGACTCAGCCAATCCATTCCCTTGAGGGTAATAAGGCGTGGAATGAGTCAATTCAATCCCATATTTTTGACAAAAGTTGCACATCTTAGTAGACTTAAAGGCCATTGCATTATCAGTTACTAATTTATGTCGACAACCAAATCTTGACATAATATTTTCCAACAGAAATTTAATAATTACCGTATCAATAGCATTTCTGGTTGGTACTGCTTCAATCCATTTAGTCAAATAGTTTGTAGCTGTAAGAATCCATCTATGATGTCCTGATGAAGGTGGATGAATTTCACTAATGAAATCTAGCCCCCACTACTGGAAAGAAACATCTGCTGAAATAGGAATGATAGGTAATGGTAGAAATTTATGTTTACCATCAAATTTCTGACATTCGACGCAACTCCTGACTTTGGCGAAGACATCAGATAAAATAGTTGGCCAATAATAGCCAGCTCTTGAGATTTTGTTTGTAGTTGCTCTCCAATAAAAATGCCCTCCACACACTCATGCATGTATCTCTGTCATAATCTCATGGGATTTTTCTTCATCTACACATCTTAACAAGACTCCAACAGGATCCCTCCAATAAATATGGTCTTCCAAAATGAAATACTTCACAGCTCTCAATTTAAAAGCTCTTCTATTAGATTTCTCCATTTTAGGTGGACAGTTGAAATTTAGCAAGAAGTAGACTATATCTTTGTACCAATCTGAATTGAATATTTCAGGATAATTAGCAATACCTTCTCCATCTTATCCTTCAGTTGCCTCTACATTCAGATATAAAGCTTTACAGTTAGATTCAACCATCAAGGAATCCAAGCCCTGACCCTTTATCAATTTAGTTGGTTTGATTTCAACATCAAATTCTAGAATCTTGGTCAACCATCGTCCTCTCCTTCCATCTATATCTAGCTACAGTAACACATCTTTAACAGTGATATTAGCACAATAGCAATTATTTTTTAATGCAACACATAAACTTGAAAATACTTCAAAGCCTTAACTAGTGCACATGCTTATTTTTCAGTCAAGATGTACTTTAATTCAACATCCCTTAAAGCACGACTGAAAAATGAAATTGGCTGCTCCAAACCTTCCTTATTCTTCTGTAATAAAACAGTTGCAATTGTTTCTTCTGAAGCATTTGAAAAAATCAGAAACTCCTTTTCAAAATCAGGACTAATCAAAATTGGTGCTTCAGTCAAGGCACACTTAATTGCTGAAAAAGAATCTTTAGCTTCATCTTGCCACTTAAATTCTGCATCTTTTTCAACAAAACATTTATATGTTTGATCATCTCTGTAAAGTTAGGAACAAAACGCCTCAGAAAATTGATTTTCTCTAAAAATGACTGCAATTCCTTCTTATTTCTTGGCAAACAAATATTCTAAATAGCTTCTACTCTTCCTGGATCAATGAAAATGCCACTTTCTGTTACAATATGTCCCAATAACTTACCTTCCTGGACAACAAAAGATGACTTTTTGGGGTTTAAGGACAAACCAAACTTTCTGCATTTGTCAAACACTTGCTTCAGATGTTTCAAGTGGTCTTCATCATATTTTTAATATACTGCGATGTCATCCAAATAGATGACCACAAATATGTCATTTTATCCCGCAAAGGCAATGTCCATTGCCCTTTGAAAGGTTTCACCTACATTCATCAAACCAAATGGCATTTTGTTGTACATGAATGTGCCCGATGGTGTGGTAAATGTTATCTTTTCTCTATCTTTCCTATCAACTGAAATTTGATTATAGCCTGAAAAACCATCAATCATTGACAATATTTTGGATCCTACAACCTTCTGCAAGATATAATCCATCTTGGGCAGTGGATAGTTATATTTCAATGAACATCGGTTCAGGTTTCTAAAATCGACACAAATCCTTATCTCTCCATTCTTTTTCCTAACTAGGACTATATTAGCTGCCCAGTTAGAAAATCTCAAAGGTAGAATAATCTTTGCTTCCATAATTTTTTTATTTCTTTCTCAAAGATTAGAAGCAGCATGGGATTGATGTGTCTGATTTTTTGTGCTACAGGCTTTGCATCTTTTTTCAAAGGGATCTTGTGCTCTATTATGCTCTTATCATAAGTTTTCAACTCATTATAAGACCATGCAAAAATATCAGCAAATTCCTTCAGCAGTTTGATATATTTTGTTTTGGTTTCGAGAGGAAGGAATTTGGATACTTTGACTAATCTTGGTAGATCTTTTGTACTAATGTTACACTCTATTGTACTCTCTCCATCAAACTTGCTTTCAGGATTGAGAAAAACATCATTATTATCAAACATTATTTCTAAAGGAACCAAACCCTTAGAAATAAAGTTATTTTTCAGATCTATAATTTTTTTCCTAGCCATAGTTTTCTTAAAAGGGTTGCTATTTTGGTTTTCAACAATTTCCTGCTCATCATCAATTTGTATGTCTAGAAACTCTTCTACTAACTCTAAGAATTTCTGAATCTCCCTGACATCCTCACATACTTTCCAGTCCTTGATGTTATCTAGAATTGAAGGTCTTTTTTCTTATTTGAACATCATAGACTGCCTTGACATCTAGAGGAACTTTGAAATTACTAGCAACAATTGCTATTGAATCGGCAATCTGATTTTCTTCTCTAGTAACAAAATTTATATTAAATGCTGAAAAGTAATGTTCAATCCAATCCCAGAATTAATTTCTAAAATTCTTCAATTTGGAATTTTTTACTTGGTAATTATTTCTCACCTACTTAGTCACCAACTCTAAATCGCCAAAGACAATTAGTTGTTCTGCTCCCAAATATTTCGTTGCCTTCATACCCAACACAAGTGCTTCCTACTCAGCAGTGTTGTTAGTGGTAGAAATTTGTAGTTTGTATGATATGGTTACCTTCTGCAGAGTAGGAGAAATGATGACTACACTGGCTCTTGATCCCTCTCTTGATGAGGCTCCATTAAAGTAAAATTTCCAGATATGTCCTCCTTCTGAATGATGGTCATTTACGCTTTGAAATTTTTTTTTTCAATTAATTCAGGTTGGAAATCAGTATCATCAGCAGCATGGTGCAAAATTCATGACCCTAATTATTTTTCTTCAGCATATATGGGATGGTTTGATGGATTGTCCTGATCACTAATGATGTAGGACATTTTAGTTTCCCTATACAACCTTCTGAATTCCCCTCCAAAGACTAGGATGGTAGCATATGACATGTCCATCTGAAGGGTACCTCCCAATTTCTTAGACCAAGATCTGGAAAGTAACATCCAAAATCTAGAAGGAATGTCAGCAACCACAATGTCCATCACTAAGCTCTTCATAGGCAGTTGGGTAAGGGAAAAAACCAAATCCTTAATCACTCCTAGACACTTGAATTTTTTGGAGTCAAAGGTGTAAAGGTCGTGGTATTTCTTGGTGATCTCTAATCCCAATTCATCCATTACTTTCTTTGGCATGAGATTGTGGGAAGCTCCAAAATCTCACAGACAATTATGCAGCAATTTGTCATGTATATTGAGTGACAGGTAGAAAGGAGGTGAGTTATCATCATTTTGTTCTTGGACATGATAGTCTAGATAAATGGTGGGATGATCATCCTCAAGGTTTACTGAATCAGGGGCAAGAGGAGGTTGCAGCAGACTCTTAAAATACTCTTTATATGCTGGATTTTTCAATAATTCTAGGAGTGGAACTGGAATTTTGATTTTATTCAATTCAAATTTGAAAATGAAATAAATTGGAACTAATTACTTATTTTCCACTGTAATTTTAACAATTGGGGCAGAATTTTGAGGTGAAGGAACCTCATTTACCTTGGCCTTCTGTTTAGCAGCTTGTTTATCTGAATATGATTTTTGTTGAGGCTATTGAACAAGACCTTTTGACCTCAAAGGGTAATTTATGTTTTGAACTTCTTGTTGTTTTTTATCATTCTGTGCATAAATTTGAGCATTTATATCATCATAAAACAAAAAAAATCTTGATCTATGTTCATATTCCTGCAATGTCAAACATGTTGAATGTGAAGTTTCTCCCACATGGTTTATTTCTTCATTTTAAAGATGGTCTACCAAAATGAAATACTTCACAGCTCTCAATTTAAAAGTTCTTCTTTTAGATTTCTCCATTTTAGGTGGACAGTTGAAATTTAAGAAGAAGTATACTATATATTTGTACCAATATGAATTGAATATTTCAAGATAATTAGCAATACCTTCTCCATATTATCCTTCAGCAACCTCTACATTCATATTTAAAGCTTTGCAATTAGATTCAGCCATCAAGTGAGCCAATCCCTGACCCTTCATCAATTTAGTTGGTTTGATTTCAACATCAAATTCCAAAATCTTGGTCAGCTATCGTTCTCTCCTTCCATCTGTATCTAGTTGTAGCAACACATCTTTAACAGTGATATCGGGCACAAAATCAATTATTTTTGAATGCAACACATAAACTCGAAAATACTTCAAATCCTTAACTAGTGCATATGCTTGTTTTTCAGTCAAGATGTACTTTAATTCAGCATCCCTTAAAGCACGACTGGAAAATGAAATTGGTTGATCCAAACCTTCCTTATTCTTCTGTAGTAAGACAGCTGCAATTGTTTCTTCTAAAGCATATGAAAAATTCAGAAACTCCTTTTTAAAATCAGGACTAATCAAAACTGGTGCTTCAGTCAAGGCGGACTTAATTGCTGAAAAAGAATCTTTAGCTTCATCTTTCCACTTAAATTTTGCATCTTTTTTCAGCAAAACATTTATATGTTTGATTAGCTCTGTAAAGTTAGGAAAAAAACGCCTCAGAAAATTGATTTTCCCTAAAAATGACTGCAATTACTTCTTATTTCTTGGCAAACCAATCTTCTGAATAACTTCTACTCTTCCCAGAACATTACAGATGCCACTTTCTATTACAATATGTCCCAATAACTTACCTTCTTGGACAACAAAAGATGACCTTTGGGGGTTTAAGGACAAACCAAACTTTCTACATTTGTCAAAAACTTGCTTCAGATGTTTCAAGTGGTCTTCATCATATTTTGAATATACTGTGATGTCATCCAAATAGATGACCGCAAATTTGTCCTTTTCTCTCGCAAAGGCAATATCCATTTCCCTTTGAAAGGTTGTGCCTGCATTCATCAAACCAAATGGAATTTTTTTGTACATGAATGTGCCCCAGGGTGTGGTAAATGATATATTTTCTTTATCTTGCCTGTCAACTGAAATCTAATTATAGCCTAAAAAGCCATCAATCATTGACAATCTTTTGAATCCTACAACCTTTTGCAAGATATAATCCATCATGGGAAGTGGATAGTTATCTTTCAATGAACATCGGTTCAAGTTGCGAAAATCGACACAAATACTTATCTCTCCATTCGTTTTCCTGACCGGGACTATATTAGCTACCCAATTATAAAATCTCAAATGCAGAATAATCTTTGCTTCCCATAATTTTTTTATTTCTTTCTCAATGATTGGAAGCAGCATGGGATTGATGTGTCTGATTTTTTGTGCTACAGGCTTTGCATCTGTTTTCAAATGGATCTTGTGCTCCATTATGCTCTTATCGTAAGTTTTCAACTCACTATAAGACCATGCAAAAATATCAGCAAATTCCTTCAGCAGTTTGATATATTTTGTCCTGGTTTCCAGAGGAAGGAATTTTGACACTTTAACTAATCTTGGCTGATCTTTTGTATCAATGTTACTCTCTCCAACAACCTTGCTTCTAGGCTTGAGAAAAACATCATTATTATCAAACATTCTTTCTAAAGGAACCAAACCCTTAGGAATAAATTTAGTTTTTAGATCTCTAATGTTTTCCCAGCCATAGTTTTCTTAAAAGAGTTGTTATTTTGGTTTTCAACAATTTCCTGCTCATCATCAATTTATATGTCTGCAAACTCTTCTACACACTCTAAGAATTTTTTAATCTCTCTGTCATCCTAAAATACTTGCTAGTGCTTGATGTTATCAGGAATTGAAGGTCTGATTTTTATTTGAACATCATAGACTGCCTTGACATCTAGAGGAACTTTGAAATTACTAGCAGCAATAGCCAGTGAATCAGCAATCTGATTTTCTTCTCTAGTGACAAAATTTATAATAAATGCTTAAAATTTATGTTCAATAAAATCCCAGACTTAATTTCTATAATTATTCAATTTGGAATTTTTCACTTGGTAATTATTTCTCACCTTCTTAATCACCAACTCGAAATCTCCAAAGAAAATTAGTTGTTCTTCTCCCAAATCTTTCATTGCCTTCATACCCAACACAAGTGCTTCATACTCAGCAGTGCTATTAGTGGTAGAAAATTTCAGTTTGTATGATATAGTTATCTTCTACTAAGTAGGAGAAATTAGGAATACACTAGCTCTCGATCCCTCTCTTGATGAGGCTCCATCAAAGTACAATTTCCAGAGATGTCCTCCTTCTGAATGCTGCTCATTTGCACTTTTAAAATGCTTTATTTTCACTTAATTCATGCTGGAAATCATTATCATTAGCAGCAAGGTGCAAAATTGATGACCCTAGTTATTTTTCTTCAGCATATATGGGATGGTTTGATGGATTGTCCTGATCACTAATGATGTAGGCCATTTGAGTTTCCCTATATAGCCTTCTGAATTCCCCTCCAAATACTTGGATTTTAGCATATGAAATGTCCATCTGAATGGTACCTCCCAATTTCTTAGACCAAGATCTGGAAACTAGCATCCCAAATCTAGAAGGAATGTCAGTAGCCACAATGTCCATCACTAAGCTCTTCATAGGAAGTTGGGTAAGGGAAACAACCAAATCCTTAATCACTCCTACACACTTGAATTTTTTTGAGTCAAAGGTGTAAATTTAATGGTATTTCTTGGTGATCTATAATCCCAATTGATCCATTACTTTATTTGGCATGAGATATTGGGAAGCTCCATAATCCAACAGACAATTATGCAGCAATTTTTCATTTATATTGAGTGACAAGTAGAAAGGAGGTGAGTTATCATCATTTTGGTCTTGGATATGATAGACTAGATAAATGGTGGGATGCTCATCCTCAAGGTTGACTGAATCAGGGGTGAGAGGAGGTTGTAGCAGACTCTTAAAAGACTCTTTATATGCTGGATATTTCAATAATTCCAGGAGTGGAACTAGAATTTTTATTTTATTCAAATAATATTTGAAACTGAAATAAATTGGAACTAATTCCTTATTTTCTGCTATAATTTTAACAATTGGGGTAGAATTTTGAGGTGGAGCAACCTCATTTACTTGGCCTTCTGTTTAGCAGCTTTTTTATCTAAATCTGATTTTTGTTGAGACTTGTTTATCTGAATCTGACCTCAAAGGGTAATTTATGTTTAGAAATTCTTGTTTTTTTTTATCATTCTGTGCATAAATTTGAGCATTTATATCATCATAAAACAAACAACTTCTTGATCTATCTTCATATCCCGGCAATGTCAAACATGTTGACTGTGAAGTTTCTCCCACATGGTTTATTTCTTCATTTTCTTCCTGATTTCATTCTCGTTCTTTTTTAGCAAAATTATTCAAAGGAGGCTGAACATTTTGATCATCAACATTCCTCCTTGGGCGCTGTAGGATTTGTTGAGGCTCAAAAGGCCTCCTGAAGGGAGCTTGATTTCGATTAGCTTCGTTTTGATTGGCTCTAGCAGCTGGTTTATTTTCCACCTCTAATTTTGACATCTTAGAGGCAAGTTCTTTGATCAAATTGGGCATTTGATCGATATTTTCTTCTGCTAAAAGAGATTTAGAAGAAGAAGGGTTTTCTTCTTTCATATTCTTTTTGTCTTTTTCCTTTTCTTCCTCCATTCATAATTTATTAGAAGCCATGATATTAGACTATACTCCAATTGCAGCCTCTTGCATAATTTTCAGTGTCTGTGCATTTTCAGCCCTCAACCATAAAGAAAACTTAGAATCTAAAACATTTGAAAAAATTATCATAGTTGTGGTTTCGGTAGGTTTAATTTCTTTAGGAAATTTCTGATAACTCTTATTAAACCTCTTAGTAAAATCAGCTAATGACTCATCTGCCTTCTTCTTCAGAGTTCAAAATTCTGTAAGATAATAGATATACTATTTCCTGTCACCCCAATGCTTCACAAATATCTCTTCTAATTCATCAATTCCTGTTATTGAATTTGGAGCCAAACTTCTAAACCATTTTCAAGCTTCACCATCCAAACTCTGAACAAAGAGTCTTGACCAGACATCTTCATGTTCAATATTTTCATTGTCAACATAACTATAGAAAGCCATTAAATGTTCCTAAACAGAAACTCCTTCTCCCTTCCAATGTATTTTGGAAGATATTTCAAGTAATCTCCTTGAGGAAATGGATGAAGTGTTGAGGGAGAACAAGTGGTGCATATCTTGCAGCCACTATCTGCTGCATCCTTGTAAGGGAAGGTTGAGCCATATTTTGCTGATGTACAGTTGATGTAGCTGTTTTGGAAATAGGAATTACAATTGGTGAATTCTGATTCTGATTTTGGACAGTAGAAAATTGGGGGTCTTGAGATTATTTTTCAGGCTTTGGAACTAAGAAGAGTGGGTTTTCAAAAAGATGAACAGAGGATGTCTTGACTTCTCCTTCAATAGAAGAATTAGAATCTAAAGTTGTCTCTTAAGGGGATGGAGTTAATTCAGATTTATTTTGTTGAGCAAGGAAATCAGATAAGTTAAAGGTAAGACCTTCGGGTACAGTATTTTCAAGTGGATGAGAGGAAGATGACCCAACAGCTAGGTTTGGAGAGAAAGGAAAATATTCTTGTTGAGGGGTGACAAGAGACTGGTATTCAAGATGAGTCTGAAGGAAATTTAAAATATTCTTGAAGTCTTCTTCAGTCAAAATATCTCTATCAAGAAAGGGTGCAATAGCCAATACTTGTTCTAATTCCCCTTCAGTCAGCAGAAACTCTTCTGACTTATTTTCAACACTTAGAAATTTAGTTTCTCCTTCTTTAACTAGAACAATACTTATTTCATATTTACTAGTTGATGAGTAAGAAAAACCTTCATTTTAGCCTAGGTTAACAACATCTACTTTATTTTCTAGAGGAGTAGCTTCAACTTGATATTTTTCAGCAGAATTTTTTGAAACTAAAACCTCTTTAGATTCTAAAGTAGATAGAGGTACATTTTTCTTTGGAATGTAATTTGTATGTACCTTCTTCACTGACTGAGATGTGGCTTCAACAGATCTCTATTTTCCTTTAGCATCTTTGATAATTTTCTTTGGGTCAGCAACTAGAGTCACAATTGGAGATCTTTGATTCCTCCTTGTAGAAGGAGGTCTTGAAACCCCTCTTCCTCTTCGTGGAATCGTTAGGTGAAAAAATTTGAAGTCTTCTTTAGGTCACTGTTGGGCCGTGAATACGACCACCTTTTAACACACACTTCATCCACTTTTACTCTTTTTTATCATATCATTTATTATAATTTATCATATAAATCCATCTTATAATGATTTATGCTCTTATGGATGAATATTATTTCTTCTCCTTTATTTTTAATAAATTGATTATTATTATGCATAATTTTATCAATGATGGTTTATTAATATCATTTACCATTTTAGCCTCCAAGATATTTCCTAAATTACAGATCTGATTTCCAAATCACCATCAAATATTCCAACTCAGAAATCCGTTGGAATAAGAAGTGACAGTTTTTTGGTTAAGATTCTGGGCAAATGAAGAAGAATATGGAAAATCTGGAACATGGGTTTTGTCCAGAACGGACCCAAATATTTTCTTTAAAGAACAGTTTGCCCAAATTCTGCCTGTATTGAGAGAAACGCAGGGTTCTTTGAGCACGATTTTCTTAGACTTGTTGTTGCGGCTGTCCTCCAAATCTCAGCTGCAAAGCCAAATTCGCCTTGCTCTTGTTGAAAGATTGTTGGAAATATATTTTCTGGTTGATCATATTGTTATGGAAGATTATATTTGCTATTTAATTTCTCCTCCTTCTGATTATAAAAGGAGAACATGTATTTTGTATTGAGGGGGATGGAGGAGAAGGGAGGATTATTGTATTCATATTGTAACACTTAATTCCTTGACTCTTGTGATCAAAGAGCAACTGATGTAAAAGCTATTCATGTTTGATTAATACAAATAGACATTTTCATTCCATTTCTCAAGCTCTGCAGTATCCCAGCGACACTTTCACCGGCAGTTGAGGGCCCGGCCCTGGTGGAGCGATCCACTATTTGTATTTCTATTCTTTTATTTCTGTTGTGTGATAATTTCATTTAGATTTATTACGATTACAAAGTTATTTGATTGTTGTTCACATTGCTGTTCCATTTCTGTTTATTGTTTATTTCTAATTCATAGCTTTAGATCAGCAAATAGATGAGTTATAGTTACATGTTGTTGTTCCTTTCCAGCTTTCGTTTCCTTTAAATTGCTTTTATTGAATTTGTTTTTGTTTCGACTGCTTTAAGATCTCCAACTGTAGAGGATAGAGGTTATTGCTCCTAAGTCCCCAGATTGGTTATCTTGCATCGATTTCAAAGGGAAAGAGTTACTGCTATTGCATCCCTGATCGATGTTTTGCAAGATTGATGTAGTTTGATCTTTCCATTCATGTCACTGTAAGTAGGTTTCTTTACAAGAATTTGTTACCTTTGCATTTGTTATTATGTACTACATCTTCACAGTATTGCTCTTGGATAAATTGCTGCCTCAGACTGAGTACACGCTTGAAATAAAAAGTCGCTCCCGGATTGATAATTAATGTGAGATAAATAGGTGTTAAAAAGATACCTTTTATGCCTCGACATTTTGGCGCCGTTGCCGGAGAGAGTGTATGCCATTTAGAAATAGCGATCCATATTTAATTTTTTCTGCTTGGGAAGAATTGGGTGTTAAAGACGAAAGGTAAGACCCTGCGCACTGAGCAAGAAACACACTTGTTCACTGGCCTGCTTCACAGTAGAATTGAGTGAAAGCTTAAGGTAGGAATGAATGCTTGCGTTTTTTTTTGAATTTTAGAGGTAGAGTCTTTTTTTTGAAAAAATCTTGTAATTCCCCTCGAGTGGTGATGTAAGCACCACCCATTTCACTAACCAATTGACAGGATCATTGGAAGGAGGATCCTCAAAGAAACACATGAATAACATCTTCTATTATGGTAAGAAATGGCTCATATTGCAACTTTTGTGTTCCCTATCAAAGATCTAGGAGGAGTGACACAAATGCACATAATTCCCCCATTGTCTCTACCAAATTTTCATGGTTTGACAAATGAAAATCCAGATACATTCTTATTTGAGTTTGAAATACTTTGTAGAGGATATGATTATTGTACTAACGATCAAAGATTGAAAGTGTTTCCTCTTACTCTAAAAGGAGCAGCTCTCTGATGGTTCATGAGCCTAGGTGGGAACTGCATCAAAACATGGGAGGACATGAAGAACATATTCTTGAAGAAGTACCAAGACTATTGCAAATCCAATGAAGATATTTTTGGTACAATACAAGGGGAAGATGAAAGCTTGGAGGACTATGTAGAGCGATTTCGATACAACCTTCAAAAATCAAAGCATAAGCATTTGGAAAAAGATATCTTGAAAACACTCCTTCTTAAAGGAATCAAAGATGAATTTTTAGAACCCTTAAATCTGATAGGAAAATGTGATGTTTTTCATTTATCATATGATGATGTTTGTGAATTGTGCGTAAGGTATTCAAGAGAAATTTCAAAGGCTGGTAAGAATTTTAGAGAAGTTTCTTCTTTCTTTTCCAAATGTACTACAAGAACAAGAGACATAAGAGATGAAATCAAGGTTTTAATTGAAAATTTTAAATATGATTTTATTAGCTCTCTAAATTCACAATTGAATGTTTTGCAGGTTCAGAGAAATCAAGAATTTTATGAAGTGTTTTACCCTCATTACCAAAAGGAGCATCCCATAGATACTCACTCTTCCTTATCTAATTTGGAAGTAGCATATCGAAGAGATAGGGAAGCTGCAACAAGGTCAAAACCATGGAAATCATGGCCTATAGGTATGGTTCAAAACACTTCATCTCCATTCTCTTACTTGCATAATTCATTATGGAATACTCATATGTTAGGGCAGCCATGCCAATCTCAATATAACCACTACCAATCTTGTCTACAAGATTGGCATGGTTCACCTTATGATTACATGAATACTCTTGTAGCACAAACACATCTTCCAACTCTTCCACAACACCTTGTGTGCCAATCAAAATCATTTACTCAACACAATCAACTACATCATCAAGAGGCTCCATTCCCTACACAATCTCCTACTCAACTCATTCCACACCTTCACCATAATAAACCAGTACAACATGCTTATAGTGTTGAACTGCAAAATTCACCCACCCTTCCCACCCATTCTATCTCACATGCACCATTGGAGAAAACTTACACTGAGATTCAGAATGTATCAAATCCAAAAATTGTAGAAGTTATGAGAGAAAATGAGGTTTCTTCTAGTTTGCATCAAAAAACCATTTTAAAAACTCAAGAACTTCATGATACGATGGATATGGGAAATCAAAGAAGCAAAGAATATATTGAAGATTGGTTTCACTCCATTATTTGTTTGCAACATCACTCCATACTTCAACAATTTTTGGCACCATCTTTTCAAGGGAAGTTGGCTTCGCATACCCTAATTTTTATTAACATACATTTTTCAAATTTGGATATGTATATACTAGAGTCCTTATTTCGGAAATGGCTCCACTGGAAATACTCTTATACATAATCTTATTCATTCTCCAAATAAGAGTAGGATAGTGGAGAAAAGAAAATAAATAAGGAAATAAAACAAAACATTTTTTTATTTTTTTAAAAATAGTTGTTTCTTTGTTGCAACACGCTGTGAAATCAACATTGATGATAAATATTTTAATTTATTCGTGTATGTAGATGAATTATATTTCAAATAACAATTATACAAACACTCATATTCATTTTTATCATCAATATGGAAAAATTTCTTGAATATCATATTTTTTTGGCTTGCGGGCTTGATGAAATTTCTAAAATCACAGTTGAGACAGTCATGTTTTGGGGGACCAAAATTGAATATTTGTAAAACCTGTTTCTATCCTAAGTATATTTTGATGTATAATTTTTAACCCAATTGTAATCACTCAATTTGGATTTGAAACGAAAAAGTTAGAACCAAAACATTGACAGGGTGTCTAGTAGGCAACTCAGGAACACAGTTGGAAAAGTCAGTTTTTGGAGGCCTAAATGAATATAATTTTAAAACCTATTTCTATGGTAAATTCCTCTATTAATATAGTTTACAACGCAATTTGAATCACTCAATTTCGATATCGTATGAGGAATTTATGACCAAAATACTGACTGCCTATCATAAATCAGCACTCTTGAAACTATGTTTTCTCGGCTGTTCCTTAACGTATTTGACCCATCAATTCTTTTTGTCTTCAAAACCTGTTTCTATTGGAGATCTATAAATGAATCTAATTTAATCTCCAATTTGAATCACTTCAATCTGCCATCAAACGAATAATTTATGCTTGAAATACCAACTGTTGGTCTGAGCTGGAAAATCGAAAATGACTCTATTGTGCAGGTTGTTCTAAGCAACTTTAACATACCATTACATGGAATTTTTAAAACCTGTTTCTATTGGAGATAAACCTTTGAATTAGCTCTCATTTGGCTTTGGAATCACTCGAATCGGACGAAAACAAAGAAGTTGTGATTGAAACACTGCAGGTTAGCATGATTGGCCACTGCTCTCCCGCAGGTAATAAATTAATTTTACTTTGTCCATGGATTTGTTCTACAAAGTAACTACTTGTTATTTTTTTGCATAATTCTTGGATTAGGGGAGCCTGATCACCTCTCTTTCTCCATGATTTAATGTTTTATTGCAGGTAGACACTCGTTTTTTGCAGGTCTTAGCAGAACAAAGAAGGTCAATTTATGGACGAGTGATTCTTGAAAGAAATTTTAGTAAAACAAGGGCATTTCATCTAGTTCATTACCTAACGGATTCATAATAAGAAGAAATGAAGAATTGGTTTTCATTTGAAGATTCATGCCACTACTGCCAAAACATTTTTCAAAAAGATCATTTATTTCCATTTACAGATTGATATTCTCTTAGAAATAACATCATAGTTGTTGTAACTTAATAAAGTGTTGTTTCTTTTCTGATTTCTTTTATGTTTTTGTGTTTCAGGTATTGATCCCTCCAAATTATAGTTTCTACTCCATTTGCAACTGAACAATAAGGACCCCACAATGCAAGTTTCAAATTGCAGAAGGAAATTCTTCAGTAGCACCAATTCTGTAAAAAATATTATTTTTTTCTTGAAACCTGTACATAAAATTTCCTTTCTATTTGATTGGATTTGCTTGGCAATGGATTGCATATTAGCCTTGTTTCTTTTTTTCTTTTTTTTCCTTTTTACGTGTTTATATTTGTTTGTTGTTTTTCTTAAGGAACAATTATTATTCCTCTCAAGGAATAGCAACTGTTCCTCTTAAGAAACAATGTGTTTGTGTGTTTCTTTTTGTTGTTCCTCCCAAAAGGAATAACATTTTCGCTCATTAGTTTTGTTGTTCTTTTCAAAAAGAACAACATTTTTGCTGCATGTTTCGCTGTTCCTTTCAAAAGGAACAACACCACTCGTTTTTGCTATTCCTTTCAAAAGGAACAGCACCGACTGTTCTTACTGTTCCTTTTCAAAGGAACAACATTTTTGCAGATTGTTTTTGTTGTTCCTTTCCAAAGGAACAACACTTTTTGAGTGCATTTTTTTGTTTAAAAAAAAAAAAAAAAAAACATTTTTAGAACTTTTTTTTTGAATTTTTCATGACTTTTTGAAAGACAAACATACAATTTATGGAAGGATACACAATCATACAAATGAAAGCTTACTGCAATCAGCAAATCAAAAGAAATCGTCATTTTTAAGAAAGTTGTTTAGTAATGATAAGAAAAAGGAAAAAGGGACATAATCAATAACATGATTTTGTTGTCTTATTGCCACTAAATTCATATGATCGATTATATTTATCATGTTGGTTCTTTCCCATTTTTATAACTTTCTTTAATTTTTACTTATGGAGTAGGAGCAAGGGCATATTTTTTTCTATTGAATTGTTCAGACTTATTCCACCATTCCTACTCTTAAGGGGTGTTGAGCCATCCTTTATGAATAAATAGGAAAGTGCTATGTGAAAAGAAAATTTTTTACATATTTCATTAATTTTATAATTTGACAGATGGAGGATAGGGGGTCTAATGAAGAGCCGGCCTACCATGTTCATAAGGAAGCAAGTGAAGTGGAATTCTCATCATGGCCACCAAACCAGGGATATGGTCCAATAGACAATTGAAAAAATTAAGAAGTCTTTGGAACATGAGGTCTCATCACGAGCCGGCCTGCCCACTTTTCACTTCTTCTCGGTGAATGGCATTGTCATTTATCTGGTCACCAAGCCAGCACAATGGCCTCCGTTATGAAAATTAACAAGCACTTCCTCAGCATAAATAAAGGACAATGGTTCCAAGGGTGAGAGAGCAACTCTGTCAAGGTTATGGACACCTGTGGGCAACAGAGCTCTGCTGGTAGTATTGGAGTCACATTTATACACATCAATAGTAATATTAAACCCTTTTTCCTATATCTCTACTTAAAAATTGAATCCTTAACCTTTGATTTTGAACCTATTATACATGAAAATCATCATAAATCGATCACATTAGTTTAAGTGGGTAATAATCGTATTTGTACTTATGTTTATATTAAGTTGTCCCTTCTCCTTATTCTTGAATCATTACAAATGCTTCTATATCTGTTTACGATTTATTACATGCATGGATTTCAGTAAAGCAATAATTTGTTGATTGTATCATAAGTATGTATGTCTTTCTATGCTATACAATTCCCGTGCAGTTCGCTGCTCTTTTATTTTGTTGATTTGTCACAATATTGATACTACATTTTTACAAAATTTTTGTTTTGCTTGAACTTTTTTTGCATGTATCTTATCTATTTCCATTTCAAACTGAAACTGTGGATTCAAGAAAGTTGCATACAGAATTGTGATTTGTTTACAAGAGAACAACACGCATGGGGGAAAATTCTATTCGCAACATGACCACGTTATTGCAATTAACAGCGAAAGCTCGTGAACGCGCATAATTCTTCAGACATGATATGCTTGCATGGCTTCCACCTTTTGCATTACATTCAGTAACTACTCAGCCTACATCAGCGTCAACAAAGGCCAGTCCCTACATATCATTCCACATTTTTTTCAGAGGTAACACTTGAGGTAAAATAGTATAATTTTCTGATTTATTATGAATTTAGGAGAATTTCATGAAAATCCATTGAGCATTATTTATCATCATACATTCCACATCTTTACCACTTCTCATTTTTTTTTAGACACGTCTCATCTTTCAGTTTGGGGGAGTGTTGATTTATTTCATTTCTTTCTTGTGACCATGTCTGTAATATTCTTTATCATCCATGGATATTCTTATTCATTCTCAACACCTCCCTTATTCCATGTTTTACACCAAGCATAGATTTCAACAGATTGTAGCAACCACCTCTCTTTGTTTCTAGCATCGCATGAGGACATGCTAATTCTTCAGTTTGGGGGGAGGGAATTGCTACACATGATGGATGTTTTCCACTTTCTTTCTCATTTAAGGCATACAATTTCATTTTTGTACAATGCAGAAATTGATTTGCATATATCTTTAAAACTATGAACTGAATTCTTGCGATTTCTAGATAACATAGAGGTATCATTAAAATACACAAACCCAGATAATTTCACGCTAAATTAGTTCATAAAACTTCAAAAATTATGCACTATCACCTACAACCATTTTTTTATATATCTCATGATCTGTGTATCCAAATGATCTGATTTTTGAGAAAATGGTTAATGAAGTTTGTTGTTACTTATGTTACATTTTTCTGCAACTTCATATACATATAGTTGAATGTCAACTGTAAAAATTGTTATGTCTTTATCAAGATTGCTAAAATCGAATATTCATTATTGGAGGAAACATGCATTTGTTCCATCCATTTCATGGGTTGGGATGAATAATTTCATTTTCTTGGTTAACACATGGGTTTTGTCTTGGATTGCATGAGGGCATGCAATATATTCAGTTTGGGGGTATGTTGGGCCGTGAATACGACCACCTTTTAACACTTACTTCATCCACTTTTACTCTTGTTTATCATATCATTTATTATAATTTATCATATAAATCCATCTTATAATGGTTTATGCTCTTATGGATGAATATTATTTCTTCTCCTTTATTTTTAATAAATTGATTATTATTATGCATAATTTTATCAATGATGTTTTATTAATATCATTTACCATTTTAGCCTCCAAGATATTTCCTAAATTACAGATTTGATTTCCAAATCATCATCAAATATTCCAACTCAGAAATCCGATGGAATAAGAAGTGACAGTTTTTTGGTTAAGATTCTGGGCAAATGAAGAAGAATATGGAAAATTTGGAACATGGGTTTTGTCCAGAACGGGCCCATTTAAATTTTTTGAAAAACGGTTTGCCCAAATTCGACCTGTATTGAGAGAAACGCAGGGTTCTTTGAACATGATTTTCTCAGATTTGTTGTTGCGGTCGTCCTCCAAATCTCAGCTGCAAAGCCAAATTCGCCTTGCTCTTGTTGAAAGATTGTTGGAAATATATTTTCTGGTTGATCATATTGTTATGGAAGATTATATTTGCTATTTAATTTCTCCTCCTTCTAATTATAAAAGGAGAACATGTATTGTGTATTGGGAGAGGATGGAGGAGAATGGACGATTATTGTATTCATCTTGTAACACTGTAATTCCTTGACTCTTGTGATCAAAGAGCAACTGATGTAAAAGCTATTCATGTTTGATTAATACAAAGAGGCGTTTTCATTCCATTTCTCAAGCTCTGCAGTAGCCCAGTGGCGCTTTCACCTGCGGTTGAGGGCCCGGCCCTGGTGGAGCGATCTGTTGTTTGTATTTCTATTCTTTTATCTCTGTTGTGTAATGATTTCATTTAGATTTATTACAATTACAGAGTTATTATATTGTTTTTCATAGTGTTCTTCCATTTCTGTTTATTTTTTATTTCTAATTCATAGCTTTAGATCAGCAAATAGATGAGTTATAGTTACATGTTGTTGTTCCTTTCCAGCTTTCGTTTCCTTTAAATTGCTTTTATTAAATTTGATTTTGTTTCGACTGCTTTAAGATCTCCAATTGTAGAGGATAGAGGTTATTGCTCCTAAGTCCCCAGATTGGTTATCTTGCATCGATTTCTAAGGGAAAGAGTTACTGCTACTGCATCCCTGATCAATGTTTTGCAAGATTGATGTAGTTTGATCTTTCCATTCATGTCATTGTAAGTAGGTTTCTTTACAAGCATTTGTTACCTTTGCATTTTTTATTCTGTACTACATATTCACAGTATTGCTCTTGGATAAATTGCTGCCTTAGACTGAGTACACTCTTGAAATAAAAAGTCGCTCCCGGATTGATAATTAATGTGAGATAAATAGGTGTTAAAAAGATACCTTTTATGCCTCGACAGTCACCAATTCTTATTCACCATCAGGAACTAATTATCAGCAATTCATAAAAATAGACTCGAGAGAACACTTCATTACAAGGCCTTCGTCTCCAGGTAGACGCACCAAAAGATGTTGGCACTGGAATCAGCACTTGGATTGTAGCAAGCACCTTACCACACATATCTTAAAATATGAAGCAATTTAATGATTTTTTTTGTGAGATTGGTAGATAGTACAAACTTTGATTTACTGAAAAGAGATTTTAGTCAAATACATAGTTCTATTAATGAGGGTATTGTAACTTGATGTGGTAGCAACATGCAAGTTTGTAGTCTATGAGGAGAGGAAAGTAAAAGATGAGAGGAAAATCAATAAGTCTGTAAAACAAAAATCTACTGATTTAGTAAAAATTGAAAAAAGTAGCAGCTTGACAATATTCCATTGAGAGAAAGCTATTTCTAGTCTGACAAGATTCTCACTGAAATATCATGAAGAATAATTATCATGAGTGATGCTCTTCCACTGTTATAACATATATTTTATCAGAAATGCTCACTATGTGAGACTAACAAAAACTGATAAAACACATAACATGCTTAGGGGACTAATAGAAACACATAATAGTATGATGGTTTTCAAATTGGAACTAGAAGGAAGGAGATATGGAAACACAAATAAAGTAGACAATACACACAAAAAATTGGTAATAAGTCCTCAGTAGTATCATTCCATTTCATTCACAAAAAAAATTACAGTTCATATAAGTCAAAATTTAATAACCACCAACGAACCCTAACTTCATATCAGTTTGGCATATATATAAAAAATATGATACTGTCATCTTCCATAGAAAAAGGTAGATTTGTTTCAGCAGTCATTACAACCTCGTGTAAGAGGTGAGGCTTATCCCTTAATATTAATTACAAAGTGCTACATTAAAAACAATAACAACATTAAGGCTGACAATTTGGAGTGGTTTGTATGATGTGCCAGTTTTATGGGAAGACGCCTCTTCTGTTCTGGTGCAACCAACTCCATAAAAAGTGAAAAAAAACAGTGAAAATGGTGTGTGGTTATTCCTAGAATGTTTCTCGGTGTCTGGTAAAAACGTGCCGGTGCTGAGAGTAGTGGTAGAAAACTGTTTGAGAGAAACTTAGTCATTGGTGTGATGTTCCTTTCCCTTTTTTGGTTGAATACCTTTTGTAATGGCGGAAAAACCTGAAACATTTGGATAGAATGATGGAGGTTCATTTTATGAGGAATTACAAAGAAAATCCTTTGAAACAAGTTTAATTTATAGAGGATATATGGAGAAAAATAAATAATAAGTGAGGGAGGGGGAGAGGGAGAGGGGCGGGGGAGGTGACATGGCGAAGAAGTGGGACCGATTGTAGATCGTGCATCGGAAGTTTTACTGTGAAATGTGGGAGTTAAATGTTGAAAATGGCGAAGTGCAATGTGCGATGAGGGTGGAGGTGACGTGGCAGAGAAATGGGACCGATTGTAGATCCTGCATCAGAAGTTTTATAAACATACATACTCGTGCAATCAACAACGTTTATCAGAACTTTAAACAAAACCACAATTGCTCCCAAACAATATGCATTCATGCGGAATTGTGGTTCTTGGGCCCCCCAACCAATTGACCAATAGGAAGCAATCGCATTTTGGCCACCCGAAAATTTAAATTTACACTGATAATGGCTAAACCATAAACTTCGTGATTTGCGAAATCGCACTGGTGCGTTACGCCGACACTTGTCCCTCGCCTCATAGCATCGCAAATCGCTTAAAATACCATGCGAAGCCTTAACAATAAACTTTAAAACTTGCGATTTGCGAAATCGCTCCATCTGCGCTTTAATCTCCACCATTGATCTGCATCCAAATCTGATGGTATTCCTTCCTCTCTCTTCGCCTCATCGCATCGCAAATCGTTTAATATACCATGCGATTTGACTTTAACAGTAAACTTTAAAAATTGTGATTTTCGAAATCGCTCCATCTGCGCTTCAATCTCAACCTTAGGTTTCTTTCCTTTTGGATCTACAATTGGATCTTGGTCGTCCACTCGTTCTACACTCGGTTCTTCTCCATTGCTTCATTCCTCAGTTTAATTCCCTGCAAGCTCCCTTTAAACAGTCTATGTTGCTCTTCTCTGTATCTCCCGCTCTATTGGTCAATATTTTTTCTGCATGCTTCGCTTTGTTTTTAAATAACTTTGGGGTCCACGAAGCCTTAATTTTCCTACTTCGGAAACTGATTACTTGTTCACCTGTAGCCTCTTTAGTGAGATAACAAAAAACTTATTGAAATAGCTACACTTTTCACTGTGGAATATATGACTTCCATTTCTGAGAAATGGATAACCTTCACTGTATTACTATTTTGACAATGAATTTGCAAGAAAGGTATCTATTATTCCAGACCAGATGACTGCAGTTTTATTACTCAAACATTAACTAATATTCAAGAATAACACAAGACAAAACAGATATTTTAACTTATTTTGGGACTCTAAAACATTATGACATTCATTCACTTAAAACCACCTTGATGTTGGGACTTTTTAACTTTTATTGGAAATGACTAAAACTTTGGACATTGACTAGAACACAATAAAAAATTTTAAACAGTAATACAATGGTGATTACACCATTAACATTTTCAGTGCTAATAGTTCGCATGGGTCAGAAACTCTAGCAGAGTGCTCTCCCAAAAAAACATCCTTTTATTTTAATCAAATTAAAAATAAGAATATTTCTATATAGAGATATGTGCAATTTAAATATAAAGTATAATATTAAAAACCAGCATAGATCTACCTTAATTCTAGATCTACCAGTTATCTAGAGGAATTAAATCACTCAAGGTGAAAAACCTTCTTCAAATTTTATACTCAAAAATAGATTTTAATTTTAAGAAATGTGACCCCTCTCCACATTTTATAAATCCAAAATTAAAATTAATCTATCATAATTTTATCTTCAATATTTAAAAAAAATAAACAATAATAATAATAACTTTAAAAATACATACATATATATATATATCACTTATTTTATTTCTAATTTAAATTTAATCATTCATAAATCATTTTCATTGTGTCAATAGGCACTCTATAGCCTAGTTTAGGGTGGATGGATGAGTGTTAGATGTGTAAGTGTTAGATGGGTGAGAATTAGATGTGAGATGCTAGATGTGTGAGCATTAGATGTGTGAGCATTAGATGTGTAAGCATTATATGGGTGAGCATTGTATGTGAGATGTGAGAAGTGAGATGTTAATGTGTTAGACGTTAGATGTTATAATATTTAAATTTTTTTTTAAAAGTAAATTTTTACAATTTAAACCGACAGTGTTACAAGCTTTACCTATTGAGTGTGAAACGTCAGCGAAGAATTTCTTAGACTACTTTCTAAAACCAAATGCAATGGCCCATTCCAAGATGGATGTGTATACATACCTTTCAAAATATTTTTGTATCAAGTCAAGGTTCAAAACTCATATATAGTGTAGTGAACACAATATTCGTAATTTTGAGAAAACCCATTAGGAAGCTTACGATGCTCAATGATTTTAGCAGGGTGTTATTTTGACTCCCTCCACTTGTAGAGGAGATGAATGCCAACTTCCAGGGGAAGGTCGACCCCTCTTTTCTTCTTTGAAATGTCATTGCCTCCATTTTATGCATTAATTACATTATAATCGACTTTAAATTTAGTCATAATTTAATCCTTTCCTTCATCTCTAATTTCTTCAATGCAAGTAGACTCATCCAAGGATCCCATCGTCAATAGATTTCAACCCTTCTCTACATGAAACCCTCAAACTCAATACGTTGTATGTCCATTGTGCATAGGTCGAGTTTATTTCGACGTGCTTCAAAGGATTGTATCGTTCGAACTTAGATAGCATGTGTGCGTAAGGATTATAGACTCCACTAAGCACATGGGTACTAAACGCAACGGTTACCAAAATAAGTCCTGCCACAGATTTTGTGGAACTGATAGTCAAAGATCTTCGAACAATGTGTTTTACCCAATTATCTAGGAAAGAAAGGGTCAATGAGGACTTCATCTAGGTTTGCATGTAGAATAAGAAATACATGCAAGAATTTTAGGGTTTATATCGAGCACAACCATATGTGGTTACTTCCTGATATGCGCCTCACATAGCTGAGTTATGAAATAGTTCGACAAATTCAAGTCTGTTAGGTCCCTATATCACTAGTATAGCCCCTTATTATTGTTAGTGTAAACCCCTTATTGTTATTATTGTACCCTTGTAACCCCCATTTTGTTATTATTGTGCCCTTAAGTTATTATTGTTAGGTCGGCTAGGATTACATTGTGGCCCACTAGGATTACATTATGGCCCCATGGACTCCTATATATAGAAAGGAGGTTTTGTAAATTGTATCATCCAAGAATTGTTCATTCATGTAATGTATTGGAGGTTGCCCCCTCGGAGTGGCTCATTTCTAAGGCGTGAATATCTCTTTTCTTCTCTCTTTAGAGCTGGTTACACAACATTTGGTATCAGAGCTTTGGGATTCTAGGGTTTCGCTGCTCCAAACAGGTCATCGTGGCATTTTCGCTATAAAATTTTTTCTACGAAGCTTCAGAAGCTGAAATTTTTAGGGTGCGAAGCTGAAATCTTGAGGAAGGTTGTCTAAAAATTTCAGATCTTGGTTCGCAATATTTGAGGATATATCATCTGTGGAAGTTAGGTATTTTTTCAGGCTCATAAACAGGTCATCGTGGAATTTGCGCTATAAATTTTTTTGTACGAAGGGTCAGAGTCTGAAATTCATATGATACGAAGCTGAAAGCCTGAGGAAATTCGTCAAAAAATTTCAGAACTTGGTTCGAAATATTTTTGGAGATATGATCTGTGGAAGGTAGTGCTTTTTCAGGCTCCTGAATTTCATCTCAAAGAGGTGATCGTGGGAAAAGTTCAATAACTCTCTCTCTGAAGATTGGATTGGAGTGCCGTCAAACGTGGTCATAAGTACACAGCCTGTAGTTTCTTTGCTATCAATTTCAGAGACAAAGGAAAAAACAGTGACACGTGGCAAGTCGTACAAGTTCGCTCTACTGAACCAGTCCAGAATTAGGTCATTGTGGGAGATTGGACACAACTTTGTCTTGGAGCATCAAAATCAGGTCAGACCTGTGGCATTTGAAAGAAGCTTTAGAGGGCTACTACAGGGCTGAATTTCAGATATCGAAGATTTTCAAGCACATAGATAATACAATTTCAATATCGAGCTCCTCAAAGCTAGTAAAAGGTGTGTATTTTTTTTCCGAATTGCATAAGTCTTGTTTGAAGAATCAAGTTGAATTGATTGCAAGGGCCTATTGTAGAATAGATATCAATATTGAGTCTGAAATGGCCCCTAAAAAGAATTCAACACCCATTAAGCCTTTAGAAGGCTCTACTATTACTCATGAAGATGAAGAATGGCAACATGACATGTCAAAATTACAAGAGCAAATGCAACAAATTTCGCTCTCGCAAAGAACAACAAAAAATGAAATGGAAGTTTTGAAGAAAGACGTGGAAACTAAGATGAATGGTTTGGAAGCTAAGATGGATGGCATGGAAGTCGGCATGGAAGCTAAGATGGATGACATGAAGAATGATCTAAAAGCATACATGGAAGGCTTGATGACAAGCTTAAAACCAGAAATGATTCCTAATGGCGGAAATATAGGAGAAGAACCTCATGATAAGAACAAAATAAATGTTAATTGTGATTTCATAAACTCTAATGTTGGCGGGAAGAACCACCATATTCCAAAGATGGATATGAGGAAGTTTGATGGAAAGGATCCTGTAACATGGATACTACGGATGGAGCAATATTTTGATCTCCATAACGTACAAAACACACAAAAGGTACGCATTGCAACTTTACATTTAGAACAAAATACATTTGTATGGTATCAATGACTTTGCTCCCGTAAAAAAATTGTCACTTGGTCAATTTTTACGGAGGAAATGATAGCACATTATGAGGATACAAAGAGCAACACCTTCTTTAGCCAATTGATAAATCTCAAACAAAAGGGTTTAGTGGGGCAGCACATTGAGGACTTCCAAAAATTGAATATAAGGGTAACTGATATTCCAGAGGAACACGGGATTGATCTCTTCATAGGCACTTTAAAGGATAACATTCAACATGAAGTTCGCGTTCTGGAACCTGATTCATTGGAGAAGGCATTCAGGTTGGCAAGAAAAGTTGAATGTAAAATTATGGCAACAAAGAAGCCTACCACTCAATTCTATAAAGAAGGAAGTGTTGCTACGCCTAGATTTCCACAACCTACAAGGTTGACACCACAACAATTGGAAGAAAAAAGATCAAAAGGGCTTTGCTACAGTTGTGATAGCAAATACACTAAAGGTCATAAGTGTGCTGAGAAGAAATTATTTTACATAGATTGTGAAGAGGAAAAAGAAAATGAACAAGAAGAGGATATACACCAGGAACCAGCCCCAGAAGAGGAAGAAATGAATCCAACCATATCGTGTAATGCACTGGCAGGAATTACCACTCCTCAAACTCTCAAGATGAAAGGACAAATCAAGAAGAGAAAGGTAATAGTGTTGATTGATTCAGGTAGCACCCATAATTTTATTCATTGTAAGGTAGCCAAGGAATTAAATTGTTTCCTATACCCAGCACCAGAATGTCAAGTGATGGTTGCAAATGGAGGAACTATAAATTGCTCCAGAAAATGCCATAATATCAAGCTAACCATGGGGGAATATGTATTGACTAGTCCAATGCTTTCCATTCCTATGGGAGGTGCTGATGTTGTACTAGGAGTACAATGGTTACAATCTTTGGGGACGGTAGCTTTTAATTTTCAAGAACTTTTCTTGAAATTTTTCTCAGAAGGAAAGGAAGTCGAATTACGGGGTATTGAAGGGAAGCCGGGAAGGATAATAAGCTCTAATGTCATGACAAAGCTTCTAAAGAAAGAACAACGAGGCGTAATTGCACAATTATGCTCACTAGAAGTTCCGACATGGAACTATAAATTGCTACGGAAAATGCCATAATATCAAGCTAACCATGGGGGAATATGTATTGACTAGTCCAATGCTTGCCATTCCTATGGGAGGTGCTGATGTTGTACTAGGAGTACAATGGTTACAATCTTTGGGGACGGTAGCTTTTAATTTTCAAGAACTTTTCTTGAAATTCTTTTCAGAAGGAAAGGAAGTCGAATTACGGGGTATTGAAGGGAAGCCAAGAAGGATAATAAGCTCTAATGGCATGACAAAGCTTCTAAAGAAAGAACAACGAGGCGTAATTGCACAATTATGCTCACTAGAAGTTCCAACTTCAAAATCATCTATTTCTGCAGATCTCCAACAAGTCTTGGACAATCATTCCAAGGTGTTTGAAACTCCCAAAGGACTCCCACCTATTCGTGATCATGATCATGCTATTCATTTGATTCAGGAAGTGTTCCTCCAAACATCAGGCCTTATAGATATCCTTACTTCCAAAAGAGCGAAATTGAACGTATGATTGCAGAAATGTTAGAGGCGGGTATAATTCAACCCAGTCAAAGTTCTTTCTCTGCTCCTGTAGTATTGGTACACAAGAAGGATGGATCATAGCGAATGTGTCCGGATTATAGGGAGCTCAATAAGCTCACCATTAAAGACAAATTTCCCATTCCTGTGATTGATGAATTATTGGATGAATTACATGGAGCATTTTATTTTACCAAGTTGGATCTTCGTTCAGGATATCATCAAATTAGAATGAAGACTGAAGATATTCCAAAAACAGCATTTCGAACTCATGAGGGTCATTATGAATTTTTGGTCATGCCTTTTGGCCTTACCAATGCACCTACTACATTTCAAGGGTTGATGAATTCCATTTTCAAACCCTTCCTTAGAAAATTTGTGCTAGTATTTTTTGATGATATACTAATCTACAACGGGTCTTGGAAGGATCATGTTCAACATGTTGACAGGGTGCTCAAACTATTGCAGGAGAAACAATTATATGCAAAAACATCCAAATGTTTCTTTGGAGTACAAGAGGTGGAATATCTGGGTCATATTGTATCTCACGAGGGTGTTAAAGTAGACCCTAACAAAATTAAAGCCATCAAGGAATGGAAATTCCCCACAACCATAAAGAAGTTGCGAGGATTTCTCGGGTTAACAGGGTATTATCGCAAGTTTGTTAAGAATTATGGGAGAATAGCAGCACCTCTAACAACATTATTGAAGAAAGATGCATTTCATGGACTCCTGAAGCAACTAAGGCCTTTGAACATCTTAAAGAGGCAATGTGCCTAGCACCGGTCTTAGCTACGCCAGACTTCACAAAAACCTTTATTGTGGAATGTGATGCCTCGGGAAATGGAATTAGTGCAGTTTTAATGCAGGAAGGAAGACCCATTGCTTTTGAAAGTCGTCCAATCAAAGGAAAGTATTTACAGAAACCTATTTATGAGAAGGAAATGTTAACAATACTGCATGCACTAATTTGGAAGGATATCTTCGTTGTTTTGTATCTGATAAACAAACACAATGGGTCAAGTGGTTACCTCTCTTTGAATGGTGGTATAACACTTCCTTCCATACTGCAGCAAAAATGACCCCATTTATGGCACTTTATGGATATCATCCACCATCCATCACATCATCTTTAAAGGAAAATTCGAAGGTTCAAGCAGTGGAAGATCACATCGAGCATCAGCAAGAAGTTCTCTAACTCTTAAAGGATAACCTGGATTTGGCACAAAATCGAATGAAACAACAGGAAGATCAACATCGCAGCGAGAGAAGTTTTGATGTAGGAGATTGGGTATTTTTACGGCTACAACCATACAAACAAATGTCCCTCAAGCAAGCAAAGAAGGATAATAAATTATCGCCAAAGTACTATGGTCCTTACAAGGTGTTCCAAAAGATTGGTACTATGGCATACAAATTGGAGCTTCCTGCTTCTTCGCGAGTACATCCAGTTTTCCATGTTTCATGCTTAAAGAAGGTTATAGGTGAAAATCTTCCAGTTCAAACAGTATTGCCAGAACTTGATGGGGAAAGGAAAATCATATTGGAACCTGAAGCAGTCATGGAAAAAAGAACTCGACAACTACGGAATCGATCAATTTCAGAGTATCTCATCAAGTGGAAGAACTTACCCACTGAAGATTCTACATGGGAGGATGAGAATTTTATACAGAAGCACCAGGAGCTACTCAAGTGTTGAGGACAACACTTTTTTGAAGGAGAGGGGCATGTTAGGTCCCTATATCACTAGTATAGCCCCTTATTATTGTTAGTGTAAACCCCGTATTGTTATTATTGTACCCTTGTAACCCCCATTTTGTTATTATTGTGCCCTTAAATTATTATTGTTAGGTCGGCTAGGATTACATTGTGGCCCACTAGGATTACATTATGGCCCCATGGAGTCCTATATATAGAAAGGAGGTTTTGTGAATTGTATCATCCAAGAATTGTTCATTTATGTAATGAATTGGAGGTTGCCCCCTCGAAGTGGCTCATTTCTAAGGCGTTTATATCTCTTTTCTTCTATTTTTGGACAACAATGTCCAAATTTTGACACTTAGTTTCTAATTGGTTCAGCAAGTTCTTTATTTTTCTGTAGTAATTTCTTGATTTCCCGGATAGTAGTTGTTTTGTCTAAAATATTGATCTGCTCCATCTCTGCATTACTTTTTGAGTTCAGTGTTTTAATCATTTCTGATGCCTCTGCCAGTTTCTTCTTGAGTGTTGATTTCTATTGTTCAATGAATATTTTACACCTGGTGATTAATTCCTCTTGTTCAAAAACGATTTGTATGGATGGCCATACTTCTATCATTTCTTGGTTGATTTCTGTCCAAATACTCTCCTTGGCTTGGGCCAAGGTGTCTGCCATGAGAAGCTCACTTTATAACTTCTAAACCTTAGTCTCGATCTATGAGACTTCTGCATTTCTTCCATGTACAAGGTGTCATTTTTTATCTTCTGAGTTTCCAAGGCTTTAAATTTCTCCAACAGCTTTTCATTCTCTTGTTTCTATATGGTAAAATCATGCACAAGTTTGGTTGAATCACCTGTTGTTGATGTAGATTCCATTGTTTTTTATGAAGAGCTAGGCTCTGTACCTGCAACTGCAATTGGTACCGATGCAACTGGGATCATAGAAAGCTTAGTTGATTGTTATTTTTCCTTAATCAATCCTTAAATATGCTCCTCCATCTTCTTTATATGAATTTTCTACTCAATTATAAATTTGAGCATCTCTTTTCTATTTTGTTCACTCTCATCTATTTCCTTTGTATGGGGGTCTTCTGTGGAAGGCAGCTTTAGCTATTTTCTCAGAGTTGCAATGTCTACATTTTTCTTCTTTAAAATTTCTTTTACAACTTTACAATCCATTGGGTCGTACCCAATCTTGACCAAAATGTCTTCTAGAGACTTTAACTTATTTTCTTTAGCTAAAGAGGAGATTTTTTCTATTTTAAGCTCTGACTGTATATTTGATGATGTTGTTCTCAATTTAGACAAACTCAAAGATGTATTGGTCATGGTATAGAAGAGAATCTCTCCAGACTTCCTATGCATGTCCATCTGATCTATGGGATGAATCTGGTTTGCATCAAATGAGAAAATGGTCTTCTTATAATTGGATGGAGACTTAGGAAAGGGGACTTGAGCTTATATAAAGTCCATCTAAATCCTTCCCTTTTCACTATCAAGAGCAATTAGTAGCATGTGTTGTGATGTGGAATTATTTTTCCAAAACTGACTATATACATTGGCCTTCAAGGCTTCATTCTTTTGTTTAATCTCCAAGAATTTGGAGAAGATTTTTTGATCATATGATGAATTGTTTCTCACTGATTTGATGATATCCATAGGTTCTTAATAGGTTGGAGAAGATGATGGAGTATTGGGAACACTACCTCCTACCGATGTAGAGACTTCTGGATCTCCCAAATCTAAAATTTATGGTTCCTTTTGGCTCTGCTCTATAGAAATTGTAAAGGCAATATTTTGTTTCTTTTGTTGGATTATGAAATCTTTGACCAAATCTATAGAAGTTGATGTTTCTTCTCTGGACCTTCTATGCTTCTTGCTTTGGGAAATTGGATTTTGCAGAGTCGATGTGGAAAGGATTTTCTCCTCTGCCTCCTGTACTGTATTTTCTATCTATTGATCTTGATTCATTAACTTTTCAATTTCAAGCCTTGGTGTATGATTATATGGAGTTTTTTTCAATTCAACACTTAGGTTTGAAATTATACTGAAAGGGTCATAAGACCAGGTGAATCTTGGCTGGAAATTCATCTTTTTAAGAATATCATCTACCTCAATCCCTATTGATCTAGTATTGCAAATAAAAAAGGCAAGCTTTGATTTGATTTTAAACTATGATTTACTCTTCCCTAAAACAAAATGTAAATCATCCATGTTAATCAACTGCCTAATATATTCCAAAGAGAAGAATTTATATGGTGCCAGCTCACAACCATATACTCGAATCTCTGTGTAATTCTGGTATAAATACTAGTCTCCATTTTTAACGTAGTCACTCAAATGAAGGATTCTTTTGATGTCCTGGCCAATTTTGGGCTCATTCTGATTGTTAGGAAGTTTTGTAACTGGATGGATGAATGAATCAATGAAATATGAAAAAAAAATTATCTAAAATTGATCTAACCAATTATGTCCAATGAATCACTTACTGGTTAATTTCATGATCATCCTGCTTGTACAATGTAATAGGCAGTGAATCTCCTTGTTGAAATAGAAACATATGAATAAGTACAGAGGTGTATTTAAACATTCCTTGGGTTGTTAAATTCATCAATTGTTCATGCATATTATCAGCCAAAAATGTAATTATACATGAATGCAAGTTGATGATCTTTGGAAAAGATAGAAAAATAGCCAAGGATGGGTTCATCTATTGTTCTGTCATCTGGATATCCTAGTAAACAAGAAAGTAATGAAATAATGTGTCTAGTAGCCTCAGGAAACATGGATGATGGATAAGGTGAGTTTTTCTTTGGTCATTCAGCATCATCAAGAAGTAAAGTCTCAAAAACTTGTGCTCTCCAATGGAAAGTGATTTTATGATACAGCTCCATAAGAGTTGCTTGAGAGAAAAGGATTAAAGAGTCATTTTTAGGGATCAATAACATGTTTTTTATGTACTCTGGAGCGATGGATATCATAATGTTTCCATTCTGAGGCACCACTGCTCTTTTGATGGGATCATACTCGGTGTGACACCAGGTGACCAGGTCTGGGAAGTCATGGGTTTGAGGGAATGAAAACAGAGACAGAAGGGACTTCCAAGGCTTAATGTCGTCTTGTTGATCCAGGTACTTTTGTTTCAGCCACAGATGCAATTCATGGAGTTAAAATTCACTTTTTTTTTCAACGATTTTGAAGTATGAATCAGCGAGGGGGATGTGGTCGAGATCAACTAGGGTAGAAGCAACAGGGCTTTCCTCAAAGTCTGGCTTTCTTATTTTTCCCTTAGGGGCCATGTTTTCTGCAGAGGGAAAAGAAGAAGAAGAAGAAAAAGGGTTTGTTTCTGCAATTAAAATCGTGTGGCACGATGACATATGGTTGAACCAATGGCGTGATTATGTCTTTATAAAACCTACAATTCAATAGAAAACAGTAAATGAAACAACGTGGTAGAAGGTAGGGTGAGGTTTTATTTATAACAGTGCCTGGATTACCGTTATGGAATGAATGTTGCGAAATGTGACCGTAGTGTTTTAATGCCAACAGTACAAGAGTTGGGGGTGATGAAACAACTAGACAATGGCTAAGGGAGTAGGTCTAACGAGATAGGAAGGATAACGGTAAAGGAGCGGAGTATCAATGGAATGCACATGTGGTAATGTTTTATTTGGCGTCGAGAAACGTTCAGGAGGAAAAGTCAAATGACGGTTGGCGGGAGTAAAAACCATCATCAGGAGAAAAGCGGATTTCAGAGGGGGTAGGCGGCAGTAAAAGGTTTTGAGCGGGGGGTGCGAAGTGTTGTGGAGGCAACACGTAAGTAAGGGCCCACCATCTAGAAAACTACTTTTCAGAACCCCCCACTCCCCCCCCCCCCCCCCACCGTTAACGAGAAATGGGCAAAGGGGTGCAAAAATGCTTCCCCGTCGTTGATTTGGATGGGGAAGAGATTTGCCATTGAAAATTGATCGAAAGATAATCATAATACGACAAATCTTTTTGTCGCTTAGAGGACTTTGGATAAAGGTAAAAAATGCTTTATTACAAGTTTAATTAATCACTAAATGAAAGCGGTTAGCTAATTTTTAATACAATTTAACCTTTAAGCAAATTTTTGGGCACATTTAAATAGGAAGCCACTATTTTCCTTTATTTTATTCAAACTAAGCAAATCATTTATTTTATTGCTATGCCTCACATTTTTTCAATATTTTTCCTTCATTTTTTAGGGCAACTAGTCCTATCATTTTCTTGATATGAATAATTTATTTGTCATGAGTCCTAACATTTATTTTTTGTCTATTCATATCCAAACTTAACATTTAAAAAAAAAAATCATCTTTTTCTAAAATACTACCTTATCAAAACCAAATAATGTTACAACATCGGCTCCAAATGGGGATTTCTTCCTCCTATAGGATGCAAAGAACAAGTAGATCCAAGTGCCTTCTCCTCGGGCTAATGGAGTCTTTGCTAAAAAAACAAACAGACATAAAAATTTAAACAAACCGGTATATGTACAATGGTGAATGTGAATTATTCTTCTGCATCTTCAGTACTGGATGTAGTGCTTCAAGTATCTTCCATTGACTGGCAATGAAGAAAACTGTCCTTCCAAGTTCTGCAAGATGAAATTATTTTTGCCCTTGAATTCTATAATGTTAAAAGGTCCAAACCAGAGGTTGTCAAATTTTCCATTTTTTCCTCTTTCTTCTCTCCTAGCATCCCATCTTAGTACTAAATCTCCTTCCCTGAAATATCTTTCTCTATATTTTCTATCAAAAATACTTTTCATTTTGTTTTGATATTTCCTTAGCTTATATTGAATTTCATCCCTGATTTCATTTAGTTCAATAATCTGATTGATCCTCCAAGAAAATTCATCAGGTTCTTCATTAAATTCTTGTAAAAACTTCAAAACGGGGATATCTAGATTTGCAGGAAAAATGGCTTCTTTACCATAAACCAACTGAAATGGAGATTTGCCTATAAACCTTTTTAGAGATATCTTGTTAGCCCAAACTTCATAAATAAGGTGAATGTCCCAATTTTTCTTATGATCTTCAAAATTCTTCTTGATTACCTTGACCAGGCTCTTATTTGATGACTCTGCAAGACAATTTCCCTGTGGATAGTAAGGAGTAGAATGATGTAATAAGTTTTGGTACTTTTGACATAACTCAATCATTTTTACACTACTAAATTCTGCTGCATTATCAGTTACTATCTGCTGAGGGCATCCAAATATGGACATAATGTTTTCTTAGATGAATTTGATCACTACAGTGTCTGTGGCATTTCTAACTGGAATTTCCTCTACCCATTTGGTGATTTAACCTGTTGTAGTTAGTATCCATATTTGTTGATTTATTGATGCTGGTTGAATTTCCCCTATGAAATCCAATCCCCACTATAAGAAGGGTTATAAAAATAATACTGGAACCAAAGGAAATGATGCAAGTTTTTGCTTTCCAGCAAACATTTGACATGGAATGCAACTTCTGACCTTTTCTCCTACTTGTGAAAACATAGTAGGCCAATTGAATCCTACTCTTAGTATTTTATATGTTGTGGCTCTCCAGGAATAGTTTCCACCACATATACCTGCATCAAACTACTCAATAATTCCTTTTTTTTCACTTTCTATCAAGCAAAGCAAAAGGATATTGAGTGGATCCTTCCAGTATATGTTTTCATTTATGATACAGTACTTTATAGCCTTTAACTTAAGTGTCTTACATTGATTTCTTCAAAATTAACTAGGACACTCAAAGTTAATAAGAAAATGTACAATATCAGAATACCAATCTAACAGCAAGAATTTTTCATCAATATGAACAGGGACTGATTGATTTGAAGATGAAGGTTCTTGTGTGTTCTTCCCTTCTAAATCTTAGGAAGGTTCTTATGGATTCTTCCGTTCTACATTTAGAGAAGGTTATTGTGTATTCTTCTCTTGAAATTTTGGAGAAGGTTCTTGTGTATTCTTCTCTGAAATTTCAAAAACGGAATTTATCCCCAAAACTTTACAATTAGATTCAGCTAACAATTTGGCCAAACTTCAACCCTTTACTAAATTTGTAGTTTTGATACTCGAATCAAATTTAAGGATTTCAGTGATCCATATTCCTGTTCTCCGATCAGTGTTTGGTTGCATAAGGATATTTTTTACATCACTGTTAGGAACATAAGCGGTAATGGTTAAGTGGAGGACATAAATTATGAAGTACTTTAAAGCTTGGACCAGGGAGTAAGCTTATTTTTAAATAATGCCATACTTAATTTATGCATCTCCCATGACTTTACTGAGAAAAGGATATAGGTTGATCATCGCCATCTTCATTTTTTTGTAAAAGAACAGTAGTTAAAGTGGTTTCCGAGGCAAAGGAAAATATGCTAAAGGGTTCAGAATAATTAGGGCTAGCTAAAGTTGGAGCTTCAAAGATGGCCTTTTTAATTTGATCAAAATAATATCTAGCAGGTATGGTACATTTAACTTCATGATTCTTCTTTAGCATATCAGTGATATCCTTAACTATTTCAACATAGCTAGGAATGAATATTCTCAGGAAGTTAATCTTTCTAAGAAAAGCTAGGATCTCCTTCTTATTACTTATAAATGATAGTTTTTGGATTGTTGATACCCTCTTAGGATCGATCACCACTCCTTCCTTTGAAATGATATGACCGAGCAATTTTCCTTCTCTGGTAGCAAACAAAGACTTCTTGGGATTGAGTGATATCTCGAATTTTCTATACCTATCAAAAAATTTCATCAAGCATTTTAAATATTACTGATCTGAGTTAGAAAAGACAGTAAGGTCATCAAGATATATAACAAGAAATATTTTTTTTCTTACCCACAAAAGCTAAGTCGATAGCTCTTTTAAATGTTGCTCCAAAATTTGTTAATCCAAAGGGCATCCTGGCATACATAAATGTACCCCAAGGAGTCGTAAAAGCAGCCTTCTCTCTGCCTTCTGGACTCACCATTATCTGGTTATATCTAGAGAAACCATCAAGCATTGAAAGTCTATTTTCACCTGATCCATTTTGGGTAATGGGTAGTTATTTTTAAGTATGACTTGTTTAAGTTCCTTAAGTCTACACAAAGTCAGATTTCCTCATTCTTCTTCCTAACATGAACTAAATTAGATACCCAATCTTAGTATCTTAATGGAACTATGATCTAAGCATCAAGTAACTTCTTAAGCTCTTTCTCTATAGTAGGGAGCAAGACTAGATTGATTCTCCTTAATTTTTTCTTATAAGGTTTTTCTTCAGGTTTCAATGGAATTTTATGCTCAATGAGAGATGTATCTTAAGTTTTTAATTCAGCATAAGACCAAGAAAAACATCCTTATCTTTTTTAAGAAGTTTAAAATATTCATTTTTTACTTCCTGAGGTAGAGATGCACAGATGCACAAATTTTAATGTTCTTAATACCTTTAGTTGTTCCAATGTTAGATTCTTCATTATCCTCATCAGGTGAATTTGGCAGTGGATTCTTGGAAACATCATTATGTTCAAATAACTTCTCTAGAGGGACTAGACCTTTAGCAACAAAATTGTTTAATAATTGAATGATATTATGGTTAGCCATCTTTGAATTTAAATCATAGGTTTCGTTTTATTTATTAAGTTCATTCATATCTGATTGATCTTCTTCAATTTTTAAAACAGAGAATTCATCAATGACCTGTAGAAAATATTTTAGTTGTTCATCACCTTCAAATATTTGTCAATATTTAATATTTTCATGAATAGATGGACTACATTTGATTTTAATTTGATATTTCACTTGCATTTGATCTATAATTTTAAATGAACTAGCTAAAACAGCTAAGGAGTTTGCATGAATGTTCTCATTTCTAGGGATAACAGTAATATTAAATGCCTGAAAGAAATTTTCCATTAAATCCCAAACCTCATTTTTGTAATACCTAAGCCTAGGATGCTTTGTTTGGCAAAGATTCCAAACTTGTCTAAATATGAGTTCAGAATCACTGAAAACACTTAGATTTTGCACTTTAAGACTTCTAGCTAGTTCTAAACCTAGAAGAAATGCTTCATACTCTGCAACATTATTAGTAACATCAAAATATAGCTTGCATGATTGGGTTACGTTTTCTTTTTTCTGGTGAAATTAAAAAAACACCAGCTCCAGCTCCATATTTAGAATGGGATCCATCAAAGTACAATTTCAAAATATCAGTTTGGACATTTTTTGGGGTTTCTACAACATCTTCAATTTTAAGTTGAGAATTTTGCAAATTATTTGAAGATAATTGGAAACAACCAAAATCTTGGTCAACTGCATATATGGGAAGACTTCTAGCTTTATCTGCATTACAAACAGTATGAATGAATTTGACCTCTCTATATAACCTAAGGTTTTCACCCCCATATATAGGAATTGTGGCAAAATACATATCCATCTGAAGACTCCCTCCTAGCTTAGCACAACAGGATCTTGATAAAATAATTCCAAACTTAGGAGGGATATCAATGACAACAATGTCCAAAACTAAAATTTTCACAGGTATTTGGGCTAAGGTTACCACTAAGTCTTTTATGAGTCCTAGACGTGGTGCCCTTTTAGAATCAAAGATATAGGTCATGGTAAGATTGAGTGATTTTCAAATTTAATTGATCCATAATAACCTTTGACATAAGATTATGTGAGGCTCTAGAATCTAACACAGTTATACAACAATGAATCGTGTTCTTTCAAGGTAACATAAAAAGGTGGCATTCTTCATCTATCATGTCAAAGCAAGGACCAAATACTACTGAGGTTTTTTCATCTTGTCGACTAATTACATCCCCTTCAGCATCCACACTTGAGTTTTGAATCCATTTTGTGACTTGATTTTAGTATCAAGGGTTATTTGAAAGTTATAATAATGGGATGGGAATTTTGACTCTCTCTAACTCCTTTTCAACATTAAAAGCATTCAAAACAGTTCTATCAATTGGTTGATTTAAAGGTTGAATGGTTGTTGTTTGAGTTTGAGCAGATTTTTTCTATGGTTCAGTTATGACAATATTTTTTTGATGCCTTCCAGGACCTGCCCTTGGTCTTAAATCATACCTCATATTAATTTTAGCTATTAAGAATTCTGAGAAGGATTGATATTTAGACACTTGATAATTTTCTTTATCCTCTTGGGATGTTTAATTTTGAGGGATACGAACAATAGCAGTTTGAACGGATGTATTGTCAAGGTTGTTAATATCTTCTATGATTGAAAGAGTTTATCATCAAGCTGTTGATCATCAATCAACATAGGAGGTGGTATTTGTTGATAATTACTAGGTATTTTAAGAATTTGTAGCTGAGGAGGTTTCTTAAATTGATCTTGATTGTTTTTTTGAGGTCTAGCAACAGTTTGTGGGATTGTTCTTGGTTGTGTTTCAATATTAGAAATCCTATTAGAAAGGTTCCTAAGTAATGATCTAATCTCATATATTTTTTGATCTTCGTTTTTGGATTTGGAAGAAGAAGAAGCTTCTTGATTAGCTTTCATTCTTCTTTGAGCCTTTCCAGCTTTGGCTTTAAGCTTAGTTGAAGCAGATATGTTAGCTTCAACTTTAATGGAATTTGTTTGCATGTATTCTAAGGTATCAAAAGTTATTTCCGTTAGCATGACTGAAAAATCATATTCAAAGGCTTTGGAAAACCTAACCTTTGTTGTTGCTACTGGTGGTTTACAGTCAGCATGCATCTTATGATAAATTTTGTTAAATCTCTTAATGAAATTAGATATTGGTTCGCCATAATTTCTCTTAATTTCTTCAAATTCTATCAAAAAATAGACAGGATCCTTTTTAACAGCTTGTGGATTCTTAAAAGTAGTTGTTAATTCTTCCCAAGTTTGAATGGATTTTTCCCTCAATTGTCTAATCCATATCCTAACATTTCATTCTAAAGATTGCACAAACAATCTCATAGATACACCTATATTCCTAGTGTTAGCAAAGTCTAAAAATGATGTTAAATGATCTTCAGCAAATAAACCAGTTTCCCCATTAAACTTTGGAAGATATTTCAAGTATCCATCAGGAAAATTGTTCATTATTTCGGAAGTTGTAAAGCAACATATCTTTCTTGAACAATAGGCCTAAAACTAGCCATACCTTGTGATGAAGATGAAGAAGATTCTGATGTGGTGGTTGTAGAATATGATGAGGTTGGTGGTTGTAGAATATGATGAGGTAGATGTAGAAGATGAAGTTGTGGAAGAAGGAGGTGAAGATGAAGGGGTAAAATAAGGTGGTGGAGAATTAAAGCTGAATATCTTATTACATATCTCAAAGGTGAAGGAATGATCAGCTTCTGGACCTCTTCTTCTCCTTCTTTATGTTCAAATAAAGGGTTTGAATGTAAGGAGAAGAGATCTTCTAGTTGAACAGAAGTAGATGAAAAATAATAAGAGGTGGGACAAATGAAATCAGAAGGTTTGAATTCAGGTAAGTGTAAATCCAATTTCTATTCTAATGTGGGAGATTTATAAGGCACTGTAGGTACTTGATAGGATTCTAATGAATTAACTAAAAGAACATATTGGAAATCAACTCCTTTAGAGATAAATTCATGCACCCTAGGTGGTAGATCTTATGAATTCAAAGGAATAGAGCTGGATCTAAATGGATCAGGAACTGAGGTGGCATCTTGTTGAGGAGGAATTGAAGAATAAGGGGTTTGAAGTATTATTCTTGAAGAGGCTTTTCTTACCAGTCTTTTTGGATCTGACAAAGATAAAACAATCTCGGAATCAGAGTAAGACCTTGTATGTCTTGAAGGAGCTAGCTTTGGGTTTTTTGAAGTCGTCAGGTGAAATATTTTAACATTAATAGACCTTTATTAACCTTTAAAGGAATAGGAATATCTTTGTCCCAGGGAAAATAGATCAAATTTAATATCCCCGGCAATGGCACCAGTATGATGTTGTACTCGCAAATAATTCTAGGTCAATTAATCATGTCAGAGCATCTATAATTTTTTTATTGTTTTAAATTGGGTTTTGCATGACCAATTGTTGGAATTAATGCTTACATCCTAATTGAGAAGTTGTTTTGTGATGGTTGAGAAATTCTCTCAACCTCTCTCTCTAAATTGGGAATAAGTTGGATCTTAGAAACTCTATTTAATAGAGTAATATGAATGTAATCAGTGTGTGTCTGTGTATTGTAGCATACACCTTAATGTGAATATATGAGTGCTTTTAGTTAGTTTTATCTTGGTAACGGAGCTTCAAGCTCATACTGGGATTGAGAGAGAATGTAATTTGTTGCAGAGAGAGTGTAAATTATCTATTTTTTCTACATTGTAGCATGTTAGTTTGTATACGAAAGCTTGAATTATTTTTCAGACATTTTTTAACAGAACATTTGAAGAGTTTTTTTTTATAATTTCAAACATGCCCTACATTATTTGATGGATATATCTCTCCAACATTGAATCAGACCGTAAATGGTTCCATTAACATAATATAGAGTTGATCCTTCAGTGAATGTTGTGTAACCAAATCCAAAAATAGAAGAAAATAGATATCAACACCTTAGAAATAAGCCACTTCGAGGGGGAAACCTCCAATACATTACATAAATGAACAATTCTTGGATGATACAATTTACAAAACCTCCTCTCTATATATAGGATTCCATGGGGCCATAATGTAATCCTAGTGGGGCCACAATCTAATCCTATCCGACCTAAAAATAATAATTTAAGGGCACAATAATAACAATATGGGGGTTACAAGGGTACAATAATAACAATAAGGGGGTTCCACTAACAACAATAAGGGACTATACTAGTAATGTAGGGACCTAACATGCCCCTCTCCTTCAAAAAAGTGTTTTCCTTAATGCTTGAGTAGCTCTGTGTGCTTCTCTATAAAATTTTCATCCTCCCATGTAGAATCTTCAGTGGGTAAGTTCTTCCACTTGATGAGATACTCTGAAATTGATCGATTCCGTAGCTGTCGAGTTCTTATTTCCGTGACCGCTTCAGGTTCCAATATGATTTTTCCTTCCTCATCAAGTTCTGGAAATATTGTTTGAACCGGAAGATTTTCACCTCTAACCTTCTTTAAGCATGAAACATGGAAAAATGGATGCACTGGCGAAGAAGCAGGAAGCTCCAATTTGTATGCCATAGTACCAATCTTTTTCAACACCTTGTAAGGACCATAGTACTTTGGCGATAATTTATTATCCTTCTTAGCTTGCTTGAGGGACATTTGTTTGTATGGTCGTAGCTGTAAAAATACCCAATATCCTACATCAAAACTTCTCTCGCTCGATGTTGATCTGCCTGTTGTTTCATTCGATTTTGTGCCAAATTCAGGTTATCCTTTAAGAGTTGGAGAACTTCTTGCTAATGCTCGATGTGATCTTCCACTGCTTGAACCTTCGAATTTTCCCTTAAAGATGATGTGATGGATGGCGTATGATAACCATAAAGTGCCATAAATGGGGTCATTTTTGCTGCAGTATGGAAGGAAGTGTTATACCACCATTCAGCAAGAGGTAACCACTTGACCCATTGTGTTTGTTTATCCGATACAAAACAACGAAGATATCCTTCCAAACATTTATTTACTATCTCAGTTTGACCATCAGATTGAGGATGATAAGATGAGCTATGAGCTAATTGAGTACCCAAACAAGAAAATAACTTCGTCTAAAAATTTCCAGTAAAAATGGGATCTCTGTCGCTCACAATAACCCTTGGGCTTCCATGTAGCTTTTGAATTCTGTCCATAAATGTAGTAGCAACTGTACTTGCTTTAAATGGATGAGATAATGCACAAAAGTGTGCACACTTGGTAATTCTATCAACTACCACCATGATGACACTCTTTCCTTCGGACTTAGGTAAACCTGTGATAAAATCCATTGAAATCTCCTCCCAACGTTGACTTGGAATGGATAAAGGTTGTAGAAGTCCCGGGGTCTTAATTGTTTCCACTTTATTCTGCCGGCAAACCAAAAATTCCGCCACAAACTTTTGAATATCAGATTTAAGGCCATCCCAAAAAAATTCTTTCTTCACCCTGTGGTAAGTTTTTAAAAATCCTGAGTGTCCTCCTAAAGGAGAAGTATGCAATTCCAGAAGAATCTTTTGTTTTAGTTGGGAATTCTTACAAAGATATAAGCGATCTTTGTACCATAAGGAATCATTTTTCCAACTAAATGTATCAGATGTACTAGGATCTTGCCGCAAATTTTGAATGAGTATCCATACATCTTTGTCCTTCTTCCATTCATCTCTTGCTTCAGTTATCCAATCTGGTTGGATAATAGAAATGGCACAAAGCAATGCTTCCACCTCTTCATTCTTTCTTGAGAGTGCATCTGCAACAACATTAAGATTTCCTTTTTTGTATATTATTTCAAAGTCATAACCCAACATCTTTGTGACCCATTTTTATTTCTCTTCTGAAGATATTCTTTGTTCCAAAAAGTGTTTAAGACTATCATGATCAGTTTTTACCTTGAAGTGTCTTCCCATTAGGTAAGTTCGCCATTTATTTAGTGCATGCAGTATTGCTAACATTTCCTTCTCATAAATAGGTTTCTGTAAATACTTTCCTTTGATTGGATGACTTTCAAAATAATTGGGTCTTCCTTCCTGCATTAAAACAACACCTATTCTATTTCATGAGGCATCACATTCCACAATAAAGGTTTTTGTGAAGTCTAGTGTAGCTAAGACCGGTGCTCGGCACATTGCTTCTTTAAGATGTTTAAAGGCCTTAGTTGCTTCAGGAATCCATGAAAATGCATCTTTCTTCAATAATGTTGTTAGAGGTGCCGCTATTCTCCCATAATTCTTAACAAACTTGTGATAATACCCTGTTAACGCGAGAAATACTCGCAACTTCTTTATGGTTGTGGGGACTTTCCATTCCTTAATGGCTTTAATTTTGCTAGGGTCTACCTTAACACCCTCGTGAGATACGATATGACCCAGATATTCCACCTCTTGTACTCCAAAGAAACATTTGGATGTTTTTTCATATAATTGTTTCTCATGCAATAGTTTGAGCACCCTATCAACATGTTCAACATGATCCTTCCAAGACCTAATGTAGATTAGTATATCATCAAAAAATACTAGCACAAATTTTCTAAGGAAGGGTTTGAAAATGGAATTCATCAACCCTTGAAATGTAGAAGGTGCATTGGTAAGGCCAAAAGGCATGACCAAAAATACATAATGACCCTCATGAGTTCGAAATTTTGTTTTTGGAATATCTTCAGTCTTCGTTCTAATTTGATGATATCCTGAACGAAGATCCAACTTGGTAAAATAAATTGCTCCATGTAATTCATCCAATAATTCATCAATCACAGGAATGGGAAATTTATCTTTAATGGTGAGCTTATTGAGCTCCCTATAATCCGGACACATGTGCTATGATCCATCCTTCTTGTGTACCAATACTACAGGAGCAGAGAAAGAACTTTGACTAGGTTGAATTATACCCGCCTCTAACATTTCTGCAATCATACGTTCAATTTCGCCCTTTTGGAAGTAAGGATATCTATAAGGCCTGATGTTTGGAGGAACACTTCCTGGAATCAAATGAATAGCATGATCATGATCATGAATAGGTGGGAGTCCTTTGGGAGTTTCAAACACTTTGGAATGATTGTCCAAGACTTGTTGGAGATCTGTAGAAATAGATGATTTTGATGTTGGAACTTCTAGTGAGTATAATTGTGCAATTATGCCTCGTTGGTCTTTCTTTAGAATCTTTGTCATGACATTAGAGCTTATTATCTTTCCCAGCTTCCCCGCAATACCCCGTAATTTGACTTCCTTTCCTTCTGAAAAAAATTTCAAGAAAATTTCTTGAAAATTAAAAGCTACCGTCCCCAAAGATTGTAACCATTGTACTCCTAGTACAACATCAGCACCTCCCATAGGAATGGAAAGCATTGGACTAGTCAATACATATTCCCCCATCGTTAGCTTGATATTATGGCTTTTTCCAAAGCAATTCATAGTTCCTCCATTTGCAACCATCACTTGACATTCTAGTGCTGGGTATAGGAAACAATTGAATTCATTGGCTACCTTACAATGAATAAAATTATGGGTGCTGCCTGAATCAATCAACACTATTACCTTTTTCTTCTTGATATGTCCTTCTATCTTGAGAGTTTGAGGAGTGGTAATTTGTGCCAGTGCATTACACGATATGGTCAGATTCATTTCTTCCTCTTCTAGGTCTGGTCCCTGGTGTATATCCTCTTCTTATTCATTTTCTTCTTCCTCTTCACAATCTATGTAAAATCATTTCTTCTCAGCACACTTATGACCTTTAGTGTATTTGCTATCACAACTTTAGAAAATCCATTTTGCTCTTTTTTCTTCCAATTGTTGTGGTGTCAACCTTATAGGTTGTGGAAATCTATGCGTAGCAACACTTCCTTCTTTATAGAAGTGAGTGGTAGGCTTCCTTGTCGCCATAATTTTACATTCAATTTTTCTTGCCAACCTAAATGCCTTCTCCAATGAATCGGGTTCCAAAATGCGAACTTCATGTTGGATGTTATCCTTTAAAGTGCCTATGAAGAGATTAATCATGTGTTCTTCTAGAATATCAGTTACCCTTATATTCAATTTTTGGAAGTCCTCAATGTGCTACCCCACTAAACCCTTTTGTTTGAGATTTATCAATTGTATAAAGAAGGTGTTGCTCTTTGTATCCTCATAATGTGCTATCATTTCCTCCCTAAAAATTGACCAAGTGACAATTTTCTTACGGGAGCAAAGCCATCGATACCATACAAATGTATTTTGCTCCAAATGTAAAGTTGCAATGTGTACCTTTTGTGGGTTTTGCACGTTATGGAGATCAAAATATTGCTCCATTTGTAGTATCCATGTTACAGGATCCTTTCCATCAAACTTCCTCATATCCATTTTTGGAATATGGTGGTTCTTCCCGCCAACATTAGAGTTTATGAAATCACTATTAACATTTATTTTGTTCTCATCATGAGGTTCTTCTACTATCTTTTCACCATTAGGAAACATTTCTTGTATCAACTTTGTCAAACCTTCTATGTCTGCTTTTAGATCATTATTCATGTTTTCCATGTTGTCTTTCATGTCATCCATCTTAGCTTCCATGCCATCCATCTTAGCTTCCACGCCAGCTTCCATGCCATCCATCTTAGCTTCCACGCCTTTCTTCAAACCGTCCATCTTCGCTTCCACACCTTTCTTCAAAACTTCCATTTCATTTTTTGTTGCTCTTTGCGAGAGTGAAATTTGTTGCACTTGCTCTTGTAATTTTGATAGATCATGTTGCAATTTTTCATCTTCATGAGTCATAGTAGAGCCTTCTGAAGGCTTAATGGGTGTTGAATTATTTTTACGGGGCATCTTTTAGAACCCAATACTGATATCTATTCTACAATATGCCCTTGGAATCAATTCAAATTGATTCTTCAAACAAGACTTATGCAATTCGGAAAAAAAAATACACACATTTTTCTTTCTTTTGAGGAGCTCGTTATTGAAATTGGATTATCTCTATGATTGTAGCACTTCAATATTTGAATTTCGCTACCGAAATATCCCTCTAAATTCTCTTTCGAATGCGATAGCTCTGACCTGATTTGGATTCTCCAAGAAAAATTTGTGTCCAATCTCCCACAATGACCTAATTATGGACTGGTTCAGTAGAGTGAACTTGTACGACTTTCCACGTGTCAATGTTTCATCCTTCAGCTCTAAAATTGATATTAAAGAAACTAAATTCCATGTACTTGTGACAAATTTTTACGGCACTCCAATCTGATGCTCAGAGAGAGAGTTATGAATCTTTTCCCACGATCACCTCTTTGAGATGAAATTCGAGAGCTTGAAAAAGCGCTACCTTCCACAGATCATATCTCCCAAAATATTGCGAACCAAGCTCTGAAAAATTTTGACGAGTTTTCTCAAGATTTCGGCTTCGCACCCTAAAAATTTCAAATTATGAACCTTCGTAGAAAAAATGTTATAGCGAAAATTCCACGATGACCTGTTTAGAGCAGCGAAACCCTAGAATCCAAACCTCTGATACCAAATTTTGTGTAACCAGCTCCAAAAATAGAAGAAAAGAGATACCAACGCCTTAGAAATAAGCCACTTCAAGGGGGAAACCTCCAATACATTACATAAATGAACAATTCTTGGATGATACAATTTACAAAACCTCCTTTCTATATATAGGAGTCCATGGGGCCATAATGTAATCCTAGTGGGGCCATGATGTAATATTAGCCGACCTAACAATAATAATTTAAGGTCACAATAATAACAATATGGGGGTTACAAGGGTACAATAATAACAATAAGGGGGTTACACTAACAACAATAAGGGACTATACTAGTAATATAGGGACCTAACAGTGAATCTGTTGCTTCCAGGAACATAAGCTTTATTCGACCGATTGGAAAGGAGATTTGAAGTTGCGGTCCTAAAATTATATAGATTACATGTATCGATATCCTTTGAGTTGTCGATATAATTCTCGTGGGTGTCTAGATTAGAAAATAAGCTATAGTTCTCATATCGCAGGAAGCAGTTATCAAGCCATAATCAACTGCCAACAGAATTTTTGCAAATTTGTAGAATTCTATCATGTGCTTGTTGTGAAAAGATTGAACAGTATTGTTGAGATATGTTACCTGTGCAGTCACAACTTGTGGTTGTCGGACGATGCGTTTTTTGCGATTCGAAGCTTGGACTGCTCGTGTATCATTCCTTTATTTTCTTGCAGAAGAAAATTAGGGCCAGAAAGGAAGGTGGTGGTTTCATTCAGTGCTCTGTGGACGAAACTTTTTAAATATTTCAAAGCACATCGAGCTAGCTTGATAAAAGCCCTCACTGCGGATCTTAGAACTGGAAAATTTATGTCTTTATGGTATAATTCTCCAAACCAGCTGTAGAGGCCGTTTTTAGGGGCAGTGGTGCCAGATTATCTGGAAAAGTTGTAGGGATCCAATAGCACTACGGCTCAAAATCTCACGCTGCAGAGCTGACCGCACTAAGTTGCAATGATCTCTGGTTAGATTGCATGAAGTGAAGTGGAGAGAATATACAACAGAAAGAACAATATCCAGCTCTCTATTCATATTTCTAACATGCTTTTCCAGGTTTTGATCGAGGTGGATTTTGTGAGTAGCTCTGCTCAGTCATAAGCTTCAATTAACCATGTTTTTCTTCCTGAATTTCATCCTCTCAAGTGTAGTGTACTTGTAAGTTGTATAATTGGCGGATTTTATCTACGGCCAATCATGTGTGGGATACTTGCGGCATTAGATTTCATCGATGTATCTCAGGCCAAATGAGCTCGAATTGGAAGGCATCTGGGAAACTATGGTTAAAGGCGTGATTTCTCTAACTTTCACATCGATAAGCGTACCCTGTTCAAAAATTTTGTGGTTTAGTAATTTTATTGTTTTTAAATTAAGTGAGGATGATTTTTCAAAATCAGATAAAAAGTCTATGATGTAATAACTGAATCTAGATACATCTTGTATTTAAACGGCTTTTCTATAGGACTAGCGAGTATAGCGGTTGGCACCCATGTATCTTGGTAGATGTTAGCTCGTCCTTAGAATGACTAGTAGTTCCGCGATCTGTCTGAAGCCACTGTTTAAGAGATTGAGTGGAAGTAAGGCTCAATATAGATGGTTGTCCAGATAGTATGGAAGTTGCGGACCTAGGGAAGGATCCCTCATTCCTTAAAGACTTGGGAGTGGTTTTCTAATGAGGTTATGCGACGATTTGGGATGTTATCTAGTAATTGACTTCGGGAGGTCCTTGATTCGGGAGTTCAGGAGCCGAAATTGGGAATCCAACTTACTGACTACACCTTTATGAGGATTATGAGGCAACTTGATGGAGCCTATACTGATAAGTTAAATAATAATTTTATTTTCAATAAATTTATGTAATGTAAGCATTAAGAAGGGATGTGGAATTAATGCTTACGTCCTATTTGAGAAGTTGGTTTGTGATGGTTGAGAAATTCTCTCAACCTCTCTCTCTAAATTAGGAATAAGTTGGATCTTAGAAGCTCTATTTAATAGAGTATTCTGAATGTAATCAGTGTGTGTGTGTGTGTTGTAGCATACACCTTAATGTGAATATATGAGTGCTTTTACTTAGTTTTATCACCAATGTATTAAGAAAATAAAAATAGATGTATTTAAACTTTTGATAATATTAACTATTAACAAAAGGGTTGTTGCTTTACTTCAAACAATGATTTAAGTTTGCATATGTGAAGGCAGAATCTTTAATAAAATATGATGAGTTAAATATTCAGATTGAATGTTTAATTTATCCTGTATGAAAGATTGTCAAACAATGTTTAAAAACTTAACAAAACATATTTAACATTATGAAGATTACTGACAATTAATTGATATAGAGGGACTTATAAAAACAGATATCAATAAGTCATTCTCTAAAATGGATTATAACTTTAGAGGATTTAAGATAGACTGAAACAAAACTTTTTCTTACCTAATTATTTTCATAAAAATCAAATATATGCAGACAACAAAGTGAAATGAACACCATAAAAACTTACAAGGAGACAAACTAATTGAAATAAATCCAAAATCCTTTTAATATCATCAATGATCAAAGCTCATACACTTATGCTTACAAATGCTCATCCAAGGGTGCGACCCTTAATAACTCGAATGGAGAGTTATTTATACTAATTTCAATCACTTATAAGTATCTAAAACTAATTACAAAAATAGTATCAAATAATAGGAAAACAAAAACTGATGAGTGATCTTTCACTGTCTTTGAGGATACAATTGATGATGTGGCCCACAAATTGTTGTTGTTCTATCATGACGTTGGAGAAAAAATCATACTCGATGGTTTCACATAAGTGATCCCATCTTTCCTCACTTGCAATTTCCATATTTACTAGTTTCCTGAGAACTTCATCTACTTTTGTGTATCTTTCAAAAGTAGGCTTGTTGATGAAGAGATGTTTAATTTCATGTTTAATTATCAAATCAAAATCTAAAGCTTCAAGAAAATCTTTCCTTGTCACGTGGCCTTTAATTCTTGCAAACTTAGCTTTGTCAATGGCAATGGTGTAGAGATTTTTGCAATACTCCTCCAATTTGATCAATTTTTCATTAGGCGCTACTGATCCAGGAAATCCCCTCTGGTTCAACAGATTTAACTTAGTATGAAATCTTTGGACAACAATGTCCAAAGTTTGACACTTAGTTTCTAATTCGTTCAGCAAGTTCTTTTTCTATAATACTTTCTTGATTTCTAGGATAGTATTGTTATGTCTGAAATATTGGTCTACTCCAACTCTGCCTTGCTTTTTGAGTTCATTATTTTAATCATGTCTGATGCCTCTGTTGGTTTCTTCTTGAGTGTTGCTTTCTCTTGCTCAATGACTATTTTGCACTTGTTGATTAATTCCTCATGTTCAAAAATGATTTGTATGGATGGCCATACTTTTGTCATTGCATGGCTTATTTCTATCCAAATACTCTCCTTACCTTGGGCCAAGGTGTCTGCTATTAGAAGCTCACTTTCCAACTTATGAACATTTAGTCCCAATCTGTGAGACTTCTGCATTTTTTCCATGTACAAGGTGTCATTTTTTATCTTCTGAGTTTCCAAGGCTTTAAATGTCTCTAGCAGTTTCTCATTCTCTTGTTTAATTATGGTCAAATCCTACACAAGTTTGGTTGAATTACTTATTTTTGATGTACATTCCATTGTTGTTGATGAAGAGTTGGCCTTTGTACCTGCAACTGCAATTGGTACTGTTGCAATTGGGATCATAGCAAGCTTAGTTGATTTTTCTTTTTCCTTAAGCAATCCTTCAATCTGCTCCTCCATCTTATTTATCTGAATGTTCTATTCAATGATCAGTTTGAGCATCTCTTCCCTGTTCTGTTCACTCTCCTCTATTTCCTTTGTCTAGGGATCTTCTGTGGAAGGCAACTTAAGTTGTTTTTGCAGAGCTACAATGTCTACATTTTTCTTCTTTAAAAATTCTTCTACAGCTTTATAATCATTTGGGTCGTACCCAATCTTGACCACAATGTCTTCTAAAGACTTTAACTTATTGTCTTTAGCTAAAGAGGAGAGTTTTCCTATTTTAAGCTCTGACTGTACATTTGATAATGTTGTTCTCAATTTATACAAATTCATAGTTGTATTAGTCATGGTAGAGAAGAGAAACTCTCCATACTGCCTATGCATGTCCATCTAATCTATGGGGTGAATTTGGTTTGCATAAAATGAGAAAATGGTCTTCTTATAATCGAAGGGAGACTTAGGAAAATGGACTTGGGCTTGTAGAGAAACCATCTGCTTCCTTCCCTTTTCACCATCAAAATCAGTTAGTAGTTTGTGTTGTGATGTGGAAGTCTATTTCCAAAACTGACTATATACATTGGCCTTCAAGGCTTCATTCTTCTGTTTAATCTCCAAGAATTTGGATAATATGTTCTGATCATCTGATGAATTGGTTCCCATTGATTAGATGATCCCCATACATTCTTGAGAGGCTGAAGAAGATGGTGGAGTATTGGGAAACTCACTCCTGTTGATGTAGACACTTCTAGATCTCCCAAATATATAATTTCTAGTTCCTTTTGGCTCTGCTCTGTAGAAATTGTAAAGTCAAACTTCTGTTTCTTTTGTTGGATTATGAACTCTTTGACAAAATCTACAGAAGTTGATGTTTCTTCTCTGGACCTTTTCTGCTGCTTGCTTTGGGCAATTGGAGTTTGCAGAGTAGATGTGGAAAGGATTTTCTCCTCTGCCTCCTGCAATGTATTTTATGTACATTGATATTGATTCATGAACTTTTAAATTTTAAGACCTTGGTGTATGATTATATGGATTTTTTTTCAATTCAACCCTTAGGTTTGAAATTATATTGAAAGGGTCATAAGACCAAGTGAAGCTTGGATGGAAATTCATCTTTTTAAGAATAGCATCTACCTCAATCATTATTGATCTGGTATTGCAAATAAAAGAGCCAATCTTTGATTTGGTTTTAAACTGTGATTTCCTCTTCCCTAACACAAAATGTAAATCATCCTTGTTAATCATCTGCATAATATATTCCAAAGAGAAGATTCTCATTGGAACATATTTGGGCAATTTATATGGTGCCATCTCAAAACCAGATACTCGAATCTCTGTGTAATTCTGGTATAAATACCAGTCTCTAGTTTTAACCTGGTCACTCAAATGAAGGATTCTTTTGATGTACTATCCAATTCTGGGCTCATTCTGACTGCTAAGAAGTTGTGCAAATGGATAGATGAATGAATCAATGAAGTATGAAAAAAGAAAACTTATTTGAAATTGAGCTAACCAAATATGTCCAATGAATCACTGACTAGTTAATTCCCTGATCATCTTGCTTGTACAATGTAATAGGCACTGAATATCCTTGATAAAACAAAAACATATGAATAAGTACAGAGGTGTACTTAAACATCTCTTGGGTTGTTAAACTCATCAATTGTTAATGCATATTATCAGCCAAAAATTGACTATAATTATACATGAATTCAGGTTGATGATATTTGGAAAAGATAGAAAAATATCCAAGGATGGGTTCATCTACTGTTCTATCATCTAGATATCCTAGTAAACAAGAAAGTAATGAAATAATTTGTCTGGTAGTCTCAAGAACATGGATGATGGATAAGGTGGTTTTTTCTTTGGAAGTTTAGCATCATTGGGAAGGAAGGTCTCAAAATTTTGGGCTCTCTGAGGGAAAGTGACTTTATGATACATCTCCATAAGATTTTCTTGAGAAAAAAGGCTTAAAGAGTCACTTTGAGGCATCAATAGCATGTTTTTTGTGGTCTCTCGAGTGATGGATATCATAATGTTTCCATTTTGAGCCACCACTGCTCTTTTGATGGGATCATACCTAGTTTGACACCAGGTGACCAGGTCTGGGAAGTCACGGGTTTGAGGGATTAAAAACATAGTAAAAAGGGACTCCCACAGCTTCATGTTGTCTTGTTGATCCAGGTACTTCTATTTCAGCCATAGATGCAATTCATGGAGTTCGAATTCGCATTTTGTGTCGACGATTTTGAAGTATGAATCAAAGAGGGGGATGTGATCGAGATTGATCGGGGTAGAAGCAGGAGGTTTTTCCTCAAAGGATAGCTTTCATCTTTTTCCTTTGGCGGCCATGTTTTCTGCAAAGGAAAAAGAATAAGAAGAAGAAGAAGGGGTTGTTTCTGCAATTAAAATTGTGTGGAACGATGATATATGGTTGAACCAATGGCGTGATTATGTCTCTGTAAAACCTGGAAATCAACATCAAACAATAAATGAAACAAAGTGGTAGAAGGTAGGGTGAATTTTTATTTATAATGGTGCTTAAATTACCGTTATGGAATGACTCTTGGAAATGCGACCGTAGCGGTTTAATCACAATAGTACAGGATTTGGGGGCGATAAAATGGCTAGACAATGGCTATTGGAGTGGGTCTAACGGGACGAGAAGGATAACGGTAAAGGAGCGGAGTCACAACGGAATGCACAGGTGGCAGTGTTTTATTTGGTGTCGGGAAATGATCAGGAGGAAAATTCAAATGACCGTTGGTGGGAATAAAAACCATTATCGGGAGAAAAGTGGATATCGGAGGGGGTAGGTGGTGGTAAACGGTTTTGAGAAGGGTGGTGTGAAGTGTTGTGGAGGCAACACATAGGTAAGGGCCGCCATCGGGAAAACTACTTTGTGGACCACGCCACCCCGCGACATTAACGGGAAATGGGCAAGGGGGGTGCGAAAAGGCTTCCCCGCCGTTGATATGAGCGGGGAAGAGATATGCCATTGAAAGTTGATTGGAAGATAATCATAATACGAAAAATCTTTTTTTTTTGCTTAGAGGACTTTGGATAAAGGTAAAAAATTCTTTATTACAAGTTTAATTAATTTCTAAATGAAAGCGATTAACTACTTTTTAATACAATTTAACCTTTAATCAAATTTTTGGGCACATTTAAACATGCAGCCACTATTTTCCTTTATTTTATTCAAACTAAGCAAATCATTTATTTTATTGCTATACCTATTATTTTTTCAATATTTTGCCTTCATTTTTTAGGGCAACTATTCCTATCATTTTCGTGATATCAATATTTTATTTGTCATGAGTCCTAACATTTTTTGTTTTTGTCTATTCATATCCAAACTTAACATTTTTAAAAATTTTCATATTTTTTGAAAATACTACCTTATCAAAACCAAATAATGTTACAACACCTTATACATGCACCAACTTCTTTCGTGTCTCATATTAAGGCTATTGGGTTTCATTCAACTCTTCCCTAGCTCCATTAAATTTCCTCTTTCCCAAACCAATTCCCAATACCCTCAAAATATAAAAGACAAGAACAGGAAACGAACAAGAAGAAAACCATGAAAAAATAATAGCAATACGACACCACAACCAAAGTGGCATGGCCATGCACCAGACATAAACAAACTACAAATCAAGCACAAAAAATTCACAAAAGATCGAATGCACAAAACTAGCAACAGACACCATGACTCAACCCCATGGTTCCCAATGCCTCCAAGGGAAATCTCAACCCGAGCTTCTTCAATATTTCATGGCAGTCTCTTCTGCCATGCAACCCCTGCATCATACTACCATAAACACACAACTGTTAGCGTATAAATAAACATAACAATATACCAGTTACCTTACCTTGATGTGCCAAGCACGTTTACCTATAGGTGAACACATACATGTATCATCTCTCAAGGGACTCCAATTCTCTTGACGAATCCAACCATAACTAGAAACCAATTGTTATACATGTCAAATACATGTTCAATAATATAGCAGATATCTACATGATGTCAAACATAGTTAAGTTTAAGAATATTTTTTGTATGCAAAGCACTCATCAATTTGGAATTGTGGTTTCCGAACGTATCCAAAGGAATTCTCACCTGATTCCTTTCTTTTACTTTTTTTCCTTGGTTCAATTGAGTCTTATTATGCATTATCATATCGCCCAATTATTAGTTATATAAATAAACCAACTATTACCTTGTGATGCTAATACAAAGCATGTTACCTTGCAACTGTTCACACATGTCAATCACATGTTTGAGGACTAAGATATCATATATATTAATTTGAAATCAACCTTTATCAAAACTAATATCCATGTCATGACCAACAGTAAACTCATAGTCACAAATCATAATACTACAACTAGCACACACTTGCACTCAAGTGTATATCAATTGTCTCAACACATAATATGTTAGTACAACTATCTTAAAATAATACCATTCCTTCATGCAATATTATAGACACATAGAATTCGCAAGTTAGGATTTTTAGAATGGATTCCGCTAGGGTTTCACGCCTCCATGACCCTGAACCTCTAGATGCAGCCACCCTGGAATCTGAAACCGACTATCGACATCGCAGCCTCCGCAAAAGGCACATGATCCCTCGAACTGCAACGAAAGGACACTCAAGCAACTGCAAGCTACATGGGAAAGGCCTCGATAGCCCTACAATGGTCTATCAGAGCTTAACCTCCACATCGGCGGAAAAGGCTAAAGGGAGATCGGCTCAAATATGTCTGGGACCATGGAGCACTATGGCGGTGATGTGCACAACCCCCACCTATGTGACAATAAAATCATTGAATCAGATTCGGCTACTGCTATATCGGCTACTAACCCTGCAACTGTGTCGGAATGGGTATCTTCCTGGATACGAGGTCACCCTGCCCTGGTGGCGACCGCCTCTTTCCCCACAGTCATCTCTATCGGCCACAGGTCCTACACCATAGCAGATGCCCTACTTCGATGTCTTCTTGTGAGCCTGTGTAGCCCCAATAGATAGGATATTACCTGCGGCAGATATGAGGTGAACAACAGACCTGAATGGGTATCGACAGAAATTATTTGGCGTACTTTTCCTATGTGGGGATTTATGTGGGCAGCAGGGTATTACGACAGTAGAACACACGCCACGTTATGTTGTGGAGGTCTTCCTCTCGGCACTTGTCTCACAGGCCGCAGTATATACTATCACCTTTTAACATGGGTGCTACAGGCCTACCCCTTATGGATGTCCTAAGGCTTACTATGGTGTTCCATCCGCCTACTAAAATCTTATGCAAATGACTAGCCACAAGCAGAATGAAACCAGATCCCTCTGGGTTTCTCTCGACATTGCTAGATCCCCTGTTTTGAGGTGGACCCAATAGAGACTCTGCAGATTGATCCACCAACGACTCAGGAGGAGGAACACAGCAGGGCAACTAGCGTCACAGAACAGGTAAATAACAATCGTTTTCAAATCTTCACTAAAACACCTGTTGGGGATAATATTGTATTATGGAGAAATGATACTGAGCTGGTATCTGATCTCAAGATGCATATTACACAAGCACAGGGGTACCCCATATCATCACAGCTACTGATATATAAAGGATGAGTACTTCAAAACCACAGATCCATAAAGGATCACACTATATCCTCTGGGGCTACCATTATCCTCAACCTCCGGTTGCGAGGAGGAGGAATTGGGGACCGGGGGAAAAAAAAAAATTGTTGGGTTTTCTGGGGGAGGCAGTACATCTAAGCAGGACCAAAATACAAGACCCTCCTTCAAGAACATACTGCAGGGAAACAAAAAACCATCTGCTCCTACAAAAACAGAGAACAATGCTCTAAGCCGTACATTGTAGAGCAACTGACTCATACACCCGAACTGGCATTTGACCTACCTAAGATTGATGAGCATTGAAACACATATCAGGCACAAGAACTTATCTGTTGCTTCAATGGCTTCTAGCTCAAACCAATGGACCTCTTTCAATGGATATTTAAGAACTATACTGTGGAGTATGAAATACATCTTTGTTCTAAAGGCTTCTTCATAGTTAAATTTCAGCATTTAGAAATCAGAGACTACATTCTCCAAGAGGGTCCGTGGTTTTGGGGATCTACCGGAATTTATATCACCCCTTGGTTCTCGTATTTTTATGCTAACACCATGGTTGTTTCCACAATTCCAGTTTGGATAAGGCTATATAATCTCCCCCTTCATTTCTAGAGTGACAGTGTCCTACAAGGCATTGGGAATGTGTTCGGAAGATACATTAAAACAGATACACAATGGTTGGAAGAAATCATTTTCACCTTCGCCTGTATCTGTGTTGAGGTTGACCTTAGCAAAGGATTACCAGAAATCATTCAACTGACACACAAACAGCAAAAATGGTTGCAACATATAGACTATGAAAACACAACATTCAGATGTAGAACTTGCAGACAAACTGGTCATTTGCAAAATACATGTCCTGAAGCAAAGAGAGATAACCGGAGAAAGAAGAGGACTAGAAAAGCACCCAAAGGATGGCAATATCCCCCATGCGACCCAGAAGAGGAGATAGAAGAAGAATCAGTTACACCTACTACAGAGGTAAACACACCGTCAGCAATGGTCCCATAAGCACAAGATAAAGACACATCGTATCCTTTTGATATAAAATCACAACAGGACCCGCCCACACAGGAACCAGCTGCACCTGAAGGCGGGGGAATAAAAAGGCACCACTCGTCAGAAGCCTCGAACTCGAACAACGATGTAGGAGCAGCTACAGTTGAAAATCAGCTAGCACTTGTCTCCACCGTGCCATCACAGGGTGGATGGCGGAAGGTGGAAAAAAAAAAAGGGAGAAAAACATAGTTTTCCTCCCTGTTGTATATTAGTTTTTACTTGTATGATTTTACGAACACCAGTCTTGGCTGGTTGTTCAAGCCTATTACCTGCTGATGCAACATGTGATTTTGTTTCTTTTAATAAAATTATGATTTTTCCTGTGGAAAAAAATTATTATAGACACATACTCATATCATGCAATTAATCAAACATTCAAATAACCTATAAACATTCCAAGTTAGCTAAACCAAATAGACGACATAATGAAACTCATATCTCAATGTATCTCAAAGGAGGCTATCACATCTGCACAAGTCACTCCAGATTAGTATGATGAAATATCAAAAATATATCGACTCATACCTGAATGTCATAACCCAAACCATTTGCACAGAGTAATACAAATTATCATGATCGGTTTAACATCAATAAGTTAACGCAATAACCATACTCATCGTGCATATGACCGCAATGCATACAACAACAAGTTACTATCCTTCATGTCTATATGACACATATACATATGACCACATTGAACAACTAGCATCCATCATGCCTGTAATCGTCACAACAATAGAATGATAGGGATGTACATAACCATAATTCTTATAAAAAACATTAACCAACATACCTGCATACCCACCATACAAACCTGTATGGTGATCTGCTTACCCCAAGGTCTAGTGTTGCAACCTCGCTTTGATGATTTTCATATCTTGCTCTATCTAAGCCAACACATCAACATCATAACATACCAATAGCGTCATGATGACACAAATACATGCAACGGCCTCATGCATGACAACCTTAACGATGACAATGCATGCATGACAACATGCATCTAGCCCGTACAGTCCAAGTATTTGAACCATTTTCTGATACCACTTTGTAACGCCACTTCTCATATCTACCCACTTTCACCAATTTTCCTGGGGTAAACATGAGCTTAGGGTCACTATTATGAGACTCAACCTCCTATATGACCTTAAGGAAATGGATTCGACAAAAAAATACCTTACAAACCTCCCTCGGTTAATATAGGACCCCTAGGAGCTAATCCACCACTCTAGGTGCCAAACCGTTGAGTTAACCTAGCCTTTCACTGAACTAAACCCCCAGTCTCTACCATGACAAGGCCTTCATCTGACTGAAACCCTCATGTTTCTCCCACAAGCCTCCAAGGGAGAGATTGCAGTCTTTTTCATCCAATTTTGTGCTAGATACTGTGAGATTTAAGCCACTTTTTCACGGCTAGTCTCCAAACCAATACCTAGAACTTCAAGAGACTTTCCAAGACAATAAATGACACCAAGGAAAATCCTCTAACATAAAACTTGATCAAAGGCTTGACTTAACCAAGCCTAATCATGACAAACATCCCATCAAACACATGGTAAACATACTACTTACAGGTCATGAATGCATATGTGAACATAAGGATCTAAAACTTATCTGAGGTTTAACAAGAAGGACCCATTCCTTCTCACAATAGCTGTCATAAAACCAATTAGGTCATGCATTCATTAACCATACATTCATAAATGGAAATGTGATAAGAGCCATGCATAAATATGCCATATACCCATGCTTATAACCAACATACAACTAGAAAGATAACAATTATAGAACAACCATTAAAGCCACATAATAACAAGTATAATTACTCATTAATTACAAGGGGAAAGATCTCTTATCATTCATATGCAAAAGCTAACCAATTCAAGGACTTCCACCTACCACTTGACAATAGATTGGGTTGAACCAAATATTTCTTTCAACCAATCACCCGCGTGCCATATTCCAAGCATGAATGTGGTATCTCATGGGATAAACCAATCCAAAAAAAACCAGGGGAATCCAAAGATTAAACCACCCCCACCCTCACCATACTGTGATCTCACCCAAATTAGTTTCGAGATCACCAGACCAAACCGAGCTTGGACGCCTCAAAATTCTATCACCATCCCTTGACGAATTTTCTTGTCTCCACCCACTTATTGAGGGTTTCCCGGAAAAAACCATCTCCACCGCCAACCATTGGGATTTTCCTAAGACCACCTCATCCAAATCCAAAACCTTCCGGGAATCCAAAGCTCAACCAAAAATGAATCCCATCACACCATGGTTATCCAAAAATGGTAAGGCGTGGATAAAAACCATTGTCTAAACCTGGAAAAATCCATGCCAATGACAACAAAAGAACCAATACCAACATTCACACACCATACATCTAAAAAATAGCTAGGAAATAACATGTGCAACCTATTACCTGAAAGTATTCCTATTTAAGCCACTTTCTCCAACCTTTCCTTGCTTTATTTTTTCTCTCATTGTCCTTCCTTTAATTTCCTTTCCTTTCCTTTCCTTTCCTTTCCTTTCTTTTCCTTTCTTTCTTGCTTTCTCTTCTTGGTTCTCTTCTCCTCTCTGAAACCAATTCTGAAATTGAACTGAAAAAAGGTTGTAAACTGATCATCATAATCCTTTTTATGATTGATGCCTCTATTTTCTTCAATTTCCTCTTTTTTCCTTTCGATTTTCTCCTCACATGCAACCTGTGACCTTTCACCTTCCTTTTATCATAATTTCCATTATTTTCATAAATAAAATGTCAAATAATGCATCTTGCATTTTCAAAGCCTTTGCCAATCTCCCTTAGCCATAATAAAACAAATGAACACCCACTATAAATGTTTTGCCCAACATTTAACTTGGAATAAGTGTCCCATGACCTTGGTCTAATTTTGTCTTTATTAACTTTATTCATGAACTTTTAACCTGGGTTTGTTACACACTGGATCATTTAGGTATGGACACTCAACATTAGACTTGTTGGAACTGATTGAATCTTTTATATTTAATACCAAAATGTTGAATTGAGATCTCAATTTAGTCTCTTGGAGCAGGAGAATATGGGATTTTCATTTTTGAACTAATGATTTAACCTCTGACATTATTTTATCTAACCCCAACCCACTGCAATTCTAGGAGTTTATTTTCATCCTTCATTATTACAATTTGTGACCCCTTGATTGGGGATTGAAGTACCTCCTTTCCTTGTATTTTGACTCCATGTGATGTGCATGTCTAGAATACCTTGTCTTCCTAATTCTTTGTCCTTTTCAACTTTTTTGACTCAAACATTTCTATTTGTTTTTCTTTCCACCTTACAATGAGTGTGATCTTGCTCCTTCTCTTTCTCTATCTTTTATTTTTCATATGATATTTTTGGTGTCAGATTGCAATTCACCTCTAAAATTCAAGGCTAAGGGTGACCATCATGTTGTTTTAGTCCCAGATGCAGCCACGCGGTCATTCCTGGGTGTCGGCTGTCATTTTGACACAAATACGTTCCCACAAGCACGCTACATCGTGACTCTAGATCCCAAGCACCGACGACCATGCTCGAGGGTGGGCGCATTGAGTTGCAAGAAATTGGGCCGGTGAGCAAATAAGCACTCGAGGAAGATGCATGCCACCCAGATCTGATGACATAGGTTCCCACAAATCTGACAATTATTAGCACCCCGCACCACCAAGTTGCACGCACAATAATGCGTGGAGGTTACATGTAAGAGGCCACGTGTCAGAACCACAAGCCTCCCGCATGCCTCTTTAGCTTCCAAAATCTGTCGCTCACCTATTTTGAAGACACTTCGCTCTCATTTCACCTCCCATACATCATGCTCCCACCATGATATTGCGTCACCCTAACATCAAGGTGGCTTCATCGAAAGTGCTCCCTCGCAGATCTAAAGACAAAGGAGATATCCCATCTGACGACTGCAACAAGCCTCGCGATGATAAGTCGCATGATAATTAGTCAGGCCAAGGGTTGCAGAGAGGAACACATTTCAGCCTCTTGTTTCTTCTACACCACCTCTAGGCCTTCCATAGCCAGGAGCTCGATGATGCAAGAAAGCGCCACATCTCCCCCTAGGCCAGTTAATTGTTCGTTGGAAATATGGATGTGCAGGTTGTCCTTGATGGTAACCCACCGAATGAAGACGAAGACGTGCGATCGTTGGAAATATGATGTCTTTGATGGCACTCCACCCTGGTGAAGTTATGCTTGACTTGATGGACTTGTTAAATGATGTAAATCTGAAGTGATATGATGATTGTTGATGATATGATGTTGAGTGTTGTACTGGAAAGGAAACCCACTTGATGAAGATGATGACAACTTACTTGATGAAGTTGTGTTTGATAGAATATGTCCTTGATGAAGGAAATCTGATGTATCTACAGTATTTACAGAAGGCAATGAAGAAAGGATTTCTGAATGTACTCAGAGAATGATGAAAAAGAGCATGTCTCTTGGTATACGCGGATTGGCCTAGGGGAAGTCGCGTATGCACGCGGAAAGGAACGTTACAAGTCGCGTATGGGCTAAAGCGCTCAAAAAGTGCAAATCCAAGGGTAACCACCATGGTATTGACCCACAGTATTGGGTAATGATCCGCCTAATTGACCCCGTCCAGGTAGTTTTGGGCTTATGGTATTGTTTTGGTCCATGGTATTGAAAAAGGGGCTCATGGTATTGAAAAAGGATAATCATATAAAAGGAGAAGAAATTCATTGTGCACAACATGAGG
>CM076577.1:773166910-773377354 GCA_034641835.2 Pinus albicaulis | reverse complement strand
CAAGTGGAAACTATTGATTGGGATGGATTGTTGGTTTTCTATTGGTTTGAATTGTATCTGGGTGTACCAATTAGGAGCAGCCACGTGGGCCAATCCCTAGCTACCACATGGCCTCCTAATGGTCATGAAAAATTATGGTTTTAGGTCGAACTTCCTCCTCAAGGTTTGAATGTGAGACCTCATGCATGTCAGCCAAGCGTTCCACCACCCTACCTATGTTACTTCTTAACCTCTATGGCACTCAAGTCTTATTTAAATTTTATGGGTGAAGTCATTAGGGGTCGAGACCAGGGTTAACCCTAGACCTCTGTACATCCAACCACATTATGTGGCAGGAAGAAGGGGTCTAGTGTTAACCCCGACCCCAACCATATATTATATATGATATATCAAATTCCAAAATCCATATCATTTAACTAGAGGACCAGATGTTTAATAAAAATTCCAACCATATGTTAAAATATAACCAAAGTATTGGAGCAGACAAGGTTACCTCCACTGGTTAGGCTTGTACATAGGCACATGCAACAATTGTGTAAAGGTTTAAATTTTTATGTTATAGTTAGAGCCGACGGGGAGGAGCGAAACCCACAATCGGAACCTACCTCAAACCACGAATCCAACCCAAGTTATGATGTAGGTTGAGTTAAAAGGAATGGCACAACAAAATTTGAATCCAACCATGGTGGGTGTTAACCAACCAAACAGCTACAACAATCATGAGCGAAAGTTAAGAAATTGGCAGTCTAACAAACCTCACATCGAATGTCCCATAACATGCCAAGTGGCACCTTTTTATTTGGTTTAGGGCCGACCGAGTGCATTTAAGTGTTCAACAGTTTGCACCTGGTGCAACAGGAATCTCATTGGTGAGGGGTGAAATTTTCGCTCCACGTAGCTGCAAAAGTAAAAAATTGCATAGCAGTTTGCAGGTGGGTGCGAATTGGAGGATAGTTAGAAGGAAAAAATCCATTGAGCATAACTCGCTAATTTTTTAACCTTTTTGAGTGCATAAAGAGCCCAACTAGAGGTTTTTGACTGTTCTAGAGCCATTGGAGACATTTTTTTAGCACTTAGAACACTATAACTTATGTAACCACATATTTTTGAGCATAATGAAAGAGGCCCAACATTGGAAGCTAGACCATGAGATGTAGCCTAGGAGGGGTGAACTCCTTCATCATTTGTTGTCTTGTGTATACTGTTATAGTATTGATGTCTTCTTTATTTTCTTCAAAAATGAGTTTAACAACATGCTAATGTGTTAATGAAATTGTCATAATTGGTTAAAAACCCTAAACATTTCACTTGCAATTTTCACCATAAACTCTCAAGTTTACATACATAGATCATGCATGTAGAGAATTCAAGTTCCTCATGATTGGTGGATATTCCAAAGAAGTGTAACATCAATTGTAAACTAGTCTTGAGTGTATAGGTGTTGCAAGCAGTCAGATGATCAGCCCATGGAATTGTGCAGTCTGTTTTGAAGAAATTCCTAAATAATAGGGGCCTAATTTCTCAAAGAATAATGCAAGTAAATAGGAACTCAAGCAGAGGCAGAAATTGAGTAAGTCTAGTTCAGAGCTTCTTAGTTTTCAAAGTGATAGGTTATGCACTTGCAAGTTTTGCTTAGTTGAGAAAAATAAATTTAATACATCTCTATTCATCATATTAATGCAAGCGGGCATTGTGGTTTTTAGTAGATTGATTTCCCCAAGAAAAATAATTGTTGCATGTGTGTGATTTCTTATTGCATGTCTAAAAATTTTGTTCTAAATTGTGAATTAATGTCCATAGAGGAGTACAGTAGGTTTTTGTCTTGTGTTTTTTATTATAACTTCATGAGGAGTTGCAAATCTACATCGTAATTTCCACATGGTATTGTAGAAGGATTCACATTAGAGTAGAAACTTTGAATTTTTTTCTTAGGAGGCTCAAACTTAGAAACCAATGTAGCAGGATTTAGTTAGAACTGAGAAGTTGGCCGTCAATGGACTAAGGATAGAGAATTCCTTGGAAGGAACCTCTAATTTTGTTGCATGGAAGGATAGCATGGATGCAGTATTGGATGACAATGGATTACTAGAATACATCAAGACAGGTGTTGCACAACCATCAGAATCTGATGCCCAAAAACATGCTTAGTGAAAGAAAGATGTAGCCAAGGTGAGGAGAATAATATTGGAGGGAGTACGAGATCACATTTTATCAAATCTCCATGTAAAAGAAAATTCGTTCGCAATGTGGAACAAATTGACAGAATTGTTCAAGAACAATAGTGACCACAGGAAGCTCTCACTCAAGGATAAACTTCTAAGTATCAATGATGGCAGTGTGGGTGTAGGCGTTAAGGAGAGCTGCTCAAATTTTGTTAAAATGTTTTCTAATTCAGGAGGAATTTGTTCCTGGTCCTTATTTCCACTCTCGGTCATCAAAATTTATTAAATCTGTTTGATTTATTGAATAAATGGACTTACGGAAGCTAAAATCCCCTTATCCTTCGAAAATATAAGAATTCACTTTAAACAATGCTTAAACCTTTTCAGAAGGGTTTTCGAATTTAAAAATATTTAATAAAACTCTATTGAATAAACTGTCGGGTCCATACCTTTTTGTTAAACTCCACGCAACTACCGACGCGAACACTGTCAGATCTTCAACACTTATGATCGGACGACTATCGCGTAAAAATAGCCCCGAAAAATTATCAACCCAAAGTCACGCGAAATTGGCGGTACTGCCAACATCACGTGTCGGTTTTTTACTCGATCGTGTTCAATTGAACAAAACCACTCACACACCCAAAAGCAGTGCGACCACAGTGGCTGGTTTTTCAAAAATCGCTTGGTCTGCAAATTTTCATTTCGATCACGTTTGACCACGGATATTCCATTGGTTTCTCGTTCTAGCTTCAGCTCCTCTGGAAATGTCCTTTCCCGCTCTATAACTCAATAATTATATAGATCTTGAGCAAAGAAACCAGAATTTCTTCAAATTCTTCTGAATCCTTCACACAAAGGTTAATTACACTTAAATTCTACACAAAAAAACATAAACCCAATGGATTTTCGAAGAGATGAAACCCTCCAGGAATTTTCCAAGCATACAACAAATAATCAAATTTTGCAATTTTATTAAATCAGAGGCAAAATCCTCTCAATCAATTCTTCCACGGCCCAATTCAATTTTCTCCTTCTGAGAGGTTACATTTTTTAGTGTTTTACATAACAGTCGACCTCTTCTTGAGGATTGAATTCTCCTAACTTAGATAAAATCATAATTACATAATATCTTCCCTAAATCTATAAACTGAAGGCTAAATATGCTGAATCTAATCTAAAATTGTTCAGTCCTCCTAGATACTAGTTCAACCCTATCTAGTAAAACTATAAATTGACAGCTAAAGGTACCAACACCTTTTCTTGTAAACTTTTTTTTGATTTTTGGAATAATTAATGAAGCCTTTTTTATCTAAGCTACATGCTCTTGCATCAATCAAGATGCAAAATAATTAAATCATTCCATAGTATCTAAGAAAGTTCACACAATGTCGTGATGAACTTGGAATGGTTCTTGTAGATGTTCCTAAAAATACCTGGTAAGCCTAGCCCTTATAAGACTTCCCAAGAGATGGCATAGTTATCAAGATTCAGTAAATGGAAGGGAAAAACTACTGAATTGGGAGCGCATATGCTCCGATTTGGTAGAAAATGAAATATGGCAGAATACCAAAGATGGTACTTCATCCAAGGGCGAGTATGAAGAAAAAATTGAATTGGATGGAAATGCAAAGAAGGGAAAAGGGAAGAAATCTCAATCCAAACCAGAATCCAGCCGAGGGGGAAGAATAAATATTTGTCAAAAAAAAAATGGTTCCATTGTCATGAACTCAGGCGCTATGCCATGAAGTGTCAACACAAAAAGGAAAGTAAGAATACCTTAGGAGGAGCAGCAGGTGAAGCTTTGGCTTCATAGTTCGAGCTTGAGTTTACCCTCATTGCATGCATGATCAACAAATTGATGGGGAGAACGTGGTACTTGGAATAAAGTGCATCATTTCACATGGTAGGGTGTAGATACGTTTTTAGTGACATGGAAGAAAAAAATTTGCAAATGCATATCGAGATGAGGGGCGACAGAAGGTATAGTGTGACCGGGGTTGGTACAGTCACCTTTCAGAGGGAGAATGTCTCCCCCCTGAGGCTCAAGGATGTCATGTTCATTTCGGGTGTAAATAAAAATCTCATCTATGTTGCATTTTTGGAAGATCGTGGTTATGATGTGATCTTCAACAAAGGAAAGGTATTCCTGAGACACATAGCCATGAGAAAGGTGAAATAGATCGAGGTTCATGTGAAGAACCTGTATAAGCTATATGTGGAGGAGTGTGCTACATTAAGCACTAAGGCAGAGAAGGTGCAGAGCTGGAATGTCAATGAACTTTGTCATAGAAGGCTTCGCCATTTGCATCATGGTGCCCTAAGAATTATGCAAGAAATAACCACAAGCCTCCCCAAAGGAGCACTTGAGCAACTTGATGTATGCAAATGATATACTTTGGGGAAGTACACAAAATCCACATTCCATGATTGAGAAACAAAAGGGCATGCAGTGCTAGAAAGGATCCACTCTGATGTATGCAGACCTTTCTCAACAGCCTCCACTTCCAAGCACAATTATTTTGTCATTTTTATTGATAACTTATCATAAAAGTGTTGGATCTTCTTCATGTGGAAGAAATATGAGACATTCTACAAGTTTGTAGAATTCAAGGAATTGGTTGAAAAGAAATTGGCAAGAAGGTGAAGGACCTCGGGAGTGATAATGGAGGTGCGTATGTGTCAAATGGATTTAATTTTTTTTTTAAGAAGGAATTCAACAAGAGTTTAAAACACCCCACAACCCACAGTAGGATGGGGTGACGGAGAAAAAGAACCATAGAAGTGTGGGAGCAGCGAGGGAGATGTTGCATGAAAGGCCTACCTCTGCATATGTGGGTTTAGGCATGCAACACAACAGTCTATTTATATAACTAGATTCCCCATCAGATTCTAGGAATGTTTACACCAGAGGAGGATTTTTTGGGGTCATATGTGTCGCACTTCGGGATTTTTGAAGCCTTTGTATACTGCCATATCTCAAAAGAATAAAGTCAGAAGCTAGTGCTGACAACAGAATTGGGGGTATTCTTGGGTTACATAGGAACTCCCCACAACTACCGTGTGTACTTTCCATCCCTCAGAATGAAAATTGTGCAAAGGGATGTAAAATTTTATGAGGAGAAAGTGTTTTGGTGCTCTCTTGAGAGGGAGCTTCAGATCCCACCAGAGGAGGATATTTTAGCTCCAAAGGAGGAACCTCAAGAAGTTGTGGATCAGCCACAAATTGAGGAGCAGAGAGTGGAGACAGCCACTCAAGCAGAACCATCCAGAGAAGGCTTAAAATAGACTAGGGAAGTTGAGATACTTGTGTAGGATGTGAGGGAGAATGTGAGCGCTCATTCAAATGTGTGCAGGTAGAGACGATAACCAGATCGATACACTGGATACATGGATCTAATGACTAAGCTTGTAGAGACCAAGTCATCCTCTTTCAAGCAAGCAGTAGAGAAACCTTTATTGGTTTATGTAATGGTGGATGAGTAAAAATCCATTGTAAATAACAATTTTTGGGAAGTGTCCCCAAGACCAACAGATAAATTAGTTGTGGGTTTGTGATGGATCTTCAAGGTAAAGTAGGTTGCATACAGAAGCATATAGAAGTAAAAGGCTATATTTGTCGCCAAGGTGTACTCTCAAGTTGAAGGGATTGACTATGAGGAGACCTTTGATCATCTTGTAAGGTACTCATCCATTAGATCAATTCTTTCTCTGCGTAGATGGGGTGGAAGATCCTCTAAATGGATGTAAAAACAACATTTCTAAATGTGGTTATTGACGAGGAGGTGTACATTGAGCAACCAAAATGCTTCAGCACTTTTGATTGGGAGTCTCATGTGTGTAGACTAAAGTGAGAATTGTGCAATCTTAGATAAGAATCCTGTGCTTGGTACACCATGATCGATAACTATCTCACCATTTTTGGCTTCACCAAAAATGAAGCGGATGCAAATCTTTATCATATCTTGGTAGAAGATAAATTTTTTATTATTTTCTTAGATGTTGATGAATTGATTTTAAATGGTGATGAACAACTAATCAGATATTTTAAGGAGGAACTTGCAAGGTAATTTGAAATGAAGGACATGGGTCTCATGCACTACTTCCTTGGATTTGAAGTATGGCAAGGCGATGGGGAAATATTTGTTTCTCGAGGAAAGTATGAAAATGATGTACTACAAATATTCCCCATGGAGAGTTGAGAACCCATGGAGACACCTCTAGCGACCAACTGGAGGAAGGAGGATGCCACTTTGGGTGAGGAAGTACATGCTACTATTTATCAGCAGCTAGTGGGTTCACTTATGTACATTGTGAACAAATGGCCAAATATGTGCAATCCCATCCACCAGCTAAGCCAATATATGGTTAGACCAACCAAATTATTTTGGAGGGAAACAAAGCATGCGCTATGGTACCTCAGAGACACTACCCAATTTGGACTATGGTACAAACAAATAGAAGGAGTGAAGCTGTGTGGCTTCACATATGCATATTGGGTGGGGAATCCATCAGACTGAAATAGTACATGAGGTGGAATTTTCAGTGTTGGGTCTGTAGCGTTTTCCTGGTACAATAGGAAGAAAATTTTTGTGGTGCTCAACTTGGCAGAATCAGAATACATGAATGCAAGTCAAGAAATATGTGAGGTGATATGGATGAGAAATATATGTTTTGTATTGTATGGTTAGATGATGGATCCAACTGTGATCTATTTTGAAAATGAGAGTTGCATCAAGATCTTTGAGAATCATGTTTTCACGATCGATACAAGCATATAGATATCTAGTATGACCATTTGTAAGACTATGTGCAGAGTGTTGGGTCATAAAGTCGACTATTTAATTAATTATTAACCAAGGGAAAGTCTTGTTATTTCAAGAGTGTAAGCACAATATATGTAAGTGACATCGGAGGTTGACTACTCTAAATTTTCATTAGGAAGATTGTCTAATTCTTGAAGTTCAATCAAATCAACTTAGAAGTGAATAATGAAATGCTTCTAACTATTCAGGGGAGCTAACTCTGTTCTAAGCCTATGCAGAAATAACTACTTATGACTGAAAGAATAAAATACAATTGAACAACACACTTTGATGAATTGAATAAAAACCGTAATGAATTGAACAACAATTCTAATAAATTGAACAAAAATAAATTATTATAAATTTTGCAATGGACTTCTCTTTCAATCAACTAATGACATCCTTCTGAATTAAACAACAACCAAATTCTCATAATAATGATGAAAAGATCCAAACATTAACTATATGCAATATTGAACAACAATCATGTTGAAACTAATCTGACAATTGTAAAAGCATTGATTTTAGATAAGAAGAAACGAATGGTAAAATAGTCTAATGAAAAGGAAGCTATAGCATATCACGTTCACAATTAACCAATTAAATGAAGTCTTATAAAACACAATGGATAATTGGAAATGAAAATTCTGTAAATAAACGTATATCATAGAAGTAGAAGAAGACCCCCCAGGGCTGGGCCCAAAGCCACCAGAAGCCTACTGCTAAGGAATAAATAGAGGTTGTCTATTCCCAAAACGCCAAATTATTTATTAATCTGTAGAGAAATACATTCGTAAAACTTGAGAATTTTCCCCAATACGTCTATTAGAGGAAGATATATTACAATATACTCAACTTCTTCATCTTCGGCCTTTTATAGTATAAAGGTGAATTCAAAAGTAGTAACAGATCATTCTCATTATGGGACCCTGCTGATTTGTGGCTATTGTTTGAGTACTCCAAGTGTGGACGTGCCTCTCCATCTTCCGCCGATTCATAGGAGCCGATATGATTCTATTTTCCTTCCTTGTCGGTTGTCTTTTGGTCATCAGTAGTTTGGTGGTTTTTCTTCCCTATCAATAAAGATAGTGACAAGTCAGTCATTATGTTATTAAACACTCATTTTATCATTAGTCCACTATGCCCTATCTTTACATTCTTTTCCTTTACTTTATTTCTAATATGAAGGGAAAATACATAAAATTACATGACAAATCGTGGTAAAGATGGGGTGAAACGTACCTTCTTCTTCGCCCAACATACTCCCCTAATTAATTTTTTGTAGGTCCTCGTACAAATAAATGGTTGAGGTGTAGCTGGGTTAGAGAATATGCAGGGTATACTACCTCTTTTTAAAGTTTGAAGCCATGTCTCTATTTAATCTTTGCAAATGTTGAGTTCGTGTGCCCCTCTAGTAACTCATAATTGTGATGATAGTACTCAGGGGGGTACCAGATGATGGGGCACATGTATCTGCACCCTATCCATGTAGGGCCCATGTTAAAGTATTCCTTGGAAGGAACCTCTAATTTTGTTCCATGGAAGGATAGCATGGATGTGGTATTGGATGATAATGGATTACTAGAATAAATCAAGATAGGTGTTGCACAACCATTACAATCTGATGCCCAAAAACATGCTTAGTGAAAGAAAGATGTAGCCAAGGTGAGGAGAATAATATTGGAGGGAGTACGAGATCACATTGTATCAATTCTCCATGGAAAATAAAATGTGTTCACAATGTGGAATGAATTGACATAATTGTTCAAGAACAATAGTGACCACAGGAAGCTCTCACTCAAGGATAAAATTCTAAGTATGAAGATGCAAAATAATGAAATCATTCCACAATATCTGAGAAATTTCACACAATGTCATGATGAACTTGGAATGGTTCTTGTAGATGTTCCTAAAAAATACCTAGTAAGCCTAGCCCTTATAAGACTTCCCAAGAGATGGCATAGTTATCAAGATTCGGTAAATGGAAGGGACAAACTACTGAATTGGGTGTGCATATGCTCTGATTTGGTACAAAATGAAATATGGCGGAATACCAAAGATGGTACTTCATCCAAGGGAAAGTATGCAAAAAACATTGCATTGGATGGAAATGAAAAGAAGGGAACAGGGAAGAAATCTCAATCCAAACCAGAATCTAGCTGAGGGGGAAGAAGAAATATTTGTAAAAAAAAAAAATGCTTCTATTGTCATGAATTCAGGCGCTATGCCATGAAGTGTCCACACAAAAATCAAAGTAAGAATACCTTTGGAAGAGCAGCAGGTGAGGCTTTGGCTTCATAGTTCGAGCTTGAGTGTACCCTCATTGCATGAATGACCAACAAATTGATGGGGAGAACGTGGTAGTTGGACTCAAGTGCATCATTCCACATGGTAGGGTGTAGATACGTTTTTAGTGACCTGGAAGAAAAAAATTTGTAGATGCATATCGAGATGAGGGGAGGTGAAGGGTATAGTGCGACCGGGGTTAGTACAGTCACTTTCAGAGGGAGAATGTCTCCATCCTCAGGCTCAAGGATGTCATGTTCATTTTGGGTGTAAATAAAAATCTCATCTGTGTTGCATTTTTGGAAGATCGTGGTTATGATGTGATCTTCAACAAAGGAAAGGTATTCCTGAGACACATAGCCATGAGAAAGGTGAAATATATAAGGGTTCATGTCAAGAACCTATATAAGCTATATGTGGAGGAGTGTGCTACATTAAGCACTAAGGCGGAGAAGGTGCAGAGCTAAAATTTCAAAGAACTTTGGCATAGAAGGCTTCACCATTTGCATCATGGCGCCCTAAACATTATGCAAGAAATAATCACAAGCCTCCCCAAAGGAGCACTTGAGCAACATGATGTATGAAAATGATATAATTTGGGGAAGTACAAAAAATCCACATTCCATGATTGAGAAACAAAAGTGCATGCAGTGCTAGAAAGGATCCACTTTGATGTCTGCAGACCTTTCTCAACAGCCTCCACTTCCAAGCACAATTATTTTGTCATTTTTATTGATAAATTATCATAAAAGTGTTGGATCTTCTTCATGTGGAAGAATTATGAGACATTCTCCAGGTTCGTAGAATACAAGGAACTGGTTGAAAAGAAATTGGCAAGAAGGTGAAGGATCTCAGGAGCGATAATGGAGGTGCGTATGTGTCAAATGGATTTTTTTTTTTTTTTTTAAGAAGTAATTCAACAAGAGTTTAAAACACCCCACAACCCATAGTAGAATGGGGTGACTGAGAGAAATAACCATAGCAATGTGGGAGTAGCGAGGGAGATGTTGCATAAAAGGCCTACCTCTACATATGTGGGTTGAGAAATGCAATGCAACAGTCTATTTATAGAACTAGATTCCCCATCAGATTCTAGGAATGTTTATAGAAGAGGAGGATTTTTTGGGGTCATATGTGTCGCACTTCAGTATTTTTGAAGCCTTTGTATACTGCGATGTCTCAAAAGAATAAATTTAGAAGCTAGTGCCGACAACAGAATTGGGGGTATTCTTGGGTTACATAGGAACTCCCCAAAACTACTGTGTGTAATTTCCATCCCTCAAAATGAAAATTGTGCGAAGGGATGTAAAATTTGATGAGGAGAAAGCGTTGTGGTGCTCTCTTGAGAGGGAGCTTCAGACCCCACCAGAAGAGGATCTTTTAGCTCCAAAGGAGGAACCTCAAGAAGTTGTGGATTAGCCACAAATTGAGGAGCAGAGAGTGGAGACATCCACTCAAGAAAATCCATCCAGAGAAGGCTTAAAATATACTAGGGAAGTTGAGATACTTATGTAGGATGTGAGGGAGAATGTGAGCGCTCATTAAAATGTGTGCAGGTAGAGACGATAACTAGATCGGTACACTGGATACATGGATCTAATGACTAAGCTTGTAGAGACCAAGTCATCCTCTTTCAAGAAAGCAGTAGAGAAACCTTTATTGGTTGATTTAATGGTGGAGGAGTATGAATCCATTGTAAATAAAAATGTTTGGGAAGTGTCCCCAAGACCAACAAATAAATTAGTTGTGGGTTTGTGATGGATCTTCAAGGTAAAGCAAGTTGCATACAGAAGCATATAGAAGTAAAAGGCTATATTTGTCGCCAAGGCGTACTCTCAAGTTGAATGGATTGACTATGAGGAGACCTTTGCTCATCTTGTAACGTACTCATCCATTAGATCAATCCTTGCTCTGCGTAGATGGGGTGGAAGATCCACCAGATGGATGTAAAAACAACATTTCTAAATGTGGTTATTGACGAGGAGGTGTACATCGAGAAACCAAAATGCTTCAGGACTTTTGATTGGGAGTCTCATGTGTGTAGACTAAAGTGAGAATTGTAAAGTCTCAAACAAGCATCCCGTGCTTGGGACACCATGATTGATAACTATCTCACCATTTTGGGCTTCACCAAAAATGAAGCAGATGAAAATATTTATCATATCTTGGTAGAAGATAAATTGTTGATTATTTTCATATATGTTGATGAATTGATTTTAAATGGTGATGAACAATTGATCAGATCTTTCAAGGAGGAACTTGCAAGGTAATTTGAAATGAAGGACATGGGTCTTATGCACTACTTCCTTGGATTGGAAGTATGACAAGGCGATGGGGAAATATTTGTTTCTCAAGGAAAGTATGCAAATGATATACTACAAATATTCCCCATGGAGAATTGAAAACCCATGGAGACACCTCTAGTGACCAACTGGAGGAAGGAGGATGCCACTTCGGGTGAGGAAGTACATGCTACCATTTATCAGTAGTTAGTGGGTTCACTTATGTACGTTGTGAACACACAACCAAATATGTGCTTTCCCATCAACCAACTAAGCCAATACATGGTTAGGCCAACCAAATTATTTTGGAGGGAAAAAAAGCATGTGCTATGGTACCTCAGAGACACTACCCAGTTTGGACTATGGTACAAACAAATAGAAGGAGTGAAGCTGTGTGGCTTCACATATGCTTATTGGGTGGGGAATCCATTAGACCGAAATAGTACATGAGGTGGAATTTTTGGTGTTGGGTCCGTAGTGTTTTCTTGGTACAATAGGAAGAAAATTAATGTGGTGCTCAACTTGGCAGAAGCAGAATACATGAATGCAAGTCAAGAAATATGTGAGGTGATATGGATGAGAAATATACGTGTTGGATTGTATGGTTAGATGATGGATCCAACTGTGAACTATTTTTAAAATGAGAGTTGCATCAAGATGTTTGAGAATCATGTTTTTCACGATCTATACAAGCATATAGATATCTAGTATCACCATTTGTGAGACTATGTGCAGAGTGTTGGGTCATAAAGGTGACTATTTAAAGGTAACCTCGATGCTTTTCATTAATTATCAACCAAGGGAAAGTCTTGTTATTCAAGAGTGTAATTACAATATATGTAAGTGACATCAGAGGTTGACTACTCTAAAGTTTCATAAGGAAGATTGTATAATTCTTGAAGTTCAACTTGGAAGTGAATAATGAAATGCTTCTGACTATTCAGGGGAGCTAAATCTGTTCTAAGCCTATGCAGAAATAACTACTTAGGACTGAAAGAATAAACTGCAATTGAACAACACACTTTGATGAATTGAATAAGAACCGTAACGAATTGAACAACAATTCTAATAAATTGAACAACAATAAATTATTATAAATTTTGCAATGGAATTATCTTTTAATCAACTAATGACATCCTTCTGAATTAAACATCAACCAAATTCTCATAATAATGATGAAAAGATCCAAACATTAACTATATACAGGATTGAACAACAATCATGTTGAAAATAATCTAACAATTGTAAAAGCATTGATTTCAGATAAGAAGAAACAAATGGTAAAATAGTCTAATGAAAAGGAATCTATAGCATATCACATTCACAATTAACCAATTAAATGAAGTCTTATAAAACACAATGGATAGCTGGAAATGAAAATTTTGTAAATAAACGTATATCACAGAAGTAAAATAAGAACCCCCAGGGTTGGGCCCAAAGCCACTAGAAGCCTACTGCTAAGGAATACATAGAGGTTGTCTATTCCAAAAATGCCAAATTATTTATTAATCCGTAGAGAAATACATTAGTAAAACTTGAGAATTTGTCCCAGTACGTCTATTAGAGGAAGATATATTACAGTCTACTCAACTTGTTCATCTTCGACCTTTTATAGTATAAAGGCGAATTCAAAAGTAGTAACAGATTCTTCTCATTATGGGACCCTTCTGCTTTGTGGCTATTGTTTGAGTACTCCAAGTGTGGACGTGCCTCTCCATCTTCCACTGATTCATAGGAGCCGATATGATTCCTTTTTCCTTCCTTGTCGGCTATCTTTTGGTCATCAACAGTTTGGCGGTTTTGCTTCCCTATCAATAAATATAGTGACAAGTCAGTTATTACGTTATTAAACACTCCTTTTATCATTATTCCACTATGCTCTATCTAATTTACATTCTTTTCCTTTACTTTATTTCTAAGATGAAGGGAAGATACATAAAATTACATGACAAATCGTGGTAAAGATGGGGCGAAACGTACCTTCTTCTTGGCCCAACATACTCCCCTACTTACCTTTTTGCAGGTCCTCATGCAAATAAATGGTTGAGGTGTAGCTAGGTTAGAGAATATGCAAGGTATACCTCCTCTTTGTAAAGTCTGAAGCCATGTCTCTATTTAATCTTTGCAAATGTTGAGTTCGTGTGCCCCTCTGGTAACTCGTAATTGTGATGATAGTCCTTAGGGGGGTACCAGATGATGGGGCACATGTATCTGCACCCTATCCATGTAGGGCCCATGTTAAATATTAGGTTGTTGTATAGAAAGAACCTAGAAGCAACAACTTTGAAGTTCCTGTAACCAAATGGCTCTCTATTCTTCACATTGTTTGTAGAGGCTAGCCATCTCTATTTGGCTACTGCCAATGCTTATTCCTGAATGTCCTGGAAGTATGTTCGCCCATTATGCACAATATCCCCATGGATAGGTCCCAATTTGGATATCACTCCTTTCCTCTGCATGAATTTATTATTTTGGGTAAACAGGTATAGGGGTTTAGTAGGTTCCCCCTTGACCCATAGGTCTAAGCCATACTCTCTTTTCTGAAAGGTGTTATAGGCCTTAGCCCACCAATTTTGGTTCTTGGCAAAAGATAGGAAAGCCTGGAATTGAATGTCCCCTATGAAGGGGATGGGGTTACTGTCCCTATCCTCCTCTAGAAAGAAATTGTGTAAATATAATTCACAAAAAAGATGCTGGACCTGCTCATCCCGCTCATTGCAACACTAGACAAATTCCTCAATGGTTTTAAAAGTAGTGGGCTTCCCTTCCTTGACAGCCTTGATTTTCAACATTAAATACCGTTCCACTAAGAATAGAGCATAATTAGTGGTTGGTTCCCTACAAGTCAATACATCAGAGTAAAGAGAGCGAACCATACTAGTTTGATTCTTAGCTTGTTCCACTTGATCCTGTGCTTTCTTTACTTTTTTCCTTCAGTAGTGCCTGATGTTCCTGTAAGGGTGCTACTTCCTTTCTGCACTAGGCCAATTCATGCTAGACTTGAATTAATTCGTTCTGCAACTTCTGATTCGAAACCTTTTCTACTAGGGGAGTGTAGGCAGGTGTCACCTCTGTTTGAGTCCCTTTATCTTTTGTAGGTTACAGATTAGTCTACACAGAGGCTTCATCAATGTGTATCAACTCTGTTTGTACAGAGGCTTCAACCTTATTCATTAACTCAGTCTATACAGAAAATTTAGTGGTATCTATTAAATTGGTTTGTACAGAGGCTTCAGCATTTTCCATTAGGTTAGTATATACAGAAATTTTAGCAGTATCTACCATTTGGGTAATATTATCTCACCCAGTCAACACCTGAAGGAAATATTATCTCACCCAGTCAAGATGTTAATGCTGAAATAAAATCTTGGGCACATGAATAAAGAACCATTGCTGATAACCTTAGAACTCGCACAACCATTTCTGAAACTAAAATATACATAGATATATTACCTGCCAAACCCTTGCCTTGCTATATAAAATTGAAATTGAAGTAGAGAGAAGTTTAAAGAAGATGGCTTGCAGGAAGTGCAAAAGTTCTTCTAATATCTAATGTTTTCAACAGATATGGTAAGTTCATGTGTTCAATATTGACCACCGTGGTGACAGAAACTGTGGGGGGTTTTTGGGTTTTCTAATTCGAACAAAAGTATTGTGCAATACGAATTTGGGAAAAGGCAAGTGCTTCATTTTTGTGAGAACAACTAATAGTTTAAGTTGGCGGGGTGTGACATCTAAGTCCATTACATATGATATTAGATAGCTTAATTCTTTCAAAGTTCTTTTTTTTGAGATGGGGTTAATACTGTACTCATTCATTCTTTAATCTCAGCCTGTTATTTTTTTTTTTTTTTGGGTGGAAGTAGTCAAAACTTATTCAAGTAGTGCATTTATCTTGAAAATGGATTAATAGGAAATAAGGTATATAAAAGTAATTGGCTATTGTTAGAAAAATACTTCCATACCACAAGAAGAGCCACTGCTGCTAGCATACATTCATTGCATCGACAAGGTTGCTATTTTAACTTGGAAATGAGCCAGAATCCCCTATGTAAAAGTACACATTTTTCTTATTTTATGGAGAGATCACTGTGCTGGTGTGGTGGCCAGATTGTCAAAGTGCCACTCACTGGGATTGTAACAAAGTGATCATGCCGGCTCGTGATGAGACCTCATGTCCTTCAAATAGTTTGAGTTGTTGAGAATGTCACTACCTTGGTGTGTTGGCCATTGTGGGAATGTCACCTGTTAAACCCTTCTTATCATGGTAGGTTGGCTTGTGATGATACCCCCTATTCTCTCTTAAAAATTTTCATATAGACATAATATTTTTTTTTTTTGAAAAGTAGGAATTTTGCTTGTTTTATGGAGAGACCACTATGCTGGTGTGGTGGCCAGATAGTCATAGTGCCATTCACGGGTATTGTAACAGAGTGATCAGGTCGTCTCATGATGAGACCTCCCGTCCTTCAAGCAGTTTGAGCTATCAAGAAGGTCACTTCTCTAGTGTGTTGGCCATTGTGGGAATGTCACTTGTTAAACCCTTATGATCATGGCAGGTTGGCTAGTGATGAGGCCCCCTATTTTCTCTTAAAAATTGCACATAGACATAATATTTTTTTGTTCTTAATACATGAAGGGAGGCTCATTAACTCCTTAAGAGTTAGGGATGGTGTGAGAAGTAAAAATAATGCCAATACAATTAATACTCTTTATTCCTATATCCTCATGTCAAGGAGAATTACTACTTGAGAGTGTAGAAAGATATACCAGTATAAGATTATGAAAATGAATTGTGTGATAATATTTTTGAACAGGAGATGTCCAACCCTTCATTGCATAGATAAACCGTGTCAGCTTCCAGAGTAGATATTTCCATCAAAGTTTCAAAGGATCACCATATTAGTAATATCATTGCTTTTCTCCTCTTCAGGTGCAAATTCCCTTCCAAAAATGGCTTTTATGGAAAGGATGTGTAAAGGGGAGTGGATATTCGAAAAGAGAACATCACAAAAAAAAAACATGCTTAGAAAAGAAATTAGTCGTTCCATTCAATTGAACAGCAAAAATCACACAAAAACACAGTCGTTCAATTGAATTGAACAACAACTGTTCAATTCCATTGAACAATAGCTGTTCAATTGGATTGAACAGCAGTCGTTCAAAGGCTTGAACAAAAAAAATAAACACACAAAACACGGTCGTTCAATTGAATTGAACAATAGTTGTTCAATTCGATTGAACAATAGTTGTTCAATTGGATTAAACAGCAGTCATTCAAAGGTTTGAACAGCAAAACAAACACATAAAAATGTGATCGTTTAATTGAATTGAAAAACAACTATTCAATTCGATTGAACAACAGTTGTTCAATTGGATTGAACAACAGTTGTTCAAAGGTTTGAACATCAAAATAAACACACAAAAACATGGTCGTTCAATTGAATTGAACAGTAGCTATTCAATTCGATTGAACAGAAGTTGTTCAATTAGATTGAACAACAATCATTCAAAGTTTTGAACAACAAATAAACACACAAAAACACGATTGTTCAATTGAATTGAACATCAAATGTTCAATTCGATTGAATAACAATTGTTCAAGTGGATTGAACTGCAGTTGTTCAAAGTTTTGAACAACAAACACAAATGAAAGGATAAGAGAAAAAGAATGCAGCTGTAAGCATGAAGAAGATATGAAATGTACAACAATGAAAAAAAAATATAAATTGCAGTAGACATATATACAATATTTATAAGAGGAAACAACTGATTTTCATGAGCTTAAAGCTCTAGGGCCATCACCCCCTGCAACTAAAATTTGGATGGTGGGATCGTCACGCACCTACTGGTAGAAAGAATATTTTGTAACTGGTTTATGATAAAGGTGCACCAGGTGTCCATTGACTCGGAAGGTGGAGCTAGATCCATCTATGGTGTCAAGGTAATGGTACCATTGTTGTGTACTTCCTGAATTTCGTTTGGATCAAGACACTTTGTTTCTAACTTACCCGGGAAGTCTTGGAATCTGGAGTCGTAGAGAAGTGCCCAGTATCCTTTATGGAATGTCTTCTTTTTTATGAGGTTTTGATTCCACTTAGCTCATTGTTTTCGAATAATTGTAGTGTGCTGCAGAGCAAGTAGTCGTGTTTCATTGAATTCATTTATTTTTTGGAATCATCTAACCTGGGCCTCCGTCAAATCCAACCCCACTTCCTGGGCTCTTCTTAGAGTCTTTATTTCAAATTCGATAGGAAAAATTGGTTCCCTTCCAAATACCATATGGTACAGAGAATATCTAGTGGTGTTTTGCCATGTTGTGCGGTAAGCCCACAAGGCTTTTGGTAGTCTAGTAGCCCAATCCTAGTGATGTGTTGAGACTGTTTTAGTGAGAATTTCCTCAAGGACTTTGTTGGTTCTTTAGACCTGCCCGTTTTCCTACGGGTGGTAGGGAGAGGTGACTCTATGGGTGATATGGTGGTTCTTCAGAGTGACCGTAATTTTATTTCCCACAATCTGTGCCCCTCCATCAGTTATGACTTCCCGAGGTAATCCATCTCGCACAAATAGCTCAAAAAGAAAATTGATCACCGATTCTTCCATAGCTCTTGATAAAGCCACTGCTTCTACCCACTTCGTCACATAATCTATGGCAACCAGTATGTAGGTCTTCTGATTTGATGGTGGGTTAAATGGTCCAACAAAGTCCAGTGCCCACTGTTCGAAAGGTTCTACTAATAACTGTGGCTATAATGGAATTTCATCAGCTTTCCCAGGGTGACTGATTCTTTGGCAAATATCGCAGGCTTGGACATATTTCTTGGCATATTTAAAAATTGTAGGCCAATAATAGCCCATTTGAAATACTTTGTGCCCCATCCTATGATCTGCAAAATGGCCACCACATGGTTCATCATGACAAGACCATAGGATGTCATAAATATCGTCTTCTCGGATGCATCTGCGTATATGCATATTAACTCCTGTATGAAAGATATATCCACCGATCTAGGAGAATCTAGTACTGCGTTGAACTGTTAGCTTCTGTTCCTTTGATGTCAAGTGTCTTGGTAGCTTTTATACTATCAGGTAATTCGCTACATATGCGTACCATGGTATTTTTACTGCTATAGCGAACAAATTCTCGTTAGGGAACTGATCGTCCATCATTAGTGGGTCATCTGACTTTGGAAATCTAAGCAGGAAATCTGCAACTACGTTCTCCTTCCCTGGGCAGTCTTTGATAGCTATGTCAAACTATTGTAGAAGAAACAACCAATGAGTCACTCTTCCATTTGTAATAGGTTTATTGGATAAATATCTAATGGCAGAGTGATCAATATATAGGAATACTTGATAGTTAGTTATATAATGTCTAAATTTATTAATAGCATAAGTGACAACCAAGAACTCATTTTTGGTCACTGTATATTTTAATTCATTAGGAGTGAGATTCTTGCTGATTTAGTAAATAGCATAAGGATTTTTGTCTTCTTCTTGACCGAGAGCTTGACCTATCGCTGTGTCGGATGCATTTGAGTAAATGTGAAAGGGGAGGTCCCAATTGGGGCCACATAATATTGGTGTAGTCAAGACCAGTTTCTTTAAATCTGAAAAAGAAGTGTCACATTTATCAGACCAATAGAATTCTACATTTCCAGTTAATGCATACAAGGGCACAACAATTTGTGAGAAATTCTTTATAAACCTACGGTCGTACCCTGCATACCCAAGGAAATTACGTACCTCTATCTGAGTACAAGGTGTGGCTAATAAAAGGATTACCTCTATCTTTGTCGGGACTACTTGTATTCCAGCTACAAAGATGTAGTGCCCTAAGATTAATCCTTCGGTCACCGTCATGTGACATTTTTCGTTGCTCAAACACAATCTAGTAGAAATACATCGTTCCAATACTTTTTCTAGTGTTTGCAGTGCTTCCTCAAAATCATCTCCATATGGAGTAAAGTTGTCCATGTCACTTTCGAGTCCTTCATTTATTAAATCAGAAAAAATGTTGAGTATGGATCTTTGAAATGTTGCTAGGGCATTGCATAACCCGAATGGTAATACCCTATAGGAAAATGTACCCCATGGGCAGGTAAAGGTCATTTTATCCCGGTCTTCAGGGGCTATCTGGATTTGATTATAACCACTGAACCCATCACAGAAGGAGAATAACCACTTTCCTGCTAATGCATCAAGGACCTGATCAATAAAAGGGAGTGGGAAGTGGTCTTTATGTGTTGCTTTATTCAGTTCTCTATAATCCACACAGATTCTCTACTTCCCATTCTTCTTAGGAACGACTACTAAAGGAGAGACCAATTTTCCTTCTGAAATAGGATAAATGAAGTTTGCATCAAGTAGCTTTTGCAATTCATATTTTACAATGTCTTTTAGATGCAAGTTTAATCTCCATTGAGGCTACTGAATAGGTCTAGCATCATTTTCAGTATAAATGTGATGTGTGCATAGCTGAGAATCTACACCCTTCATGTCTAGGTAGTCCCAAGAAAATGCTCCCTTATATTTCAATAAAACCTTAATGAGATTTTTTTGTTGGTTACTATTCAGACTACCATTGATATTTAAAACCTTTCCTGGCTCAATTTCAATTGGTATGTTGTTGCGAAAAACATTCGTGGGTATGTGTTGATTATCAATGTCTGCCAAGGGGTCTTTCCATGCTTCATTATCAAGAACTGATTTTAAAATTTGGCATTTTAAATTTTCAAAAGTAGATGGCTAATTCATGAAGTTATTGATTACATCATCTTCAGTTTGATCCTTGAATTCAAGTGCTTTGTAATATCCCAAAAGGGAGAATGCAGTAATACTACACACAATATAAGAACTTACAGCAAGATAAACAATAAATATTAAGACAACATCAGAATTTACACAGAATATAAGCCATTTTATTATATTGGAGATGATTCAGTTACACAAGTACAAAATATAGGTAGATCTAGCCAAAAAGATGAGCTAGGATCACCTTGAAAACATGTATGCAACAGGTACAATGTAATTGGAGAGGCTCTACAGCAAATATTGCATTGTCCCTTCAGCATAATATGAACAAATAGTTGCAGGCTGAAAAAGGAAATGAAGATATACTCAAAATTGGAGCTTAGATGATGCCAAGATTCAATATCTGGCCAATGTGATGGATTCCCAAGATAACCCAGAAAGGATTTTCCAGATCTGCAACTTTGGAAAATCACCTCCCTAGGATTTGATCCTTGATATGCTGGGAAATAAAGATCTGAAGCTAGATCTGACAAATATATGGTTGAAATATGATATTAGATCAGATCTATGATTGAAGGGTTGATCCCTTCTTTAGATCTATGAGCTAGAAGCTCTAGATCTAGCTTCTCAATCCTGCAATGATGATTGCAGCTGCTGCAACACAACTGCCTCTAGAAACTACGTTGTGAGGGAAAGAGAGGCTTTCTACCTGCTAAAAAATGCTGCAGTAAAATCCAGGCTAATGGTAAGACTGATGGCAATGTGAGGGAATGATCCCTCACAGGATTGCTAGCTGAAATACTAGCAACTTCCTTCCTCCCTTTAGATCTGCAAGGTAGATAGCGTAATTCCTGAATGAAGTACTGCTACTGGGAGGTCAATAAATTTTGGCCTGATTCGAGATCTGTAATGTGGCTTTGGGAGTGCTAATATATATGCCCAAGTGATGGGAATAATCCCTCACCTTGTTCTCCAGCTGAAGTAATGAAGACAACTTCCACCTTCCAAACTAATCTTCAGAAATATGCAGATTTCTGAATATGAATGTTCTACAGAAAGTAGAGAAGAGAGGTGGCACCAATGCCTGAAGTAGAATGAAGAGAAATCCTCTTTCTAGGGCTACTGAAGAAATAGGTGGGATTCCTGCCCGGGAACAACCTGTGCTAAACAACACCTGCAATCTCTGCTAAACAGCCCAAGAAAGAAGTGGAATGTCACTTGAAAATTCTAGATCTAAAAGATCATACATCAAAATAATCAAGATGCCTTTCACCTTTTCCTTCATCTCCTTTATAATGTTTGAGCCTTCCCAAGCCTTGGTTTTAATCTCAACTGTGCAGTCACATGTGGACAAGATCCTCCAAGTGGGACTGCGTTGTTTGAACAAATCAACCAACACGTCTAGGTGCAATGTACACCTCCTCTATCATGTGTGCTTCATTTGCACATGATCTTCCATCACTTGATCATGAATGCTCAATGATCCTTTGTTTGAAATCTTCAAGATATTAGTTGACTGAATCAACCCTCCATGATCTTTCTCATTAAATGAGACATGATCTCCAATCTCATTCACATTAGTAGTTGCTCAACTACCTCATTTTGCAAATATAAGCTAAATTAATCCACATTCACACACAAAAGTTGATCTTATTCATCTTTGGGGTTTGTGGGTCCCTCAACCCTTTTATTTACTTAATTCATTAAGAAAATTAAGGACTCTAATATTCCAAGTATGATGTTCAAATTTGGTAATATTACAGTGCCCCCAGGAAAAATGTTGCTTGTCCTCAAGCAACTAAAAAGGTAGATGCACAGCCATCTATTCCCTCCCAAATGGCATCCACATAAGGAAGGCTTCTCCCATTTGCTACAACATATTATGCATGTTTGATTCTAGTCTTTCAAAAATACAAGGGATGATTTCCAACCGCATGGTTAGATGTCCCCCTCTTATTAGGAAGCACAAGGTGACAATCCTATGATGTCCAACATCAACATAAATACATGATATACATAAAAATAAGTAGCTATTTCCACAAAAGAAAAGCTTTATCATGCAATACATTCCTCCATCCCATGTTTCATGAATTTTATTGAGCATTATCATGCTCTCATTGTTAGCCCTGTTGGCCTTATTGGACCCAAACTTCATCATTCCAGCATTATGCAAAAGAAGAAGGGAAGGAGCTATATGGGTAAACAAAGATGTCAAACCATATTCCCCTAAGAATAACCACTGGAGTAAGGCCCTTTGCTGCCATCCTCCATCTCCTCCATGTAAGATGGACAAGCCAAACTCCCCCAAAAGCAAACAAAGCAACAAGAGATCTTGTTGCTTTCTCTCCACCTCATGTGCATCATGAAGAAAAAGCATACTAATGGACATATGGAATGTCACATCAGCCCAATACAAATAAACATCATCAATGCACATCATGAGATCATTATACCAAATTTTACACAATACAAAACACATAGACATAGGAGATATCATGTGGTGGCCAAACTCTCTCAAGTGAAACCAAAATGAACATGCCTTCCTTTGCTGCAATTTATCATTGACACACAAGGCATGATTCAGAAAATGATGAGCTATTGGGTGGTATCCATACTCACCCAACAGCAGCCAGCGTAGCCATGCCTCCTTCTTCATTTCATATGTATTTTTCAAGGCATGGATCAGAAAAATAGGAGCCTTTGGAGAGTGACAAAAATCTCCCAATGGCAACTAACATAACCAAGCTTGCTGGCCCATGTAAATCTGCAAGTGATCATGTGACCCCTTGCTCATCATCCTCATCCACTCACCCCAATATGGAAGATGAGTGATTTGCTACAAAATCATGGTATCCTCCCCTTGTAGAATACCATCTCCCCCAAACCAATAAAGAACCTTGCACTTCATGAAATGTTGAAGTGCACCTCCAATGAGATTTCTTAGTGAGATATTCTTCTCATCTATGGCCTTCCAAAGCCAATGAGGCTCTGGATCTACAGTAGGTAGAAGTCTCTCTCTAAGCTGTGAGATGCTCATTGAGAAAGTGTCATCAATAAAGGAGAAAAGATTTCTCATATCTAGATGTCTACCATTCATCATCTTGCCCTCCATTGCTTCATGAGTGAAGCTACCTCCAAAATTATCCAAGAATAATGGGGTCCTTTCTTTTTCATAGCCACTAAGTGACAGCGTTGTAGATCTGCAAGGTAATACATATGCTATCTCAAAGTAAGACATAATACTAATCTCATAATTAGCCATTGTACAAAGGATAACGCTAATCCCATTTTCTAAAACTCTACATCTCAACTCAAAGGGTTGAATGTAGCTCAACAATGATGATCAGGGATATTTTTTAGTCTCCTCCTTGATTAACTCAAGGGTCCTATGTGTTGTGATATGTCTCTGCTTCAAATCAACATTTTTTTCTAACCCTTGGTTATGCATTGATCTTGAAACAATATGTGCTGAAATTTTATGCATACCTTGGATCAACTAATATGTGGGAACCTCTTGACAAAACACAATAGTTCCTCCACTCAGGACAATAGTGCCTCCAACTGCTGGTAAGAGTGATGACTCCTTTTCTCCCAATGTACCATCACTGGTATCTTCCTCCTCCTCCTCATGCATCTCCTAATCCATGCATGGGACTCCATATGTCAAGAGCTCAAGACTACCTTGCAAAGATGCAAGTGTCTCTTCTCTAGTTACAAGTACTCCTGCAGCAGGTGGTGAAAGTAGTGACCTCTTATCCAGAGTGACAAGACTGACATTCTCCTTGGTTTCCTTGGGAGATGTCTCTCTGTGGCTCATTTATGTCTTCTTCTCATCAAACTTCTTCCTCAACTTGTGAAAGAAATATGAATACTTGGTCACCTTTGCATGCTCTATGTGCCCAAACCACCAATCTTCTTCTTCATCTAAGAGATGAAGTGTTGCAATTTGAACAGCCTCTTCTTCAGCCACAAGATGTAGCCTGAAAAATGAATCTAACTCTCTCCTCCAAGCCTTAACAGTGCTAGAGGAAGATCCATCAAATGTAGGAAAATAGAACCTATTGTGCCTCTTCCTTCTATTGCTGCTATAAGATCCTTTTTCTTCTTTGATTTTGGAGAATTTTTGGAGAGTTAGCTTCTCCTTGAATGCTCTAGACTATGCTTTGTACTCTTCAAGATATAGACTCAGAGTCTCATGAGTCTCAGGTTCATTATTTCCTTCAATTATACATCCTTCACCTTATTCAAAGAAATTGGGCATAGTGGATCTATGAGGAGATCTAGGATTATCTAGTTTTCTTCTTTGCTGATAGGAAGTGTTGGGGCCTTCCTCATCACATCTTCTTCTTGGACCTTCTTTCTGCCTTTCCTCTCTCATTTGATAGACCTCCTAAGAGATCTTGCATAGATCTACAAAAATGAGTGGCATAATTTTCTTCCTCCATGGTAGATCTCATCTATCTACTTCTTCATTAGATGCAAAAGATGAAGTGTCCAAAAGTTGAGCCAAAGATCATGCTCTGATACCACTGTAATATCCCAAAAGGGAGAATGCAGCAATACTTCACAAAATATAAGAACTTACAGCAAGATAAACAATAAATCTTAAGATAACATCAGAATTTACAGAGAAGTTGAGCCATTTTATTATATTGGAGATGATTTAGTTACACAAGTACATAATATAGGTAGATATAGCCAAAAAGATGAGCTAGGATCACCTTGAAAACATGTATGCAACAGGTACAATGGAACTGGAGAGGATTTGCAGCAAATACTGTGTTGTCCCTTTAGCAGAATATGAACATATAGTTCCAAGATGAAAAGGGAAATGCAGATCTACTCAAAACTGGAGCTCAGATGATGCCAAGATTCAATATCTAGCCAATGTGATGGATTCCCAAGATAACCCAGAAAGGATTTTCCAGATCTACAACTTTGGAAAATCACCTCCCTAGAATTTGATCCTTGATCTGCTGGGAAATATAGATCTAAAGCTATATCTGACAAATATATGGCTGAAATATGATATCAGATTAGATCTATGCTTGAAGGGTTGATCCATTCTTTAGATCTATGAGCTAGAAGCTCTAGATCTAGCTTCTCAATCCTCCAATGATGATTGCAGCTACTGCAACACAACTGCCTCTAGAAATTGCGCTATGAGGGAAAGAGAGGCATTCTGCCTACTGAGAAATGTTGCAATAAACTCCAGGTTTATGGTAAGACTGATGGCCATGTGAGGGAATGATCCCTCACAGGATTGCTAGCTGAAATACTAGCAACTTCATTCCTCCCTTTTGATCTGCAAGGTAGAAAACATAATTCCTGAAGGAAGTACTACTATTGGGAGGTAAATAAATTTTGGCCTGATGCCAGATCTGCAATGTGGCTCTGGGAGTGCTGATCTATAAGCCCAAGTGATGGGAATAATCCCTCACCTTGTTCTCCAGCTGAAGTATTGAAGACAACTTCCACCTTCCAAACTGATATTCAGAAATCTACAGATTTCTGAATATGAATGTTCTGCAGAAATTAGAGAAGAGATGTGGCACCAGTGCCTGATGTATAATGAAGAGCAATCCTCTTTCCAAAGCTACTCAAGAAATAGTTGGGATCCCCGCCCGAGAACACCCTATGCTAAACGACACCTGCAATCTCTGCTAAATAGCCCAAGAATGCAGTGGAATGTCACTTGACAATTCCATATCTAAAAGATAATACATCAAATAATCCAAGATGCCTTTCACCCTTGCCTTCATCTCCTCTATAATTTTTGAGCCTTCCCAAGCCTTGGCCCTAATCTCAACTGCGCAGTCACATGTGGACAAGATCCTCCAAGTGGGTCTACGTTGTTTGACCAAATCAAGCAACAAGTCTAGGTGTAATGTACACCTCCTCCATCATGTGTGCTTTATTTGCACATGATCTTCCATCACTTGATCATGAATGCTCAATGATCCCTTTGTTTGACATCTTCAAGATCTTAGTTCACTAAATCAACCCTCCATCATCTCTCTCATTAAATGAGACATGATCTCCAATCTCATTCACATTAGTAGTTGCTCAACTACCTCATTTTGCAGATCTAGGCTTAATTAGTCCACATTCACACACAAAAAGTGGATCTTATTCATCTTTGGGGTTTGTGGGTCCTTCTGCCCTTTTATTTACTCAATTCATTAAGAAAATTAAGGACTCTAATATTCCAAGTATGATGTTCAAATTTGGGAATATTACAATTGCAAAGGAGGGTAATTAACAATAAAAGACACTACGATTAGTAGGTGACTACTTCATTTTGTTTAGGGCATATTGCATTGATTTGGTTCTCCCTGAATAGTAAAGATAAAAATCTTGACTTTATACAACATTCATTAAGATTCATTTTTGAAGAGTAGCAAAGAGAAATCATTGCAATTTCATATACCCTAAAAAATTTGTTGTTGTTCCAATCCCACCAGATATTGTTGATTCGAATGCATGGGAAACCTTTATAATAATCTTCCATGATGTTTTGTAACTAAGTTTTGAAAATTTCTTCCAAGATTAGATAGGACCTCGAGCCTATCATGTTCAAATTTTCAAGGGTAGTGGTGATGACCTGCACTGTGTTGGGACAAGAGATAAATAAATGTGAAGAAATATCATCATATTACTTGCATAAAGAATAGATGTTGGGGTGATTCATAAACTATCATGGATATTTCTCATGAAAAAAATGTGTTGTTGTTCCAATCCCACCATATATTGTTGATTAGAATGCACGGGAAACCTTTGTAATAATCTTCCATGATGTTATGCAACTAAGTTTTGAAATTTTCTTCCAAGCTTAGATAGGACTTTGAGCCTATCATGTTCAAATTTTCAAGGGTGGTGGTGATGACCTGCACCGTGTTGGGACAAGAGATAAATAAACATGAAGAAATATCATCATGTGACTTGAATAAAGGATAGATGTTGGGTGATTCATAAACTATCATGGATATTTCTCATGAACAAAATGTGTTGTTTTCTAATCCCACTAGATATTTCTGATTAGAATGCATGTGAAACCTTTATAATAATACTCCATCATGTTCTGTAACTAAGTTTTGAAATTTTCTTCCAACGTAGATAGGACCACGAGCCTGTCATGTTCAATTTTGCAAGGGTGGCAGTGATGACCTGCACTGTATTGGGACAACTAGAGATAAATACGTGTGAAGAAATATCATCATATGACTTGCATAAAGGACATATGTTGGGGTGATTCATAAAATATCATGTATATTCCACTAGAAATTTCATCTTAAAAAACCATATAAAACTATAATTAAAAACGAATGAATAAGAGTTTTTGATAGGAAGTGTTAGTGAGTTCTAAGTGTGCTAAGGATGGAGTGGCGTCAAGGTACGCTAGGGAGTGTGAAGGCATGTTAGAGGCTAGGGAAACATGCCAAGATGTCCTAGGTGCCAGGGTGGGCCCTTATTCTCACTGAATTAATCCTCTAAAATATAGTGAACTAGGGCTATTTGGTTGGCCCACTTGACTACTACTTTAGTGCTTCAAAGTCTGCACATCCTTAGGCCCTATACATTTTCCCTTCTACCAATATTGTTGTCCTTCACAAGTACAAGAGTTAGGGATCTTATTTGACAATCACCTAACAACCCTCCAACTATACTTGGACTACCATTAATATTCCCAACCGCAGTCAATTATTTTTATGATCTAGGGCTCACAATATTGTCTTCATCTGGGATCTTGTTAAGTCCCTATATTAATAGTGTAGCCCCTTATTATGTTAGTGTAGCCCCCCTTATTGTTATTATTGTACCCCTGTAACCCCCATATTGTTATTATTGTGCCCTTACATCATTATTGTTAGGTCGGCTAGGATTACATTGTGGCCCCACTAGGATTATATTATGGCCCCATGGACTCCTATATATAGAAGGAGGTTTTGTTCATTTGTATCATCCAAGAATTGTTCATTCATGTAATGTATTGGAGGTTTCCCCATCGAAGTGGCTCATTTATAAGGCGTGAATATCTCTTTTCTTCTCTCTTTGGAGCTGGTTACACAACATTTGGTATCAGAGCTTTGGGATTCTAGGGTTTCGCTGCTCCAAACAGGTCATCGTGGAATTTTCGCTATAACTTTTTTCTACGAAGCTTCAGAAGCTGAAATTTCTAGGGTGCGAAGCTGAAATCTTGAGGAAGGTTGTCTAAAAATTTCAGATCTTGGTTCGCAATATTTGAGGAGATATCATCTGTGGAAGTTAGGTATTTTTTCAGGCTCATAAAAAGGTCATCGTGGAAATTGCGCTCTAAATTTTTTTGTACAAAGTTTCAGAGTCTGAAATTCATATGGTGCGAAGCTGAAATCCTGAGGAAATTCGTCAAAAAATTTCAGAGCTTGGTTCGCAATATTTTTGGAGATATGATCTGTGGAAGGTAGTGCTTTTTCAGGCTCCTGAATTTCATCTCAAAGAGGTGGTAGTGGGAAAACTTCAATAACTCTCTCTCTGGGCATTGGATTGAAGTGCCGTAAAAAGTGGTCGCAAGTACACAGACTGAAGTTTCTTCGCTATCAATTTCAGAGACAAAGGACAAAACAGTGACACGTGGCAATTCATACAAGTTCGCTCTACTGAACCAGTCCAGAATTAGGTCATTGTGGGAGATTGGACACAAATTTGTCTTGGATAATCCAAATCAGGTCAGACCTGTGGCATTTGAAAGAAGCTTCAGAGATCTACTACAGAGCTGAATTTCAGATATCGAAGATTTTCAAATACAGAGATAATTAAATTTCAATATCGAGCTCCTAAAAGCTAGTAAAAGGTGTGTATTTTTTTTTTCCCAAATTGCATAAGTCTTGTTTGAAGAATCAAGTTGAATTGATTCCAAGGGCATATTGTAGAATAGATATCAATATTGAATTCTAAAATGGCCCCTAAAAAAAATTCAACACCCATCAAGCCTTCAGAAGGCTCTACCATGACTCATGAAGATGAAGAATTGCAACATGATCTATCAAAATTACAAGAACAAGTGCAACAAATTTCACTCTAGCAAAGAGCAGCAAAAAATGAAATGGAAGTTTTGAAGAAAGGTGTGGAAGTGAAGATGGATGGTTTGAAGAAAGGCATGGAAGCTAAGATGGATGGTGTGCAAGCTAAGATGGAAGCTAAGATGGATGGCATGGAAGCTAAGATGGATGGTGTGCAAGCTAAGATGGAAGCTAAGATGGATGGCATGGAAGTGGGCATGGAAGCTAAGATGGATGACATGAAAGACAACATGGAAAACATGAAGAATGATCTAAAAGCATACATGGAAGGCTTGATGACAAGCTTAAAACCAGAAATGATTCCTAATGGCGAAAATATAGGAGAAGAACCTCATGATGAGAACAAAATAAATGTTAATCGTGATTTCATAAACTCGAATGTTGGTGGGAAGAACCACCATATTCCAAAAATGGATATGAGGAAGTTTGATGGAAAGGATCCTGTAACATGGATACTACGGATGGAGCAATATTTTGATCTCCATAACGTGCAAAACACACAAAAGGTACGCATTGCAACTTTACATTTAGAACAAAATACATTTGTATGGTATCGATGGCTTTGTTCCAGTAAAAAAATTGTCACTTGGTCAATTTTTACGGAGGAAATGATAGCACATTATGAGGATACAAAGAGCAACACCTTCTTTACCCAATTGATAAATCTCAAACAAAGGGGTTTAGTGGGGCAGCACATTGAGGACTTCCAAAAATTGAATATAAGGGTAACTGATCTTACAGAGGAACACAGGATTGATCTCTTCCTAGGCACTTTAAAGGATAACATCCAACATGAAGTTCCCGTTTTGGAACCTGATTCATTGGAGAAGGCATTCGGGTTGGCAAGAAAAGTTGAATGTAAAATTATGGCGACAAGGAAGCCTACCACTCAATTCTATAAAGAAGGAAGTGTTGCTACGCCTAGATTTCCACAACCTAGAAGGTTGACACCACAACAATTGGAAGAAAAAAGAGCAAAAGGGCTTTGCTACAGTTGTGATAGCAAATACACTAAAGGTCATAAGTGTGCTGAGAAGAAATTACTTTACATAGATTGTGAAGAGGAAGAAGAAAATGAACAAGAAGAGGATATACACCAGGAACCAGCCCCAGAAGAGGAAGAAATGAATCCAACCATATCGTGTAATGCACTGGCAGGAATTACCACTCCTCAAACTCTCAAGATAAAGGACAAATCAAGAAGAGAAAGGTAATAGTGTTGATTGATTCAGGTAGCACCCATAATTTTATTCATTGTAAGGTAGCCAAGGAATTAAATTGTTTCCTATACCCAGCACCAGAATGTCAAGTGATGGTTGCAAATGGAGGAACTATAAATTTCTCTGGAAAATGCAATAACATCAAGCTAACCATGGGGGAATATGTGTTGACTAGTCCAATGCTTTCCATTCCTATGGGAGGTGCTGATGTTGTACTAGGAGTACAATGGTTACAATCTTTGAGGACGGTAGCTTTTAATTTTCAAGAACTTTTCTTGAAATTTTTTTCAGAAGGAAAGGAAGTCGAATTACGGGGTATTGCGGGGAAGCCAGGAAGGATAATAAGCTCTAATGTCATGACAAAGCTTCTAAAGAAAGAACAGCGAGGCGTAATTGCACAATTATGCTCACTAGAAGTTCCAACATCCAAATCATCTATTTCTGCAGATCTCCAACAAGTCTTGGACAATCATTCCAAGGTGTTTGAAACTCCCAAAGGACTCCCACCTATTCGTGATCATGATCATGCTATTCATTTGATTCCGGGAAGTGTTCCTCCAAACATCAGGCCTTATAGATATCCTTACTTCCAAAAGAGCGAAATTGAACGTATGATTGCAGAAATGTTAGAGGCAGGTATAATTCAACCTAGTCAAAGTTCTTTTTCTGCTCCTGTAGTATTGGTACACAAGAAGGATGGATCATGGCGAATGTGTCCGGATTATAGGGAGCTCAATAAGCTCACCATTAAGGACAAATTTCCCATTCCTGTGATTGATGAATTATTGGATGAATTACATGGAGCAATTTATTTTACCAAGTTGGATCTTCGTTCAGGATATCATCAAATTAGAATGAAGACTGAAGATATTCCAAAAACGACATTTCGAACTCATGAGGGTCATTATGAATTTTTGGTCATGCCTTTTGGCCTTACCAATGCACCTTCTACATTTCAAGGGTTGATGAATTCCATTTCAAACCCTTCCTTAGAAAATTTGTGCTAGTATTTTTTGATGATATACTAATCTACAGCAGGTCTCAAAATCATCTATTTCTGGAGATCTCCAACAAGTCTTGGACAATCATTCCAAGGTGTTTGAAACTCCCAAAGGACTCCCACCTATTCGTGATCATGATCATGCTATTCATTTGATTCCAGGAAGTGTTCCTCCAAACATCAGGCCTTATAGATATCCTTACTTCCAAAAGAAGGAAATTGAACGTATGATTGCAGAAATGTTAGAGGCGGGTATAATTCAACCTAGTCAAAGTTCTTTCTCTGCTCCTGTAGTATTGGTACACAAGAAGGATGGATCATGGCGAATGTGTCCGGATTATAGGGAGCTCAATAAGCTCACCATTAAAGATAAATTTCCCATTCCTGTGATTGATGAATTATTGGATGAATTACCTGGAGCAATTTATTTTACCAAGTTGGATCTTCGTTCAGGATATCATCAAATTAGAATGAAGACTGAAGATATTCCAAAAACAGCATTTCGAACTCATGAGGGTCATTATGGATTTTTGGTCATGCCTTTTGGCCTTACCAATGCACCTTCTACATTTCAAGGGTTGATGAATTACATTTTCAAACCCTTCCTTAGAAAATTTGTGCTAGTATTTTTTGATGATATACTAATCTATAGCAGGTCTTGGAAGGATCATGTTGAACATGTTGACAGGGTGCTCAAACTATTGCGGGAGAAACAATTATATGCAAAAAAATCCAAATGTTTCTTTGGAGTACAAGAGGTGGAATATCTGGGTCATATTGTATCTCACGAGGGTGTTAAAGTATACCCTAACAAAATTAAAGCCATTAAGGAATGGAAAGTTCCCACAACCATAAAGCGGTTGCGAGGATTTCTCGGGTTAACAGGGTATTATCGCAAGTTTGTTAAGAATTATGGGAGAATAGCAGCACCTCTAACAACATTATTGAAGAAAGATGCATTTTCATGGACTCCTGAAGCAACTAGGGCCTTTGAACGTCTTAAAGAGGCAATGTGCCTAGCACCGGTCTTAGCTACACCGGACTTCACAAAAACCTTTATTGTGGAATGTGATGCCTCAGGAAATGGAATTGGTGCAGTTTTAATGCAGGAAGGAAGACCCATTGCTTTTGAAAGTCGTCCAATCAAGGGAAAGTATTTACAGAAACCTATTTATGAGAAGGAAATGTTAGCAATACTGCATGCACTAAAGAAATGGCGAACTTACCTAATGAGAAGACACTTCAAGGTAAAAACTGATCATGATAGTCTTAAACACTTTTTGGAACAAAGACTATCGTCAGAAGAACAGCAAAAATGGGTCACAAAGATGTTGGGTTATGACTTTGAAATAATCTACAAAAAAGGAAAGCTGAATGTTGTTGCTGATGCACTCTCAAGAAAGAATGAAGAGGTGGAAGCATTGCTTTGTGCCATTTCTATTATCCAACCAGATTGGATAACTGAAGCAAGAGATGAATGGAAGAAGGACAAAGATGTGTGGATACTCATTCAAAAGTTGCAGCAAGATCCTAGTACATCTGATACATTTAGTTGGAAAAATGATTCCTTATGGTACAAAGATCGCTTATATCTTTGTAAGAATTCCCAACTAAAACAAAAGATTCTTCTGGAATTGCACACTTCTCCTTTAGGAGGACACTCGGGATTTTAAAAACTTACCACAGGGTGAAGAAAGAATTTTTTTGGGATGGCCTTAAATCTGATATTCGAAAGTTTGTGGCGGAATGTTTGGTTTGCCAGCAGAATAAAGTGGAAACAATTAAGACCCCAGGACTTCTACAACCTTTATCCATTCCAAGTCAACGTTAGGAGGAGATTTCAATGGATTTTATCACAGGTTTACCTAAGTCCGAAGGAAAGAGTGTCATCATGGTGGTAGTTGATATACTTACCAAGTATGCACACTTTGTGCATTATCTCATCCATTTAAAGCAAGTACAGTTGCTACTACATTTATGGACAGAATTCAAAAGCTACATGGAAGCCCAAGGGTTATTGTGAGCGACAGAGATCCCATTTTTACTGAAATTTTTTGGACGGAGTTATTTTCTTGTTTGGGTACTCAATTAGCTCATAGCTCATCTTATCATCCTCAATCTGATGGTCAAACTGAGATAGTAAATAAATGTTTGGAAGGATATCTTCGTTGTTTTGTATCTGATAAACAAACACAATGGGTCAAGTGGTTACCTCTTGCTGAATGGTGGTATAACACTTCCTTCCATACTGCACCAAAAATGACCCCATTTATGGCACTTTATGGATATCATCCACCATCCATCACATCATCTTTAAGGGAAAATTCGAAGGTTCAAGCAGTGGAAGATCACATCGAGCATCGGCAAGAAGTTCTCCAACTCTTAAAGGATAACCTGAATTTGGCACAAAATCGAATGAAACAACAGGCAGATCAACATCGTAGCGAGAGAAGTTTTGATGTAGGAGATTGGGTATTTTTACGGCTACAACCATGCAAACAAATGTCCCTCAAGCAAGCAAAGAAGGATAATAAATTATCGCCAAAGTACTATGGTCCTTACAAGGTGTTGCAAAAGATTGGTACTATGGCATACAAATTGGAGCTTCCTGCTTCTTCGCGAGTACATCGAGTTTTCCATGTTTCATGCTTAAAGAAGGTTATAGGTGAAAATCTTCCAGTTCAAACAGTATTGCCAGAACTTGATGGGGAAGGGAAAATCATATTGGAACCTGAAGCAGTCATGGAAAAAAAAACTCGACAACTACGGAATCGATCAATTTCAGAGTATCTCATCAAGTGGAAGAACTTACCCACTGAAGATTCTACATGGGAGGATGAGAATTTTATGCGGAAGCACCCGGAGCTACTCAAGTGTTGAGGACAACACTTTTTTGAAGGAGAGGGGCATGTTAGGTCCCTATATCACTAGTATAGCCCCTTATTAATGTTAGTGTAAACCCCTTATTGTTATTATTGTACCCTTGTAACCCCCATTTTGTTATTATTGTGCCCTTAAATTATTATTGTTAGGTCGGCTAGGATTACATTGTGGCCCACTAGGATTACATTATGGCCCCATGGACTCTTATATATAGAAAGGAGGTTTTGTGAATTGTATCATCCAAGAATTGTTCAATTATGTAATGTATTGGAGGTTGCCCCCTCGAAGTGGCTCATTTCTAAGGCGTTTATATCTCTTTTCTTCTCTTTTTGAGTTGGTTACACAACAAAGTCATTCCATTGGTTGTTGATGATTTGATACCTATGCACAAATTCTACTGGCAGCCAAGAGAATATATCCATTTGAGAAAATTTGTTCCACCATGCAACAACAACAAGATTCATTGTCTCTATTTCCATATATTTAGCCCAACTATATCAAGAAAGAGACGAGAAGAATGAGTGACATCCTGAATGAAAAATTCAGTCTTCAACAGTAAATTAAAAACTTCAGAGTGTTGTGGTTATCAATATCAGATAATAATATTAATTCTTGCCCTAAATTTAACACAAAACCTAAACCTAATTTTCCTTTCACTAATGTCATTTCATCTTTTCCCTGAGTTTTTTTACCTTAAACGATTTCCTATTTTTTTTAACCTAAACCTAATTCCCCTAACCATTAGAGAAATTTTGAGGTCTAAAATGGTCCTCCTAAGGAAATTATAAAATAATAGTGGAAATAATAAAATAAGATTTGATTACACCATCAAATTTTAGAGGGAAAAAAGAAAAAAACTACTTTTTCAACTTATCTCCCAAAGTTTTTACTTAAATTTCAAGCGGGAGTACTTGTTGGATGAAAAATTTAATTCCTCATCCAAGGAATACCCATGTTAAATACTTTCGATGGGTCCCGCTACACGAAAAATGAGAAATACATGAAAACGTGATTGCAATTACGTTTTTTTATGTATTCTCATTTTTCGTGTAATAGGGTCTATCGAAAATATGCAACATGGGTACTTCTTGGATGAGGAATTAAATTTTTCATCCAACAAGTACTCCCGCTCGAAGTTTGAGTAAAAACTTTGGGAGATAAGTTGAAAATACGAGTTGAAAAAGTAGTTTTATTATTTTATTATTTTTTAATATTTTTACCCTTTTACATAAAAAATGGTGAATCATCCCCCATGGTCGACATCATCATCTTGAATCTTATTGGTTCTTATAAAGTTTTTTTTTTGTTATACATTTTGCTTAGGAGGCCCATTTTAGACCTCAAAATTCCCCTAATGATTAATGTCATTTCATCTTTTACCTAATTTTATTTCGCCTATTTTTAATTCCTAATTCCCCTAACTGTCATTTCATCTTTTACCCAAATTTCTTTTGCATATATTTAGTTTATTCTCCATATTTTCTTCACTGTAAATGTATCACCACTCCGCCCCACTCTCTTCCTATCTTTACTTTAATTTCTTTACTTTAAGTGTACCCCACTCCCTTATACCTCTTATTTTTTTAACTTGTAGTAAATTTACACATTACAAATTTAAAAATTTAAACTAAATTTTAAATAGAATTTACAATTTATAATATTTAAATAATAATAAAAAAAAATTCATTAATTTTCAATAAAAATGATAGATCCATCTTCGTTTAATTAGTTAAAATCAATATTTCAAACGAACGAGTGTCTCTTTATATGACGGTTCCCATTTTGAAACGAATGGGTCTCTCTTTACAAACTATAAAAATAGTTCGTCATCCTTTATTCTTACTATTCACTTGTGTATCAAATAAATTTTGCGTGCATCAGAGAGAGAGACATTAACTTGAATAACATTTGGCCCTCGTCAACATATTTAGCCGTATTCACAAGCAAGGCCAATATCTGGATCTCATATAGCATATCAAAGAGAGAAAACTTTTTAATTTTACTTAATGAATATTGGTTTGAAAAAACAACAGTCTGAAAAAATATTGTTTTTGTTTTCAGTATATTGTTTTATGTATAACTTTTAAAACTAATTATGTTGGCATTATTAAAAAAAAAAAAACTTTTATAAATTAGTTTTTAATCTTTAGTAAATTAACTTCTTAAATTTAGTTTTTGATCTTTAGTAAATTAGTTTTTAATCTTTTTTAAATTAATTTAACCTTTTAGAAATATTTAACATCTACATTAAATGCATTGTTTCAGCATTAGGTTGTATTCTAAATCTTTTAGAAATATTTAACATATAAATTAAATGCATTGATTTCAGTATTATGTTGATTTCTAACTATTTTAGAAAAAAATAACATCTAAATTAAATGCATTGATTTCAATATTATGTTGATTTTTACATATTTTAGAAATATCTAACATCTAAATTAAATGCATTGATTTTAGCATTATGATGATTTCTAAATATTTTAGAAATGTTTATCATCTAAATTAAATGCATGGATTTAAGAATTGATTTCAGTGGATATTAAAAAAATAATTATTTGTGACAATGCATTGATTTCTATGTTACAGTAATTGACTCTACCATGTCCTCTCATAAAAATGGGATGGATAATGTGCATGTTGATGATATAAGAATACATACATGTGAACATATTAGAAAACAACAACAACAACAAATGCAAAATTTGGAACTAATGTATGATGAACAAAGAAGAAAAGTGAAGAACAAACATCAAATCATAAAGCATATCAAAGAGAATATAACAGAATATATGAACAAAGAAAGGTACAACCAGTGACAACTAAAGAACATGAAGAACAAAGGATAAACCAAAATGAGCAAGTCATCACAAGTCAACAAAGAAAATCACCAGAAACCACAACTACAAAGGAAGAAGAAAAAAGAAGAAAATGTCAACAAGAGTATCAAAGAGCATATCGACAAAGAATAGAAGAAAATGCACAAAAAAAGAGAAAATCAACAAAAAAATATAGAGGGAATGACAACTAAATAGCATGAATAACATACAAAAGAAATATAAATGACAAGTGTACAAGAAGAAGAAGAGAGAAGAGAACGTCAAAGAGAATATTAAAGAGCATATCGACAAAGAAAGGCGCAATAAAGAATAGTGATACGTGTACAAGAAGAAGAAGAGAGAAGAGAACGTAACATAGAATATCAAAGATCATATCGCAAAAGATAGATGCAACAAAGAATAGAAGAAAATGCACAATAAATAGAAAATCAACAAAAAAATCTAGAGGATATCACAAATGAAGAGCATGAAGAACAGATAAAGGCACTAGAAATGACAAACCCTCAATAACAAGTAAAGAGAAGAGAACAGCATAGACAAAATCAAAGAGCATATAGAGAAAGAAGTAAAAAAAAATAATATAAGAAAATGCACAAGAAGTAGGAAATCAACAGAAAAACCAGAGGAAATGACAACTAAGGATTGTGAAGAACAAAGAAAAAAATTAGAAATTACAAGTAAAGAACATGATGAACAAATAAAGGAACTATAAATAACAAGTGCACAAGAAGAAGAGAGAATACAATGTCAAATAGAATATCAAAGAGCATGTTGACAAAGAAACACACTACAAAGAATAGAAGAAAATTCTCAACAAATAGAAAATCAACGAGAAAAGCCAAAGGAAATGACAACTCGGGAGCATTAAGAACAGAGAAAGACACTAGAAATGACAACCAAAAGAGAGCAGGAAGATAGAATATCATGTCAAAGAGAATACAAAATAGCATATCGACAAAGAAAGGCACAACAAAGAATTGAAGAAAATGCACAACAAAGAGAAAATCAACGAGAAATGACACTTGAAAAAATTGAATAACAGAGGACACGAAAAAATGAACTTCAAAGAGAACATCAACAAAGAAAACAATATCTAACCAACTCAAACATGGTAAATGACGCAGAATATATAATTGTCCAAGCTCAACCTAAAACTCTTATTGATATGAATATTGCAGATCGAAGATTTCATGATAAGATTGATCGATTAGTTGAAGTTGAAAAACATCATGTGTGTGAAGAGTCATATTATGGAATTCATTTACTTAATACAAATATAGGTACAATGTGCATGAGATGTAAAAGGGAAGTAATTCATCATAAATTTTCAAAGGCTAACCATATGAAACTAGGAGAACAACCTAAAGTTCATGCAGAGCTCACACAAGTTGAAAAAATGTCAATAGCACGTGCAAGTCCAATTTTGCATGTTATGCATTCAATAGATGGAAAATAAAAATATAGAGGACACACCATTAGTTTTCCACAAGAGGTTACCAATATTACCAAAAAATTACCGCGACATATTAAATACTTGGATTTGATAATCTTTGTGTGGAAAAAAGGTGCAAAAGGATCAAGTTATGATTTTACTATTAGAAAATAAATTATATTGTCTGAATTATATTATAATATTGAGAATGATCCATATTATCGTGGAGTTAAATTTGATAATGTTTCTCTTTAGGAATTATCTAAAATCGCAATAGACGTATCACATATGATTAATGCGGTTACTTTCCTAGATATAGATAGTGACACGAAATTCGCAATGTTGGAAGGGGTTCTATGGATTGATGATGCATTGAATGGCTTACATACATCTTACTTTGCATCAAAGATTCCAAATTATTGATGAGATATTGATACTATTCGAGATTGGGTAAATAATCCTAATGAAGAGGAACAAACTAATGTAGAGGAAGTGCTTAGTTGGCCGGAATTGGTTCATCTCCAATCAGTGAGTATAACATTGTGGTATTATTCGATATGGCATTTCCATAATTTTTCCCAGAAGGTGAAGCATATTGATTGCAAGCATGAGAGATACATGTCCATGTTCATGAGTATGCAAAATATCTTCTCTGATATCATGATAACAGGTTTGAAAGGAACCCATGATGAAGATATTTTTTACTCAATATCATCATGAGACATCATGCTCAAGCTTCCTATGTAGTGCTTTTAGAGAAGAATATAACAGAGCTATCGAAAACAATATAGGAGTTACAAGAACATTTCCAAATTCTTTCAGATTCACGACTTGGAGAAATATTGACGCGATTTGGAATTGTCTTAAGAGGAACACGTTCATATTGGAATAGGTGTCGTGCTGAGTTATCTAACTTGGTTCAACAGATTGTGTGTCCTACAATATTCTTTACATTAAGTGCACTAGATATGCAATGTCCATATTTACATAAATTAATGCCAAGTACATGTCTTGTAGATCCAGGGGCGGCAAGGAAATGGAGACATCAAAATGTAATTGACAATCCTTATATTGTAGCAAATTATATGCACTTAAGGCATACAATATTTTGAGATGAAATTTTCGAACGTTTTCATCAATCTACATATTATTGGTATCGTTATGAGTGGAAACATTGTGGATCTCCACATGTGCATGGATTTCTATGGTTAAAAAATGTTCCTAACATGGACAAGTTGAATTAGGATGATTCAATGCAAGTTATATTTGCAAAAGAATATTTTTATGGATGTGTACATGCAATTAACTCACGTGATCGACATCAAAGAAATATTCAGGTTAGACTCAATATTGATGATCATCCTTGCTTAAAGGACACATAAAAAATATTTCAATCTAATTATATGATTGATTATGAATAAATTCTTAATTGTGTTGAGTGTCACATCACTTGAAATGAGAGATCATGCCTTTAGAAGAAGGCATGAAGATTGGTATGTCGATATAAGGCACCATGGGATTTATGTGATTAGTCCAAAATTTATGTTGATGAGAATGGAGGAAAGAAATATGAGCCAAGACGAAATGATGATAGATTGAATACACACAATATTGAAACATTGATGATCTGGAGGACCAATATAGATTGGCAACATGTTCTTTCGAAGCGCGTCATCATTAATTACATAGAAAAATCTGCAGCAAAATCTGAAAAATGATCAAAAACATTCCATGATATGTTGATGCTTGTTTCTTCTATTGAAAATCCAAATGAACCAGCAACATGTGCATACAAGTGCTTGTTATGTGAAATAGTTATTGACAGGGATATAGACGCACAAGGGACATGTCATTTACTTCTAGAGATTATACTTTCTGAATGTAGTCGTCAATTTGTGGTTCTAAATGTTGATAAGAAAGTTTTCAAACAATTACAGGTTGACACATATGATGCAGACAATAATAATTCCCTTATTGATGCATATACCAAGAAACCTAACCATATCTAGCACCTTGAATTGATAGATGTTTCAAATTCATGGTCATATGACAAACATCAATGTGGCGATAAATGGTTAGAACGGAAGAATGGAGATATTGTACGCGTGTTTCCTCAATTTAACTCAATTCCTAATCGACAAGATGACAAGTTTGTATAATTGTGTTGGTCTGAGTTGGTATTATACAAGTACTTTCATGATTTCCATAAATATATAGGTCAATAAGATGATGATATAGTTCATAATTGGGAAAACATTCGATACAATCCATGGCATGTTGATCGCAATCCATTTCCTTCAATTGATTGAGTTGAATATGATGCGGAAGAAGAAGTTCAAAAACCACCAACAGATTATAGGGAGAATGAGTGATAAATAATTTGGGCATTTTATCAGAATAAATATATAAATTATAATGAGTTTGAGATGTTGGGGCATAGAGATCGTAATCGTGTGCATAATTGGAACATGCATTTTTTTTTTTGAAGTAACTTCCAATCATGTTATTCATTTCATATCTGAAAAGCGAAAGTTGAATTCTATTCATGCTAACCAACATGCAAAGACTTATTCCTTTCAAACTTTGAGGGGTAAGCAAGCAAAATCATTTGATATTATCCTTGAAAATTATAGATTAGGGGATGATCTGTTGCATATGATGATCAAAGGAAATATAGGTATAGGAAAGTATTATTGATTGGAGCCATTAAAAAGGCCCTTGAAAGTGATTCATTTCCAAAGAAGAGTCCATTTCTTCTTTTAGCTCCTATAGGGGTTGCAACATTCAACATATCTGCAATGACAATTCATTCTACACTTTAAATTCCAACCAAAGACATGTCACCTCTGAAACGACCAAGTTTAATGAAATTACATTAAGGGTTGAAGCATGTGAAGTATATCTTGATAGATGAAATGAGCTTCACTGGAAGAAATTTGTTAAAAAACATAGATAAGAGACTTCGACATGCTTTCCCAAAAAATGATAATATTTATTTTGGTGGGAGGTTGATTATATTGATCGATGATTTGGGACACTTGCCTCATGTTCTAGATAAACCTATATATACATGTGAAGGTATTGCAAAAGAATTATGGAACTCGTTCACAATGGTTGTAACCCTTGATATCGTGTTTCGACAAGATGGAAAAAGCGATGAACAAATATATTTTCGTCGTTTATTAATTTAAGGGATGCAATACCAACTATGGAAGACTAGAAAGCACGTATGACTCTTAAAAATACATTCTTGGATCCTTCCACAAAACAGTCCTTTGATAAGGAAGTACATTTTTCTGGGACAAATGATGATGTATAAATTCATAATAAGCTTTTTTTAATAAGGCTAAATTGTCCCATTGCATCCAGCGCTACTACACAAGTAAAAGGAAACTGCATGGAAATAGATGAGGAGAAAATGGAACATGAGTTACTTATTTCAAACGGTGCTCAAGTGATGATTATATCAAACATATGGACTGATGCAAAACTCATAAATGGTGCCCTTGGAATTGTAGAAAAATTTATCTATAAACCTATAATTTCACCACCAGAATTGCCCACATATATTTTAGTAAGATTTGATAATTATATGGGAGTACCTTGGAATGAATTCTCCTCTCAAATAGTTTCAATTACACCTATTGAAAGAGGTAGTAGAAAAAAAAATTCTTTGAAACTTGATTTGATCTGGATCTTGGTTGGTCGGAGGCCCCCCAAGATCTAAAAAATTGAAAGAATATAACACACAGTAAATAAAACCATAAAGAAACTTTTTTTATTAAAATAAATAATAATTGTAAAAGCTTCATTGTGATGAACAATCTGTCCTTTTACAAAATGTGACTTGTTACTTATATCTTTTTTGAGTTACAATACCACAGGTAAATTCCATGGGTGGATAAATATCATGGGTGAATGAGGACCATGGGCAGATGTCACTTACAATACTATGGGTGGATGAATACCATGGGTGGATGCCACTTACAATACCATGGATAAATTCCATGTGTGGATGAATACCATGGGTGGATAAATACCATGGGTGAATTAATACCATGGATAGATGTCACTTCCCATTTGTAGCATTCCTCCATCATTAAGAAGCTGCAATGGTCCCCATTGCGTGAAGTTCCCTCTTGAAAATCCTTTGTTGAATATGAAGAGCCACTGAAGAGAATGGTTTTGTGTGGTTAACCCATAAACGTGATGAATGAAGATCCGAGGATAGAGATACCCTGTAATGCTTGTGACCAATTGTGTTACTTACAATGTGCAGCCTAGAAAATGGACTTCGATAAAATGTGGGTTTGTGGATGACCCAGAACCATGAAAAATGAAGATCTGAAGATAGATATATCTGGTAATGCTTGTGACCAACTGTGATACTAACAGTGTGCGCCCTATCAAATGGACTTCAATGACAAGGATTTTGTGCGGTTGACCCATAACAGTCATGTTAATTGTAGATGAAGTAGTAGGTGCCTACATAGCCTGGGGTGGGAGGTTACATCTCCAAAGAACCCAAGCCAGATGTTGCTATGTTGAAAGTGATGATTGTGAAGCAGGTGCCTACTAAAGTGGGGTGGGATGGCACGTCTCCAAAGGGAACTCACTATGAATGTTTCTCCAGATATAAAAACTAATTTAAAATGGGAATAAATCGGTCAATATAGCTCATAATATTTATTATAACCTATTTTTGGAAACATAATGATCATTATGTATCTTCCAACATGATTGAAATTCCTATCTCGACACTCTAGAAATTCATATTTGCGCTACAATTGTCCAGTTGTCATAAAATTTTTGAAAAAATAGTTAATTTTAAATTAGTGACATCTCTCTCATATGAACTCCGATTCGATCAATATTTTTTTGAGATTGGGTGATTTTTCAAGAGGAACTCAAATAGGAAATCATTTTTCTAAAATTTTGCATAAAAAATGTTAAAATGATAGGATATCTTCCGTGCATGAATTATCGTCAAAAAAATTTATACAACAAAGTTGATTTTATATCAGCGATATCTCCCTCATCTTGACTTTGTTCCAGCCGATTTTTTTTTTTTTAATTTGGGCACTTTTTCGCAAGGAATCCATATTTATTATTTTTTTGTAAATTTTACACCAAAATTTTCGGATCTGATCTGCAAACTCACCCCCCAAAAAAATCCTACAAAAAAATAGAAAAAACAAACAAAAAAAATCTTCCTGCTTTTCCCAAGAAAGTGCTTTGTGGAGGTTGTAGCACATGCATGAAGTTTGTTGAAGATTTCTAAAAAAATTTGAAACTGAAATATGCATCAAACCCTCATTCCCACGGAGTTGTAACCTGAATTTGATACCACTGATCTGTATCTTTGGGGGAGGCCCCCAAGATCTAAAAAATTGAAAGAAGAGAGCACATGGTTAATAAAACCACAAAGAAATTTTATTTTTATTAAAATAAAGAATAATTGTAAAAACAACATTGTGATGGACAATATGTCCTTTTACAAAATGTGACTTGAATTATACTTTTTTTTAGTTTCAATACCATGGATAAATTTCATGGGTGGGTAAATACTATGGGTGAATGAATACCATGGGTAGATAAATACCATGAGTGTATAAATACCATGGGTGGATGTCACTTACAATACCATGGGTAAATTCCATGTGTGGATGAATACCATGGGTGGATAAATACCATGGGTGAATGAATACCATGGATAGATGCCACTTACAATACCATGTACAGATAAATACCATGGGTGGATGAATACCATGTTTGGATGCCACTTTCCATTCGAATCATGATTGGGACTTAACAATCCATAAGTCACGAGGATTAATTTTGGAGAAATCTACTATTAATATTGGGAAGCAAGAGAGATAGGATATGATGTTTACAGCAATATCTCGCATAAAATATTTGAATGTTCTATGATTTCAACCTCCCTTTTCATATGATCAGTATGCAAAGATGGAAAATGTAGCAGGTGTGACATCAACAAAAGTGGAAGAAGAGTCATTCAGAGCACTAACATCGTAATCTATTTTCTCATTAACTATATTCTTATTATTATTTGTATTTTCGATTATTAAATATTATAACTTTGTATTCAACATTTGTATTGTCATAATATATAATCTTAGACATGTTAAATATATCTAACATGAGAAAATTAATTATATTTTCAACATATTTTTTTTGTCGCCACACACAACTGAAACCATCCTAGATCCATCTTAACCTAGGATCTATCAAGCGTCGAGAGGGATCAAGTCTCTCGAGGTGAAAACCTTTCCTCAAGTTTTGCACTCAAAAAAGAGGTTTTCACCTCGAGAGATTTGATCTCTCGACGAACTTGATAGATCCATGGTTAAAATAGATCTAGAATGGTTAATAAAACTCTTCTCAATTTATAAATTAAACACACCCTCGATAGCTAGTTGATGATGAGGGTTTCCCTTCCCAAAACCCTAGTGAAAAGTTTGATATTCACATTTTTAACATTAAAATATGTCGTGAGCTCTTCATGTCAAGAATCCTGCATAAGGATTAATCTTCATATCCAAAATGAATAATAACTTTTTAAAAAATGATATGCTAAGGAAGATGATAACATTAAAATATATCCTCAACTCTTCGATGTGAAGAATCCTACCTAAGAATTAATCTTCATATCTTGAATACATCTTTTAAAAAATTGATATGCTAAGCAAGATGACAATGGTTGCTTAGAAAGACTCCCGAAAGTTGTGGTATATTTAGGTGTGTTCGTGCATCATGCCATTGATCCCACTTCATTACAAAAGTACAATGATCATGTTGTGCAAACAATTTAGGTTTCCTAGATTTATATTTACATGGTTTGTAATTTAACTAATGTAATATAAAGTTTCCAAGGCCATCTTTAGTATCAATATTTTACTCTACAAAAATAAATATAAATATAGATATTCATGCACCTAAACCAAAACAAGTTGAACTTAAGATTCACAAAGAAAATGGTTAAAATTTATTTAAATCTGATTTGAGGTTTTCAATAGACCTATAATATTAAAAATGTCACGTAATCTATCAAAATGTTAGAAAGATAAATTTTCCCAAGGTGGTAAAGTCTAAGTTATTATGAAAGTTTAACGTTAGCTGTTAAAGACGAGTTAAAATTTCTCATCGACGCTAGAAAGGTAAATTAGTGGGAAAATAATTTACTGTATAATTATATTTATTTTTAAAATGTATATTATTAAATATGTAAATTTTTTTAATTTAAAAATGATAATAGTAATAATTTAATTTTAAAATTATGAATAGGTTAAATATTAAATTGGTGTATATATTATTTTTGTTTGTGGAATATGGGGTTTTTCTTTTTTAGCAATTTGATTTATAAGATGGATGGAGGGTTGAAGGTTCACAACTTAGGGGTTGCATGACAGTCCATTCTTCTCTGCACTCAAGTTCAATCCCCACGAATAACATGTTGTCCCATTGTGAAAGGCTAGAAGGGTAGGTGCCCCTCGCAAGTGGGATCCCCTTTATAGGTGTGTCTTTAGGACATCTCACCCCTTGCTAAATCATAGTTTCCTAGTGGACACTGACTAGTAGACTACTCGCACTAGCCTGGGGTTATATTGATAGCCAGTTAGCCTTAAACATAGGCCTTGCCCAAGGGTTTTTTATTACTTACAATTCCTCTAGAGCTATTTAATATAAATACACACACAAAAGATATAGATTTAGAAAAAAGGAATTATACATACTCTTCACTTATAGATTTCAATATTTTGAATTTTGAATTTTTATTTTATATTAATTTGATGAGTATAATGGTATATAAACCAACCTAGATCTATCTTAAAATTGATCTACCAAGCATTGAGAGGGATCAAGTCCAGAGTTAATTTTTACTTTAATTATAATTAAAATATATAATTATTATTTTTTAATTTTAATTTTATTATTATTATTAAGTTTAATGTGGACCGAGTCAACGTGATATTACATTACATAACGCCTTACATAACTTATGTTTTACAATGGCGCTACCATACTAGGCTATAGAACGTCTCTCGACACAAAAATATCTAAATTTTACATTTTTGTTTATTAAAATAAAGATTTTACCATTTAATCATTAATCATAAGTAATTTTTTCACTAGAATAAATTAATTGACAAAAATTTAGATACTATAGTTTAATTTCGTTTTCAAACAATTCTTTTCAAGGAATGAGAGATGTCATTTTTGTGTTAACAAAAATACATGAATTATGGTTTACATCACTTACAAGACATGGGATAAATGTGAACTAACATATTGACCATTTTTTATATGAGAGGATTGCAGCCACAATCATGCTACATGCATCATGCAAGGTGGGAGTAATTTAGTTAGGAATTGAACCTAAATCATCATGGTAGCAACTCCTCTGACTTATTGCTAAACAAGAACTTATAAAACTTAAAATTGGTTAGCCTTAACAGACATGGAAGGGGGGTTTGTTACATACTCATATGTCCATGAGAAGTATGTAAAGTCAACTTTAAACCTATAACTTTGTTCCCCACCATGTTATATGAAGGAGCCAAAAATACCCTATGAGCTTTCATCATTGGTGGAAAACTCCCCATTCCTCACCCATGGATCCCTGTTTTTGGGGTGTTTGTGTGTTGGGGGATAGAGAGAGAGATTTGTCTCGAGTGGTTGTGAGATAGAGTGTTACCCTCCCCGAGATTTATTCCTATAAGTGACATGACAAATATTCTAACTTCTACAAAATCTAGTTTATCGTGAGTACCATCCTCAAAATGAGGGGAAGTGCTTGGTGGGTTTCCCTTAAAAATGCATTGTGTGTGTGTGTGTGTGTGTTAATTGGATTCAACTCAAGTTTTTGGGAGGAAGCATTTCTATCCTCCCCACCCAACATCAATTCCCACAAGTGACATGTTGATCTCTTAACAAGTACATCATTGTAATGGTTTCAAGCCTTGTTGTTGATTGGCCTTGTGTCTTGAATATTCTAGAGTTTACTCTAGGTACCATTCATGAAATGAGGAGAAGTACTCTAAGGTTATCCCCAAGTGTGTAACCTAAATACACACACACATATATCCCAGTAGACCACCTTAATCATTTTGAACCAGGAAAAACTTTATGGGATAATTTTCCATGCATTTTCGAGAAAGAAATATTTACTAATTTCAAATTTTTTTAAAGGGTTCACCGAAATCTATAGGATCCCCAAGGGTTGGCTAGTTTCCAACATCCTTATTATGTGGGCAAGTGAGGAACTATATTTCTTCAAAAATATATATACACACATATGCTTCCTTTGACTATTAGAATCGTTCAATTTATAGCAAAGTGGAAAGCCACTAACATTAAGGTTAATATTGGAGTTAGGGGATTTTTCCATCATCTTGTTAGTTTACTTGCACAATTTTAATAATCCATGAGAAGATAATATGTGTTGTAAGAAATCCGACTCTTATTTATATTATCACCACCCTCATTTTACTAACCAAATAAACCCTCTTGTTAAGAAAGAAGTAAAAGGGAAAAATAAACAAATTATATCCATGCTACCTAAGATATGGATGTTGAGATTCAATAAGAAATTTAAGCACCCATGCCTAGTGTGGGACCCACAGGTCCAAGCAACACCTAAACTAGGGTGGGCCCACAGGGCTAAATTTGGTGCATGTCTATTTTAGTTATCCCTTAATTAAGATGGACAATAAAATGTAATCTAATCTCAAAATAACTTTTAATAGTTAACTGAGAGTTATAAACTCAATTAACTCATGAATTTCAAGTTATAGGTAGTTGGTGAGGCATGCAGAGTAATTCTAGTTGTAACAGAGTTCGAAGTGCAGTGGTGCATTAGTTAATGCAGGTTATAGTCAGTTTAACTCATTTAAGTGAGTTAAACTCAGTTGTGCTAGTTGTAATTGTTAGATACACTAGTCAGAGATCAAGGGAATCAAATATTAATTAATTCACAATCAGTGATCTCACATGCAACTGAGGATTTACTATTATTAGTTGCATGCATGTCAGATCTAGTGGAGACCTAGTTGAGATCTAGGTGAAAGAGAAGTTGACTATCAGTTGTAGTATTATTGGGTTGCGTCCATGCAACAAAACACCCATTGGAGCTCCCATGACACTTGCATAGTCAAGGAAGGCCAAAATTCCTATTCTTTAGGGATTGCATTCATCAAGGATTACGCAAACAAGGTAGGCTGTCTGGAGGCAGTAAATTGGCTAAGTATTGGTTAGTTTTATGTGTGACAGTGTGAGACAATTAGCTGAGTACAGGAGGGATCTTATGAGAATAGTTGTATGTAATTGTTTCATGATTCCATGTTGAATATACAATAGAAGATGGTGGGGTTTTGAGCAGCAAGCTTTCCCTGGGAAATTATCTGTGTTGTGTCTTGATTGATTCTTCTTTGCTTCATGTGATTGGTGATTGTGTTTTTAATTCCGCAAAAGATTTGTAGAAGTGATTCAATATTTAACTTTAGTACATTGTTAGATCAGATTGAATCCATGATATACATGTTTTTTGTATAATTTCTACATGGTATCAGAGCACATGAAATCACAATTGTGAAGGAGAAGTTGAGTTTGTGACTGTATAGAATTCGAATTTGCAGAAAGACTTTCTTGGTGCTACAACTAATTCAGGATCGAAATGGCTTTCAATGGCTTGAGGTTGGAGTATGCACTTGAGGGCAGATCAAACTATATTTCTTGGAAGGACAGGATGGAGGCAGTACTCGAAGACAATGGCTTGAAGTAATTCATTGACTATGATGTTCCTAAACTTGTTGTGACAGATGTTGCAAATCTTGATGCATGGCAAAAGAAAGTGGCAAAGGCGAGGAGGATCCTATTGGAGGGAGTACAAGACCACATTGTCTTAAGACTCCATGGGAAATCCACACCATATGCAATGTGGAAGGCTTTGATAGATCTATTTCAGAGCAGCAATGACCATAGGAAAGTGGTGCTCAAAGATAAACTCAAGAAGATCAAGATGGAGAAAGGCGACTCCATACCAAAATATCTAACAAAGTTTGTCCAATGTCGGGATGAACAGGGGAGTGTTAGTATAATTTTCACTGATGATGATTTGGTGAGCTTAGCTCTCCTAGGACTTCCCAAGAGTTGGCACAGTTATCAAGACTCTGTCAATGGAAGGGAAAAGCTGCCAGATTAGGAACAACTGTGGTCAGATTTGGTGCAGGAGGAGGTCAGACATAACAACAAATATGGATCTTCATCTAAGAATGAAGATGAATAATATTGTTCTTTGGCTGCTAAGGCAAAGAAGGGGAAGGGGAAGAAATTCCATTCCAAATCCAAGTCCAAAGATGGAAAGAAGTGGGATATGTCCAAGGTGAAGTGTTTTCACTATCACAAGCATGGGCATTATGCTACTAACTGTCCACAAAATAAGAAGAACAAGAAGTTTGGAGGATCTGCAGCTGGTGAGGATTTGGCCTCGCAATTTGAGCTTGACTTCTCATTGATCACATGCATGGTGTCAAGTGCATTGGGATCTGTGTGGTATTTGGATGGTGGAGCTTCCTTTCACATGACGAGAGACAAGGAAATTTTCATTAGCTTGGAGGAGAAGGATCTCCAGATGCATATTGAAATGGGTGATGATGGGCGGTACAATGCAACCAGGATTGGTAACATTACCAGCATTGGTAACATTACCTTGCAGAGGTAGTCAAGTAAACCCTTTCAATTAAAATATGTAATGCATGTACCAGGTTTGAAGAAAAAATTAATCTCAGTTGCAATGTTGGAGGATAAAGGCTATGATATTTTTTTTAGTGAAGGAAAAGCTTTCCTGCGACACGAAACAACAGGAAAATCCAAGAAGATAGGGATTCGAGTTAAGAATCTCTACAAGTTGGATGTAGATGGTTGCACAGCATTGATGGGCAAGGCAGACAAAGTGGTGAGTCGAGATGAAGGTGAATTATGGCGCAGGAGATTGTGCCATCTTCACCATGGAGCCTTGAAAGTCATGTAGCAGATTTCTACTAGTCTTCACAAGGGTACACTTGTGCAGTCAGACACATGCAAGGGATGTACTATGGGAAAATATGTAAAATCCACCTTTCATGAGAAGGAGAACCGAGCTTCAGGTATCCTTGAGAGAGTTCTCACAGACGTGTGTGGACCATTCTTTGTTGCTTCAACAGCAAATCATAAGTACTATGTGATATTTGTTGATGGCTCTTCTCGTAAGTGTTGTATCTTCCTAATGTAGAAGAAATATCAGACATTCTCAAAATTTCTTGAGTTTAAGGCACTGGTGGAGAAGGAGTCGGGGAAGCAAGTAAAGGCTTTTAGGAGCGATAATGGTGGTGAATACATCTCTAACGAATTCAAGAACTTCTTCGGCAAAGAAGGAATTCGAATAGAACTGATAGTGCCTCATAACCCACAGCAGAATGGGGTCATTGAAAGAAAGAACAAAATCTATGGGCGGAAGCATGCAACACTGCAGTATTTGTGCAAAACTGTTGTCATCATAGGATACTTGGCATGAGTACACCTGAAGAGGCTTTCACTAGTAAGAAACCTAATTTTTCACACTCTAAGATTTTTGGCTCATTTTTTAATGTGCATGTCACCAAGGACGCCTGGAAGAAACTGGAACCGACAACTGAGATTGGGATTTTTTTGGGGTACACTGAAACACCCCACAACTATCGCGTGTATTTTCCAAACAACAGAATGATTGTTGTGCGATGGGATATAAAATTTGATGAGGAGAAATCCATGCGGTTTTCCCTTGAGAGGGAGACGGACTTGCATGCAGATGAGGAACTGTTGGTTCCCAAGGATGAGCCTCAAGATGTAGAGCAGCCACATGAGCAGGATCATGGAGTGGCTGAAAACACTCATGTAGAGCCATCCATTAGAAATGGTAGAAGGTGCACCACGGAAGCTAATATATTGATACTTGATGCTGCAGAGAATGTAGGAGCCCCTACTTCACATCGTAGACAAAGACAGTCTCGAGACAGTTTTACTGGATACATGGCCCTTATGAGAAAATGTATTATGACTGAACCATCTTCCTTTCAGGAAGCATTGCAGCAACCAACTTGGGTTGATGCAATGGTGGAGGAGTATGACTCCATTGTTAAGAACAGTTCATAGGAGATTGTCCCAAGGCCGGTCGACAAATCAGTGATTGGATCTAGATGGATCTACAAGGTAAATAAAGTTTTTTATGGGAGTGTGGAGAAATAAAAGGCCATATTTGTGGATCGGGGATTCTCATGGATTGAGGGGATCGATTATGATGAGACTTTTGCACCTATTGCAAGGTACTCTTCCATTAGATCCATCCTTGCACTCTCATCGCAGATGGGCTGGCGCACTCATCAGATGGATGTGAAAACTATGTTTCTCAATGGAGTGATTGAGCAAGCAGTGTACATATAGTAGCCTGAAGGTTTCGAGATCTTCAATAGTGATTCACATGTGTTTCAACTCAAGAGAGAACTATATGGGCTGAAGAAAGCACCTCGTGCTTGGTACACTCAGATATACAGTTATTTCATCGGACTGGGCTTCACCAAAAGTGAAGCAGATGCAAACATGTACCAGATTGTGGTTGAGGGTAAGCTATTGATTATTGTTCTTTATGTTGATGATCTAATCTTGACTGGTGATGAGCAGTTGATACACTCATTCAAGGAGGATATTGCAAGAGAGTTCAAAATGAAGGACATGGGACGCATTCATTATTTCCTTGGTTTGGAAATATGGTAGCGATATGGTGAACTTTTTGTGTCTCAAGGAAAGTACGCCAAGGAGATACTGGGTAAGTTTCATTTGGAGAGTTGTAAACCCATGGATAATCCTCTTCCAGGAAAATGGAGGAAAGAGGATGCTACTTCTAGAGAGGTAGTGGATGCTACTGTCTACAGGAAGTTAGTTGGTTCACTGATGTATCTAGTGAACGCCAAACTAGACATTTTCTACGCAATTAACTAGCTGAGTCAAGATATGGTTAAGCCCAAGCTCTTTTGGAAGGTAGGGAAGCATGTCTTGAGATACCTGAGGGGCACATCAGAGCATGGCCTATGGTACACACGGATAGAGAGAGTGAAGCTTCAAGGCTTCACGGATGCAGATTGGGCAGGCATTCCATCAGACAGAAAGAGCACATCAGGAGGGATCTTCAACATAAGATCGACAGAATTTTATTGGTACAGCAGGAAGTAGTGATCTGTGGCACTCAGTTCAATGGAAGCAGAGTACATGGCAGCAATTCAAGATGCATGTGAGGCTCTCTAGATGAGAAAGATCTTGGTTGGTTTGTTTGGTTCTCAGATGGATCCAACAGTGATACATTGTGATAATAAGAGTTGCATTAAACTCTTGATTAATCCTGTGTTTCATGATAGGTCCAAGCACATATATATATGGTACCAACATGTCAGAGATTGTGTGCATAGGAGAATAATGTTGCTTTAGTACATTCCCATGGAAGATCAGGATGCAGATATTTTGACAAAGGCGCTCACCGAGAGCAAATTTGAATTCCATAGAGGAAGGATTGAGGTGAAGGATAATCCCTTTCTTGTTGAGAGGGAGTGTTGAGATTCAACAAGAAATTTCAGTACCCACGCCTAGTGTGGGACCCACAGGTCCAAGAAACACCTACACTAGGGTGGGCCCATGGGGATAAATTTGGTGCATGTCTATTTTAGTTATCCCTTAATTAAGATGGAAAATAAAATGTAATCTAATCTCAAAATAACTTGTAATAGTTAAATGAGTGTGATAAACTCATTTTACTCATGAATTTCAAATTAGAGGTAGTTGGTGAAGCATGCATGGTAATTCTAGTTGTAACAAAGTTCGAAGTGCAATGGTGCATTAGTTAATGCAGGTTGTAATCAGTTTAACTCAGTTAAGTGAGTTAAAATCGGTTGTGCTAGTTGTAACTGTTAGATACACTAGTGAGATATCAAGTGAATTAAATATTAATTAATTCACAATCAGTGATCTCACATGCAACTGAGGATTTACTATTATTAGTTTCATGCATGTCAGATCCAGTGGAGACCCAGTTGAGATCTAGGTGAAAGGGAAGTTGACTATAAGTTGTAGGATTATTGGGTTGCACCCATGCAACCAAACACCCATTGGAGTGCCCATGATACTTGTGCAATCAAGGAAGGAAAAAATTCCTATTATTTAGGGATTTCATTCATCAAGGATTGTGCAAGTAAGGCAGACTATCTGGAGGCAGTAAATTGGCTAAGTATTGGTTAGTTTTATGTGTGACAGTGTGAGACAATTAGCTAAGTACAGGAGGGCTCTTGTGAGAATTTTTGTATGTAATTGTTTCATGATTCCATGCTGAATATACAATAAAATATAGTTGGGTTTTGAGTAGCAAGATTTCCCCAAGAAATTATCTCTGTTGTGGCTTGATCGGTTCTTCTTTGCTTCATGTGATTGGCGATTGTGTTTTTAATTCTGCAAAATATTTGTGGAAGTGATTCAGTATTTAAATTTAGTACATTGTTAGATAATATTGAATCCATGATATACATGCTTGTTGTATAATTTCTACAACGGAGATGTATTGAACTTCCTTGTCTAGTTTTATATCAAAACTCTTTCAAAAAATCAAATCAAGTTTCAATTAATCAAAAACTATAATTAATTTTTTTATGATATGTGTGAATATAAAATTAGATCAAACTTTCAAAAATATTGTTTTACCATTCACAAACATTAAAGTAGCCCTGAGGGTTAGCTCAATTGGTTGAGGTCCTATTTCTAAAGCACCTTGTCATTGGGAGGTCACAGGGTCAATTCTCCTCAAGATCTGAATTTGAATGTTAGTTTTGTTGTGCTAATTTCATCTTCAAAATTATAAATAAATTGTTGATCATTTCCTTCATGTGCATAGGTTTCTTGAGGTGTTTGTGAGTGTTAAACAGGTAAATGTATTGTTTTTATGTTAAGTTCATGAGCATAATAACATTAAAACATAATGTTGAAAAACAACAATAAAATGTACAGCAACCCATCAAAATGATCCATTAACACATTTTTTTGATGAAGGAGTTCACCCCTCCTGGGCTACATCTCCTTGGTCCAGCTTCCATGGTGTTAGTGTCCCGTGATTTGGCAGATTGGTAAACCAAATGATAGGGTAACATTAGACCAATCTTTGGAGTCCTAGGACCTAGCCTTCCTGGACTCAGAGAGTTCTCTCTCTATTATGCGAAGGATTTGAACTTGTTCGCTTTGGTGATTGATTTTAGGCTAGTTGTAAAGTGTCGGTTTGTTTGTTTGTTTTGGGTGGGGATAAGATGATCAAGTAGGATAGGTGGAGTGAAAGGTTATCAAATCAATTGGGAAATGGAGTCTATGAAGTTATTGATATCTTGGTAGCAAATCGGGGTACATCACAGGGAAAATCTAGTATATTTAATGGATCTTTTAAGTTTATGTGTGAGGTGAAATGGACAATAAGTTTGGGAACCAAGGTAGGGCAAAGGGAAGTTAAGAATCCTTTTTCAAATACCTATGTACAGGGAGGTCTTTAATATTGATAAGCAAAAGATACTAATCATGAGATAGGGCGCACCATTTACTCAGTGACAATACTTTTAAACAAATAAACATTGAAGATAAACAATCCAGTAGAACACAGAAGCAAGACAACTTATCTAACTTCAATGATTCAACTTTCAATATTTGAAAACATACAAGAAAAACATAGCATCAATAAATTAAGAGGGAACGCCTAAACATCATTCATTAAACTATAAATAACTTCGAGGCAAACTGATAAGCATATTCAAAGGGCAAGATCGAAACAAGACCTCTTTGACTTAACCTAACAATCAATACATCAAAGAGAGATTTCAAGACAAAGTTTAGATAGCATTAAACAAGCAGGGCTTACCATGAATCATGTTTATAAACTAGCATATTAATCCAATAATGAAATAGAAAAGCTTAGGTGGGCCTAAATAGCAATGAAGAATTCTTTAAGCTAACCCAGCAGAATAAAACATGAAAACAATAGCTAACAGGAGGACTGAGGTGCCTCAAACAACATTTCTCATCTTACACCTTTTGAGATATTGAAAAATAGAAAGATGGACATATGGAATACAATAAAAAACATGAACATATGAGAGATACATCACCATTAACTAAACTCAGGGATCCTACAAGCAAGCCTTCATCACCATCAATCAAAGAAATCCATCCACAAGCTCCACAACACCAAGTTGTTCTTCAACTTAAAAAAACCATGTATTTCTCTTAAACACATCAATTTCCCCCTGTCTACAATGAATCCTCATGCCTTATATAACAATCAAGGAAGTGGAGAGCCAACTTGAGCATCTAGAATCCTATTGGCCAACAAGAAATATATTAAGTTGTCTTTGAGGCCTTGCAAGGCCCAAGGCACAAAAATATCTAATAAATATATTTTCTAGCCAAAAATAGAAATTAAATTGACTTTTAGGCCTTGAAAAGAATATGAAGACTTTCCAAATTCATATTCTGCCCAGTTATCTACAGGAGTGCAGCACATTGTGTCAAAAATTGAAATTATGCGATGAGTGCAACATAGAAATATGCCTTTTTACAACAGTGTTTTGGATGCCTTCCCGATGTCGGAAATGGCTCTGAGATGGCTCGTTGGAAAGCCCTTGAAGTCTACTTTCCAGATATACATTTATTTATTCAAAGTGACCTTTGAAATTGTCCCAAAAAGCGAAAATTCCAAGACTTCCAAGAGCACAGCACATGCTCAGAAAAGTGGGCAGAATGGTGAAAAAATGAGTGTTTTTGACCCTTTTGGGGGATCAAAACAACTCCAATTGAGCTGAAAATATGTGAGAATAATCCTCTAATTATGGGGAATCCAAAAATGTAAACCTATCCTCCTGAAGATGCCCTGGGAAAAAGCGCAACATAGGGTGTGCTGCGCTCCTAGCCTCAAAATTTGCAAAAAAACAAAACTTGTTCAATTTCTCCCAAATTTGGTAGGTAGGTGCCTCATGGGTCCTTGGAGACCTGTAGAGAAATTTGGGCCAAAATACTAAGCCTAGATTTTCCTTTTTCATATTTTTGTGTCGGGCCCTCATTTTTGGCAGTTTTGAGTTTTTTCCTTGCTGTGATGGTCATTTTCTTCTTCACTAGGTGAGTTATATCGGTTGATTCCTTCTTCACTGTCTAGTTCATTACCTTCATTATTGGGCTCATGATATTCATTATTTTTCCCACTGAAATCACTTTCAAACTCTGTTTCTTGGTTGCCTTTACCATCTTTGCCACTGTCATCTTTGTCTTCTTTACTGCTGGCATATGCCTCAGCTCCAATGTCCTTTGTATTTTCAGTGTCACTTTCTTCATCATTTACTTCTTCTCCTTGATTTTCATTTGTATTTTTATTTTCATTAGACTCACTGTCTTCCTCTTTTTCTAGCTCACTATTTTCCTCTTGATAAGTTGCCTCTGTCCCTGTATTCTTGGAGTCATCTTCTTCTCCTTCACTGCTTTCTCTAAAATCAACTTTTAATTTTCTTTGTAATATTATCTTTAGAAAAACAAGAACATGTGGGAAAATCTCAAAATACCTCTCAAAATATCTCCATAGCAGAAAAAAATTGGCTCAAAACACCTTGTGGGCAAGTCGGGCGCCCCCTGAACATGTTTGGGCAGCTCCTGAACGAGCTTCGTGTAGCTTCTGCACACTATGGGAAGCTCCTGAACGAGCTTCGTGCACCCTTGACTAAGCTTCGTGCAGCTCCTACACGCTGTGGGCAGCTCTTGAACGAGCTTCGTGTAGCTCCTACACGCTGTGGGCAGCTCCTAAATGAGCTTGGATGCAGCTCCTGCACGTTGTGGGCAGCTCCTAAACGAGCTTCGTCCACCTCCTAAACGTTGTGGGCAGCTCCTAAACGAGCTTCGTCCACCTCCTAAACGTTGTGGGCAGCTCCTAAACGAGCTTCGTGCACCTCCTGCATGCTTTTGGCATCTCCTGAATGAGCTTTATGCACCTCCTGTATGTTGCGTGTAGCTCCTGAATGAGTTTGCGTGCAGCTCCTGCACGTTGTGGGCAGCTTCTGAATGCAGCTATGTGCCTCCTGGGCGGCCCTGAACGTGTTTGGGTCACCTCCTACACGCAGTTTAGTGCCTCCTGGGTGGCCCTGAATGCGTTTGGTTCACCTCCTGCATGTAGCTGTGTGCCTCCTAGGCGGCCCTGAACGTGTTTGGGTCACCTCCTACATGCAGTAGTCAGGTGGCAAGTTTACCTTTTGCATGAAACCGTGTGGCCCGGACGGTCCTGAACGTGTGGGTGGTCATGAAGGTGATGGGTGCGTAGCACACCACTACAGGAGCGTAGCACTGGTATAAAAAATACTGAGAGAGGAGACAAGAGCGTAGCACTAGTTGTCGGGTCCTCCTCGGCAGCCCTGAACACACAGGAGCGTAGCACAACCTCCCAGGAGCGTAGCGCCATTTTGTAGACAGCATTTAGAGGCCTTCCCAGTGTCAAAATTGGGCCTGTGATAAGTTGTTGGAAATATAAACTTGTATAATTTCCAAATATACCATTTTTTTCCTGATTGAAGTAGATTTTCCTTGTCAAAAGTGGAGTTTCCCAAGACTGATCAAAAAGTGTTGAATGATGGTGCATAAATGAAGAGTGTGGTTGCAGACCACTTTTGGATGCCTTCCTCAAATCCAAATTGAGCTCATGATAGGTAATTTGAAATCTATTCAAGTCTAGTTGTCATTTGACTCATCAAGGAATACATTTGGGCAATCCAGCTGTGAGAAAACCTAATTTTCCCAAGGTCACTCCAGCAGTGCAGAAATTATCCTGGGACACCTGTATTTTTTACATTGATCCTAAACCATGATACCTGTGTAAAAAATGAAGTAGGTTTTACTTCTTGGTCCTATGATGGACAAAAACCTCTCTCACTTTTTTCAAATTCATCTATGTTTGGTCAGAAACACAGTTTGAATCAAAATTGGCCCTGGGTGTGACACATGACTTGTCTCTTGGAAAAAATTCCTGGAAAAAGATGGAGGCATGATGTTTATGAGTTGGTATGGATTCATGATTGCATATATGACCTACCATATGGATCCTTTTCTCTTATTCCTCCTTTTCATTGCAAACCCTAGCTTAGTTGGAAGAGGAAATTAGGGTTTGGTGTAGGGGATTTAGGACTCCCTTGTAGAGGGAGGGGAATGAAGGGGTTAAGGGTTGTCTAAATTCTTGGGGAAATTTTAGGGGATAGGGATAGATGTTAGAGAGTATGGGGAAGTGAAATTTTAAGAATTGAGTGAGGTTAAAGGGTTCAAAATGGAAAAACACATGCCTAGTCTCGAAAAGTGTCAAATTGTAGCAATAGGCTAGGCTTTGTAGAAAAATGATGAGTTTGAGGGATAAGAGTGATGGGAAGTGTTTATGAAGGTATATTTAGGATAGTAGGATGTAAGAGCATCAGGATACAAGCCTTGTTGATGTTTTAACCATGGAGGTCATGAAACTAAGAAAAATTTCCCTAAAAAAACCCTAGTTGGATAATGGAGTCATAGGCAAGGGACAAACGGAATAATGAGATTTATTGGTGTGAAAATGGGACAGAGATGAGAGGCATGATTCCATGAGGGATCTTCCATGAGTAATAGGTTGATTATGACATGATATAGTAGTATAACAGTGAAAAATTTATCCTAAGCATAATGAAGGCAGTGAGATTTCTAGAACTCATAAGATTCATGAATTCTGTTTCTAGAAATCTAGGATAGACATTTAGTCATCTACAAAGGAAAAAAATTAATAATGACTAACACATCGCTTGGGCCTCTGTATTAGCTTAAAATAGAAAAAAAATGTTGTTTAAAATCCTCTACTACTCCTGAAACCTACTCCAACATGCTCAGAATGTCCAAATCATCTAGGATAGACTCTTCTTGAGCCCAATTTGCTCGAATTTTGAAAAAGTTATGGCCACCTCAATTCTGGCCTAGGAAACTCTACTAAATCTGGAGATAACTCCAGTTAACCCCACCAAGATTGGAGTTCCACCGCAATTGGTGGACTTTGCAAACTTCATCATCAAATTAATCTCGGGTTTAATTAAAGGTTAAGTGGGATTAATTATTGGATAAGATTTATTTTAGCGCTAATGGTGTGTTTTATGCCTAATCCACATACTTTGGATAAGCACATTTTAAATTTGGTTTAGTGCTTATTAAGCATGTTTAACCCCATGCTTAGTGGAGCACTCTGCCATCGGTCTTCGCATGTGGTTATATGGTGAGGGGGTTGGCCCGAGGGGCTGGCCCCCTCCTTACCCCCACTAGTTAAACCATATCAATTGAAATATATTCAATGGCCATAGTATTATAAGAACTGTTGGCACGACTTGGTGGTAAGACTTGTGGTTAGTGTGGGGGAGTTCATGGGGTTGACCCCGACCTCTTCCCTTTCGCCAGTATAAATTTTGCTCCACAAATATCATAAGATTTAACATTGGACTTAATAAAATTTTCGCCCATACCTTGGTCCACCAGAGGGGGCACGTGGCAGCCCCTAGCTGCACCACATGTCTGCCTCTAGTTAGACTATTTTTGACCATATAATAAATAAAAAAATTGCACCTTCTTATAAAATGATTTCAACCTTAGGATATAAAAAATTTCACCTTCCCAAATTTCTAGTGAATCCTGCAATGACACTTGTCACAGAGTGATTGGGAAAACTGAAGGAATATTCCCAAAATATTTTTTTTGACGACTAGGCTACCATGTCACCAATCTTTCCTTTCTGCAAATTTTTTAGTTTTTTAGGAAAACAAACAAAAGGCTATAAATTTCACATACGGAATCATTTTCAATGAAACGAATTGTGCCGAATTCATAGCGACGATCTCTTCGCTTTCATTCAGGTTCTAATTGATTTTGAGCACTTCCATTTTGTACCTTAACACTGAGCACCTGATCATTCCTCCCCACTAGAATCCTTTTGGACCCCAAAAGATCTTTTATTACTAAACATGTGGATGAGGGTACAGTTCCCTCACCCTTCAAGTCTCAATCCACTAAAATTTTCCCATTTTCATCAACTTGAGCTTTTCACAAAAACTAAGCTTTTTCCTTGACTCTTGAGACCCTCTCTTGTTGTTGTAGACACCTTCATGCTGAAATTTTTGTGACCTTGAATTTGTAGAGAAGCAAGATTTCCTTGCAAAAAAAAAAAAAAATTTCCCACCTCGGTTGTCAATCAAAGGAAACTTAAAAACTATCTCGCCTGGAACACTGTCATCATGGCGATTCTTAGCTGATCTTCCTTTGTACTTGCGTCGAATTTTGACCAAGTATTTTCGCCATTTCCATGTACCCTTAGAAACCAAAACAAACACTTGTGGAACCTATGTCTTCTTTGTCAAATTGCTTTGGCACTTTCTCTTTGACCTTTTCACTCTCTTGCACCAGCATCTTGTTTCCAATGCTGCTCAACACTGACGTTGACTGCTACAAATATTTCACATATTGTTTACCTCCTTTCAAAGGTAGCCTGTTAGACTCCTTAAACATATCATTACAAGCATAAGAAACTTCAATGAATTCAACTTGTTCATTCGATGCATCTTTTTGAAAGTTTTCATCCAAAACATCTCTATGCTTAATCATTCACAAAGTCAAATTTTGACTTGCATTCACTATTCTCTTCATTTCTCCTACATGTATAAGCAACACACTTGTCTTCTTCTTATGCACTCTAACTATGTACTCAATTCCAACCTTAAACAAGTGATACTTATTCTCATGGCGATGAAATACTGCTTTCCTATCATAAATATAAGTACTTCCCAAAACAATACCTGAAATCTCAAGCGGTACTACATCAAGTTCACCTTCATCAAGAAAGTTTGAATTGATTGCAAATCTTAGAATGCACCTCCTTGTTACATGCAAGTTTTCATTCTTGCATATCAACCCTAAGGGATAAGGTCTTGGATGTATAATAGTTTCAAGGTTTAGCTTCTTAACTAAGTCTTAGGAAATCAAATTAGCTTGATAACCACTATCAAATAGTTTGTATATATTCGTATGTTTAGAAACAACTCTAATATGAAAGAGTTCAATTCTTGTATCTTCATCTTGAGTTACATTGGAACAACTTGAAGAACTAGTGTTTTCTATGTTCTTACCTTTCAAATCCATTGTTGTAATCTTTGTTTCATCTCCTAAATCTGAACCTAAGTCATGTTCAATGGTTGCAACAATTTTTCCCTTCTCTTTGGCTTTCAATTTGTTTCGCTTCAACTTTGGATGAAGTTGCCAACAATGGTCTTCATCATGCCCATTCTTCAAACAATGTTTACATGTGAGTTTATCTTACTCTTTTTTGATAGAGCTATTTCTCTTTCCTCTTCCATTAAACTTTCTCTTTCCTTTACACTCATACTCAAAGAAACTATCACTTTTCTCATCTACACTCTATTTCCCTCTTGCTTCTAAATATGTGGCTTGAACACAAACCTCATCTAATTTTGTGGGGTTGAACATGAGAATATTGTGCCTAAGGTAACTGTGCAAACCCCCAATATACTTTAACAACATTTCTTAAGAATACAAATTAATACCCAAAATAAGAGCTCTTCTCCTAAATTCAAGAGTATAATCTTGAACACTTTTCCATTTCAATTGTATAAAATTATTCCAGACCATAATGGATTTTTTCATGTAAGCTAAAGGATGAAATTGTCTTTTAATGGCAGAAATAAAACTTGACCAAGACATTGAGATCTTACCTTGGTTTTTAATCTCTTCTTGAGTCCTTGCTTCCCACCATACAAGTGATGATCCCTCCATCCTAAAGGAATCCAATTGAATCTTTATGTCATCTTCTTGAAGGTTCTGAATTTTGCAATAAACCTCCAATTGACGAATCCAATTAACCAAATTCTTTGCATTCACTTCGCCATTATACATTGGAAGCTCAAATTTGACATCAAGTTTGAGTAAGAGAATTTTTCCTTTTGAATTTTTTGAGTGATTATGGGTGGTTGTTAAGCCCCTATCAATATTATTATTGGTCTGTGTATGGTGTATACATATTTATTTTTCTGCCCATGCTTTTTTTCTTCTGTTATTTTTATTATTGTGCCCATACATTATTATTGTTAGGTCGGCTAGGATTACATTGTGGCCCCACTAGGATTATATTATGGCCCCATGGACTCCTATATATAGAAGGAGGTTTTGTTCATTTGTATCATCCAAGAATTGTTCATGCATGTAATGTATTGGAGGAACTTACCCTCATTATTCTTCTGAGTGTTGATATCTCTTTTCTTCTATTTTGGTGGTTTCACATTTTGGTATCAGAGCTTTGGATTCTAGGGTTTTGCTGCTCCAAACAGGTCATCGTGGAATTTTCGCTATAACTTTTTTCTACGAAGTTTCAAAAGCTGAAATTTTTAGAGTGCAAAGCCGAAATGTGGAGGAACATCGTCGCAAAATTTCAGAGCTTGGTTCACAATATTTTCGAAGATATGATCTATGGAAGTTAGGGATTTTTGTAGGCTCTTGAATTTAACCTAAACAGGTCATCGCGAAATTTCCACTATAACTTTTTTCTACGGAGCTTCAAAAGCTGAAATTTTTAGAGAGCGAAGCTGAAATCTTGAGGAAATGCATCGCAAAATTTCATAGCTTGTTTCGTAATATTTTCGGATATATGATTTGTGGAATTTAGGTCTTTTTCAGGCTCACTAATTTCATCTCAAAGTGGTAATCATGGGAAAATCTTCATAACTCTCTCTCTGAGCATCGGTGTAATGTTCCTTTTTCGATAATTTCTGCAATATGGTCCAAGGGGACGCTGTATAAGGAAGGAAATGAAAAAATAAGTTGAAATTTGGCTTGGATCCCCTTGTTAACTCATTAAACACTTCTCTTCCAAAAGTTGAGCCCAAATAAATGACTCTAGATGGGTTATTCAGATCTCCCCAAACTAGGTCCCTTAGAGAATGCTCAAAGAGAGAGCCTACAGTAATACATGAACACAATCATAAACTCTGCAATTCTGAATATACCATAAGAGGGAAATGTTATGCAGCCAACATTATTTTATTATATCAGTAGTAATATACAAGAAAATCATGAGGGACAAACCACTCAAGCTATGATAACCAATCTCCAATGATCAAGCAATGAAATACATGAGTTGTTGCAACTGCACAAAATGCCAGAGAGAAATGATTGTGCTATTTGTATGAGAGTAGCAGCTATTGACTATATTCAAAATGGTAATGTGGCTAAAGGATATAAATAAATTCCCAAGAATGGAAAGATGGGCTCCAATACAAGATTTCTAGCCAATCCAGGAGGGATTGCTAGAAATGTTGGATAAAATACAATGTGACAATTAAATACTAGGGTTAATATGTCACTGCAACACTGAATACATATGATGAGGCTATGGTAGATCTAAAATATGGATTTCCCTCCTCCAATGGTTCTCTTTATTAGAAGGTTGATTCCTCTACTCAAGAACAATCCCCCCGATGAGCTCTATGAACTCTCCCAACACTGCCTGCATGGAAATAATGCAGTTCCAGCACTAGACTGCGCTGTGAGAGATGGTGAATGATTGGCCTGGTGCCAAAGATCTTAAATGATTCCCAGGAGTCTCCTCTATTGCTCCTCCAAAGAATAAACAAATTCTCCACCAGAGAACAAGCCAAAGAATGACTCTATGAGTTCCTCTATTGCTGCACCCAGCAACACAACGTTTATGCCCAATAGGAAAACGCTGCACTAAAGGAGGTAGCTTTGGCCAAATGTTGAAATGAGGAATTGGAGCTCAAAACCCTCTCCTTCCTTGAGGATGAGGTAGGGATTCCCAACTAGGAACACCCTTGTGCTCAAGAACATTGCAACCCTGCTAAACAGCTCAGGGATGCAAGTCTTAGCAGACCCAACGAAAATGATAAGCTAATGCATAATGAAAATGGGCTGCCATATCCTCCTTATAAATCAAATGAACTCCTCTCACCATGGGTCCCATCCACAGTTTCCACCTAGCTCATGCAAGTGGAGCCTCCTCTGAAACTGCGCTGCCTTGTCATGGAGATTCCTCCTCTTGGACAACGTTGTTGACTTAGTCAAAGATGACTAAATCAAAGTGATCCCGATCATATTCACACCCTTAGGTGCTTAATCTAGCTGCTTATTCACCCTCCTTTCACACAAGGAGTTTTATTTCTCCATCTAAGGGGGTTAAGGGGTCTCCTCACCCATTTTATTCATCAAAATAAAAATATGCAAACTATAATGTTCCTTTTAGCTTGAGGCTAAAATTTGGGAACATTACAGTCCTCCCCTCCCACATGTTGCTTGTCCTCAAGAAACTGCATAGAGAGAACAAAAATTCTCCCCCTTTTGTTTTGTGGCCTCCTCATCAACAATTTCCACCACTGCTCAAATATCCTGCAACAAATCTGTCCTCCAATGCTTCCTCCCAAGTATGCAAACCCGAATGGTGCACATCATGGAAAGATAGAAGGTGTAGGTGGAAACTTCCTTGCTATGCTATGGCCTCCTCAAGGTAGGAGTGATGATATGCATGGGAAAATGTTGTCCCCAATGATGATCCTCTCATCCATGCTATCATCCAAATATAAATCTCAACCCCTGGTTTGCGCAATGTGTTGGGGCTGAATGGAGAGTTGGGATTTTGATTCCCAAGTTGTTTCTCCCTCCATTTTTGGTACATATGGGGTTTCCTTTGTCCTTGGGATGAAATGGTATGGCCTACAAGGATGTCCCAAGCTCCCCCATCAAGAAAATCAGCCATGAAATTCCCCCTCAAGTTCTCTAAGTGGTTATTCCCACAAGAAGAGAAAAGTAGTAGTGTGGAAATCATGGTTTTCCCATGGTGTCTCCTGAAATATAAAGCATGTGCAATGGGGAGATTCATGCTCCCAATGGGCTGTCCCAATATATACAACACTCTCCTGATAGTGCTCCATGTGAATGTACAAACATCAGCTATACAAGGAGACAATATGCAATGAAAACAAGTTGTCATAAGACAACTAGAGAGTGGGTCACTGCTCCACTCATGGGACCAACGCAGTGCACCTCTTACCTACATCAAAACTAAAAACAAAAAGTTCTTTCCAAACCACTTTTTCTCTGCCACAAACATCTCATAAGATGGAAACCTGAAAATACAAATTAGTGCCAAAGGTGCACCCCAAGAAGCATGTGGCTTCCCCCACAAACTATCATGAAAATAGCCACTCCCATTGTTGCAATGGGCCACAAGTACATCATAATAAGGAGCATAAGGAGATGTGATCATCCTTATCTCATCAAGCTTCCCATATAAAGTAAAGAAAGGTAAATCAAAATGAGAGTATATACCTTCTCTACCATGTACTCTGGTCCTTGAGCTAAAATGGCTCATCTGAATGCTCTCCCTCGCCTCCAATAAGTAGGGAAATGGTTGTGCCAACCTTTCTAAAACCATCTGTGCTATGCATCTCTCCATATGCTGATATAGATCATGTTATATTCCCTCCCAAGTGAACTCCTCTATCAAATCAAAATATGCATCAAATTGCATAGCTAGAAAGCCTTCATGTGCCACATGCGATAGTTTCTCCTTGAGACTAGAAGCTCTAGTCAAGAAGACCCTACCATCGGTATAGATGACCACCCCATCAATCAGGTACCTGTCATCTCTATCTGGTTCATCCAAAATCATGCATGCACCTAGATCCTTGGAGTATTGTACCAAGAGTTGAGACTTCCAACCTGGATCTATCCTCCTCAAAGACAGCGTTGGTGATCTGCAATGTGGTGCTCTCCTCACGCTTCTTCCTGCTACTCTGACATCCCCCATGCCAAATTTATCCTCCAAAATTCTACCATGCCCATCATGTAGCTTCTCATGCTCAAATAGTGATGGTGTCCTTTGGAAGTTGGCCTCCCATGAGAAAATGTCATCCCCAAGTAATCTCCCAAGATGGGCCAAAGTAAGCATGAGTGGCCTACATACACTCCTATGTATGAAAGAGTGCTCCCTCAAAGGAAGTATCCTCTTCCTCTCCAAATCTGTGGATCAGTCATCCTACATCATGAAGATGCCATCCTCCATCCCTGCAGCAAACTTTGTCAGCGTAGTATAACTAATGAGAGTGGGTGATACTGAAAATGAGAGAATGTCTCCCTCCCCCTTGGGTTTACCCCAAACTCTTTGTGCTGTGTTGGACTCCTCCAATGTCTTCACCTCTCCAGAATCCAAGAGTGGTGAACCAAATTACAAGATGCCCCTCATCAATTCTAGATCAGTTGGCCTCCCATGTGGAATTCCTCCATATATTGAGACATCTAGTTCAGAAGTGGATTGTGTATATGAGTGGACTAATTTTTCCCCCTCTTCACTACGCAGTACAGTCTCATCCTCTGGTGCAGAAGCTTTCCGAAATATATAAGGGTGTATCAACCCTTGATGTCGATCCTTCTCTTCCTCCTCCATCTCACAATCCCCAAAAACTGTTACATATGGCTCCGGAATTGTGCCTTGGTTTCCACATGTTGAAATATTTGGAACTCCTTGCAAAAATACAAGGGCTCCTCCAATAGAAGCAATGGCTCCCCTTTCACCTTCATGTGGTGATGGATCTCCTCCCAATGGGACAGCACTATTAGATCTCTTATGCTCATCCTCCCCATCAATAATTGAGATTACCTCATCATCAAGGAGAGACCCTAGATCTTGGTCATCTCTTAAAGGAAGTACCTCCATGACTTCACAAATGGAAGAGGGCCCTTCACAAAATGGGGACCTTGCCCTTAGCAAGCCATCATACATGTTTACATCCCCTTTATAACTATGGAATGGAGTTTGTTTCATGGTTCCCTCCAATGCATGCAAAGTGTTTTATGTTTTGATACGTAGAGTTTCACAGTGATTTTCATCAAATTCACTCACCAACTCTTTAGTGAGTTCATCATATCATTCTACATTTGCATGATAACATGAAATATAAATTTCAAACCACCAACCATGAGCCATACCTTTGAGTTACAGTGCTGCTCCTCCAATGGCCTCATCTTCTTCCTCCATTCTCCCTGTAGTGCAAGTGGGAAATGAACTGCACTATTGATCTGCATGTGTGGTTGAATGCTCACACCCAATGTGTTCAAAACTATGGCTTGCTTCATCCACAATCCCTCTCATAAAATCTCTCCATTTTTCCCTTTCTATCTCCTCAAGCTCTTGAATGATACCCTCCATGGTTTGGAAAAGAAGAAGGGAGACCTCCTCTTCCGTCATTCATCTTTTCTTGTTTCCTCTGTAAATATTCTCTTCTTGGAGAGAAGCTCCTCTTTCTAATAGCATTAAATCTTGTGCACAGGCTCAGCCAAGATTGATGCTCTGATACCACCGTAATGTTCCTTTTTCGGGAATTTCTGCAATATGGTCCAAGGGGACGCTGTATAAGGAAGGAAATGAAAAAATCAGCTGAAATGGGGCTTGGATCCCCTTTTTAACTCATTAAAAACTTCTCTTCCAGAATTTGAGCCCAAAGAAATGACTCTAGATGGGTTATTCATATCTCCCCAAACTAGGTCCCTTAGAGAATGCTCAAAGAGAGAGCCTACAGTAATACATGAACACAATCATAAACTCTACAATTATAAATATACCATAAGAAGGAAATTTTATGCAGCCAACATTATATTATTATATCGGCAGTAATATACAATAAAATCATGATGGACAAGCCACTCAAGTTATGAGAACCAATCTCCACTAATCAAGTAATGAAATACATGAGTTGTTGCAACTGCACAAAATTTCGGAATGTTGTGACTACGCTCTCTCTATGAGAGTAGCAGCTGCTGAATATATGAAAAATGGTAATGTGGCTGAAGGATACAAAGAAATGCCCAAGAATGGAAAGATGGGCTCCAATACAAGATTTCTAGCCAATCCAGGAAGGATTGCTAGAAATGCCAGATAAAATACAATGTGACAATTAACTACTAGGGTTAATATGTCACTGCAACACTGAATACAAATGATGAGGCCATGGAAGATCTGAAATATGGATTTCCCTCCTCCAATGGTGCTCTTTAGTAGAAGGTTGATCCCTCTACTCAAGAAAAATCCCCCCGATGAGCTCTATGAACTCTCCCAACACTGTCTGCATGAAAATAATGCAGTTCCAGCCCTAGACTGCATCGTGAGAGATGGTGAATGATTAGCCTGGTGCCAAAGATCTAAAATGATGCCTAGGAGTCTCCTCTACTACTCCTCCAAAGAATAAACAAAAACTCCACTGGAGAACAAGCCAAATATTGACTTTATGAGTTCCTCTATTGCTGCACCCAGCAACACAACGTTTCTTTCCAATAGGAAAATGCTGCACTGAAGGAGGTAGCTTTGGCCAAATGCCAGAATGAGGAATTGGAGCTCAAAACCCTCTCCTTCATTTCGGATGAGGTAGGGATTCCCGACCAGGAACACCCTTGTGCTCAAGAACACTACAACCCTACTAAACAACCTGGGGATGCAAGTCTTAGCAGACCCAACAAAAATGATAAGCTAATGCATAATAAAAATGGGCTGCCATATCCTCCTTATAAATCAAATGAAATCCTCTCACCATGGGTCCCATCCACACTTGCCACCTAGCTCATGCAAGTGGAGCCTCCTCTAAAACTACGCTGCCTTGTCATGGAGATTCCTCCTCTTGGACAGCATTGTTGACTTAGTCAAAGATGACTAAATCAAAGTTATCTCGATCATATTCACACCCTTAGGTGCTTAATCCAGCTGTTTATTCACCCCATTTTCACACAAGGAGTGTTATTTCTCCATCTAAGGGGGTTAAGGGGTCTCCTCACCCATTTATTCATCAAAATAAAAATATGCAAACTATAATGTTCCTTTTAGCTTGAGGCTAAAATTTGGGAACATTACAATCGGATTGGAATTCTGTAAAAAGTGACTGGAAGTACACAGACTATAGTTTCCTATCTATACATTTCAAAGCCAAAGAAACAAACAGTGACATGTGGAAGGTCGTACAAGTTCGCTTAAATGAACTAGTGAATAATTAGGTCATTATGGGAGATTGGACATAATTTTTTCTTGAAGAATCCAAATCAGGTCAAACCTATGGCATTAAAAATAGGATTTAGGGGGCTACCTTAGGGCCAAAATTTAGATATTGAAGATTCAAAATCACAGATATAATTGAGTTTTAGTATAGAGCTTCTCAAAAGCAAGAAAAAGGTGTGTATTTGGTTTTTTAAATTGCATAACACTTGTTTGAAAAATAATTTTGAAGTGATTCCAAGGGAATATTTTAGAATTTTTATCAGTATTGGGTTCTATAATGCCTCAAAAAAATAACTCAATGCCCATTAAGCCCTCAAAAATCTATAGAATGACGCATGAAGGGGAAGAATTGCAATATGAGATATCAATATTGCGATACCAAGTGCAACATATTTCGATCTTACGAAGAGCAACCGAAGATGACATATATGGTTTAAAATCAGAATTGGAAGCTAAGTTGGATAGTTTGAAGGATCAAATAATAGCTACTATGGATGATAAATTAGTGGAAGATCACATCAAGCATCAAAAAAAAGTTCTCCAACTCTCAAAGGATAACCTAACTTTGGTGTAGAATCTAATGAAACAACAGGAAGATCAACATCACATTGAAAGAAGTTCTAAAGAAGTCACATAAACAAGAACTCGACAAGTATGATCAATTTCAGAATATCTGAGCAAGTGGAAGAACTTTCCTGTAGAAGATTCCACATGGGAGGATGAGAATTTTATACAGAAGCATCAAGAAATAATCAAGCATTGAGGACAACACTTGTTTGAAGGAGAGGGGCATGTTAAGCCCCTATATTAATAGTGTAGTCTCTTATTATGTTAGTGTATCCCCCCTTATTGTTATTTTTGTACCCGTGTAACCCCCATATTGTTATTATTGTGCCCTTACATTATTATTGTTAGGTGGGCTAGGATTATATTATGGCCCCACTAGGATTATATTGTGGCCCCATGGACTCCTATATATAGAAAGGAGGTTTTTTCATTTGTATCATCCAAGAATTTCTCATTCATGTAATGTATTAGAGGTTTGCCCCTCGAAATGGCTTATTTCTAAGGCGTTGATATCTCTTTTCTTCTATTTTTGGAGCTAGTTTCACAACAGTGGTTTTGGTTGTGGAAGTGGAAGATGATTTTGATGGTGATAATGGGGATGATGATGATGATGGTGGAGATTGAGGAGGCTTTCCTCCACTTCCCTTTGAATCCTTATCTTCATCCTTTTTCTCTAATTAGGTTCCCTCTCTATGTGGAGACTTAGAATTCCCTTCAACAATCCTAGTGTTCCCATCTTCAAAGAAGATTCTAACCATTTCAGTTAGGTCATAGAAATCCTTCTTTTATTCTTCCTCTTCTGAAATACCTTCAGTCTCTCCAAAACCTGACATGATGGCTATGGATTCAAGCTTAGCTTTTGGTTCAACTTGTACCTCTTCAATCTCAGCTTCAGATAAAACTTGAGGTGCTTCAAGTGCAGTTGTGAGTGAAACTTTGGGTGGAGATGGTGGCCTTGTGGCTCTCCCTTTTCTACTCCTAACCTCAGGACTAGCAACCAACAATTTTCCTTCTCCTCTATGCAACTTCAACCTTGTAAGAATCACAAATTTTCAACCATTAAAGCCCTACTTGCAAAAAACTCAAGCAAATCAAGAAAATAACCTTTCAACCTTTTCTCTAATACTAACTTGATCTAAATCTGAATGTTAGTTTTGTTGTTCTAATTTCATCTTCATAATTATAAATGAATTGATGATCATTTGCTTCATGTGCATAGGTTTCTTGAGGTGTTTTTCAGTGTTAAACAGGTAAGTGTATTGATTTTTATGTTAAATTCATGAGCATAATAACATTAAAACATAATGTTGAATAACATCAATAAAATGTACAACAAACCATCAAAATGGTCCATTAACACAATTTGTTGATGAAGGAGTTCACCCCTCTTGGGCTACATCTCCTTGGTCCAACTTCCATGGCTTGGGCCTCTATATTATCTCAAAATGGAAAAAAAAAGGTGTTGTTTACAATCCTCTAATGCTCCTGAAACCTACTCCAACATGCTCATAATGTACAAATCATCTAGGATAGGCTCTTCTTGAGCCCAATTTGGTCGATTTTTTCAAAAGTTATGGCCTCCTCAATTCCGACCTAGGAAACTCTACTAAATCTGGAGATAACTCAAGTTAACCCCGCCAAGTTTGGGGTTCCGCCGCAATTGGCGGACTCTGCCAACTCCACCGCTAAATTAATCTCAGGTTTAATTAAAGGTTAAGTGGGATTAATTATCGTATAAGCTTTATTTTAGCGCTAATGTCACATTTTAAGCCTAATCCGCATACTTTGGATACGCACATTTTAAATTTGGTTTAGTGCTTATTAAGCACGTTTAACCACACGCTTAGTGGAGCACTCTGTCATCGTTCTTCGCATGTGGTTACATGGTGAGGGGGCTGTCTCGCGGGGTTGGCCCACTCCTTACCCCGTCGATTAAACCATATCAATTAAAATATATTCAATGGCCATAGTATTATAAGAAATGTTGACGTGGTTTGGTGGTAAGACTTGTGGTTAGTGTGGGAGAGGTCGCGGGGTCGACCCCTACCTCCGCCCTTCTACCAATACAATTTTTTCTCCACAAATATCATATGATTTAAACCTTGGACTTAATAAAAATTTCTCCCATACCTTGGTCCACCATAGGGGCATGTGGAAGCCCCTGGTTGCACCACATGTCTGCCTCTGGTTGGACTATTTCTGACCATATAATTAAAAAAAAATGCACCTCCATATAAAATGGTTTCGACCTTAGGCTATAAACAAATTTCACCTTCCCAACTTTCTAGCGAATCTTGCAGTGAAACTTGTCACAGTGTGATCAGGAAAACTGAAGGAATATTCCCAACATATTATTTTTGCTGACGAGGTTGCCATGTCACCAAACAGTCCTTTCTACAAATTTTTTAGCTGTTTAGGAAGACGAACAATGGGCGATAACTTTCACATATGGAGTTAGTTTTCGATGAAACGAATTGCGTCAGATTCCTGGAAACGAGCTCTTCATTTTCATTCAAGTTTCAATTGATTTTGAGCACTTCCATTTTTTAGTTTAACACTGAGCACCTAATCACCTCGACACCCTCGAGGTTAGGCTTTGATTAGTTTGGCCGACATGATATGATCCCTTTAGATAGATGTACTTGCATTTTCCTTAAAAAATCACAAAATTTAAATTATCATAAAACGCTAATCATATTCAAATTTAAATTTTTAATATTATATACATGAATTATAAAAAATTTATAAACATTGTAAAATGTACCAACGACATTTAATTTTTTTACAATAAGCACATAAATAATACGAAACAAGAGTACGAAAAAGAAAAATACATTACTAAACATGTATTTTTATTTATGTATTTATTTATAACTAACGTGTGGGACATTTTAATATTTCAATTCACTTTATTTATGCATGGAGGTGCATATATTCTATTTTTTTTTTTTTTAATTTGAATATTTTACCAATCTAGATCCATCATAACTCTAGATCTATGGAGATTTGATAGGGATCAAATCTCTCTCTTGAAGTGAAAATCTCTTTTAAAGAGAAAATAGATTTGACCTCTCTCATCGTTTGGTAGATCTCGAGTAATTATTTTCCTTTAAATAGGCCACATTAGAGAAGAATACTCTGGGAAAAAACCATGGGTTACGAGTACCATTGGAAAAAACCAGGGGATGGAGAAATTTATGTTTTTTAATTTTATTTTATTTTATGTTAAATAGGCCACATCACAAAAGAATAACATGGAAAAAAATCATGGGTTGAGAATACTATGGGAAATACCATGGGTTGGAGTATGAAAATGTTATATTATTTTGTTTTACTTTTTTATTTTATTTTGTTTTGTTTTGTTTTAACTGAGTAAAAATATTAAACATTACAACATCTCTAGCATACTGGGTTGGAGAGTTCCTCTTGGCACAAAAATTAGGAATTTTTATTTTTATAATATAATAAATACCATCCTAGATCCATCTTAACCTCGGATCTATCAAGCACCAATAGGGATCAAATCTCTCGAGGTGCAAACTTTTCCTCAAGTTTTGCACTCAAAAAAAGAGGTTTACACCTTGAGAGGTTGATCCCTCTTGGCGTTTGATAGATATGAGGTTAGGATGGATCTAAAATGCAGACCCATGTATCAAGGACGAAAAATGAGAGAAGGAACCATTCAGGTAGGACATAGAGGAAAGAAACCGATTAAATAAATCACGCAGGGTATAATCCATTCGATATACACACAACATGGAAGTTGATACCTTTTTTGGGGGAAAACAAGTGAGAGGCAAGCAAGGGAAGACAGAGAAGGAGGAATTGGAAATCCCGCAATATCTTTCAGCAGACAGCATTGAAGAAAAGAGAAGAAATGGTGATTGATTTTCTATCCCTAGAGGTTATGAGTTAAGATGCTAGTCTCTAGATCCCTGTAACAGCTTGGGGTCACTAGAGGTTGTGGGTTAAGATAGGATCCCTGGAGCCCTATAACAGCTTGGGTCCTTGTAGGTTGTGGGTTGAGATAGGATCCATAGAGCCCTATAATAGCTTAGGTCCCTAGAGGTTTTGGGTTGAGACAGAGGTCTCTAGATCCCTGTAACAGCTTGGTTCCCAAGAGGTTATGGGTTTGGATGGAATATCTAGAGCCTAATAATAGCTTGTGTACCCTAGATATTTTGGGTTGAGATAGAAGAATTTAGAGCCCTGTAATATCTTAGGAAGACACCATCCTGAAGAAAAATTAGAGGAAGATCTTAATGAATACTTTTGGTCATTTCCCTATTGGTACAATGGATTATGGACTCCCTATAAGGGGGCGAATCACTATGTGTACACTTGGGGGTGGGGTGGGGCACCTATTGACTCCCTGTGTGGATAAAGAAAGTAGTAGTTAGCTATTGGGGTTAAGGAAGTAGGTCCTATGGAGTCCCTATTTCAGTTTGCAGTGGGCGTGTTAGTCCCGGAAGCAAGGATTCCTACCCAGACTCTGGTATCTGGCTCGGGGGTGACAGCTAAAATTAATGTGGCTGCAATTGCCTATGGTTGGGTGGAGATTCCTTGTCCCAAAATTAGTTTCCCTGCTTGTTTATTTGTGTATGCTTGTTTACCTTTTAATGAATCATATTACATTTTTGTTGGTAATGGTTTTGGATTTAGGGACTGCATTTGTGTTTTTAATTCTTGCATATATGGAACATATTTGTGGGGATATTCCACTAATAAATGTGCCGAATATATATATATATATATATATATATATATCTGTGTGTGTGTGTGTGTGTGAAAGAAAAATGTTTGGAGATAACTTGTTGATGTTAAACACAAAACATCTTATGCATAAGATGTGTAACAAACCACATATAAGTAATTGTGTATGCTTGTTTACCTTTTAATGAATCATATTACATTGTTGTTGGTAATGGTTTTGGATTTAGGGACTGCATTTGTGTTTTTAATTCTTGCATATATGGAACATCTTTGTGGGGATATTCCACTAATAAATGTGTCGAATATATATATATATATATATATATATATATCTGTGTGTGTGTGTGTGTGAAAGAAAAATGTTGGGCAATAACTTGTTGATGTTAAACACAAAACATCTGATGCATAAGATGTGTAACAAACCACATGATAATAAATACTAAGCCATAATGTTGAGTTGAACCTTACTCTACATACATGTTTAATAGTGTGGAAGGAAACACTTAAATAGTTTAAGAAAGAAATAATAGACCACATTATAGGATGTAGACAAATCCATGAGAGATTGGAATAAAACTTGAAAAATAGTGGGTTTTGAGACCCTTTACATGGAAGATGTTTAGCAAGGACCATATCCGCTTACAAGTCATTTATTTCCCAAGTTACAAGTTTTTGTGTCGTATGGAAATAAATGCATTAATGTTGAGGAAATTTTCGCCTAGGTCCAGTCGAGCCCATCAACTTTAGCTAAATGGCCTTCAGCCTTGCATTCTCAAAAGGATAGATATTTTTCACTGGTGTCTTAGTGTGGTCATTGAGACACCAGATGGTTTTGTGCAACATCGTAGAGTTTCTTACATGCTCAACATGGACTCTGGTGTTGTTGGCATGTGGCAGGAGAGGTGGGAACCTCTCAGGAACCCGTGCCAAGCCCGTGGTAGGTAATGGATTCAGGATTTCCTACGTTGTTGTTGTACTGTATTCGGTGCATGGGTGTAGAAAATACACTTTGCTTAGAGTTAGGGTCCTATAATAATAGGATTCATAATTTTGAATTGACTTTGATTAGTCTTGTAATATGTACATACTTTTTTTCTGCAAATTTTTTTTTCCATATTAAAAATAAAAAATGTAAAGAGGGTAAAAGTCCTAAAAGAAAAATCAAAGGACTTGAAAGAAAAAAAGATCAAAAAGAATATAAAAATGAACCCCAAACAAGAAAAAGAGATAAAATAGATCATGAAAGTGATGCAAATCTAAATGCCACTACTTTTACTTCACTTTGCAATAACATTGTGTGCAGATTTTCAAAAATGCCACAATCCATGAAAGTTAAACTGCTTAATCTTGACTTTTTCATGCTTTAAATTTCATGTTGATAGATAGAGAATAAAGATCTAGCCAAACTGTTTAATCTTGACATATCAGTAGTTAGGTAGAGAATAATAAGGAGCTCAACGGTTTAATCCGAGCCCTTGGAAGTAATAAGTTTAGAATTAGACAGTTTGTTGTTAAAAGAAAAATGAATAAGGGTCTGCAAGCTCAAATGCACCCAAATAAATGAAGAAAAAATGTTAGGGTATATGATGAGTAGGTAGAAGCAGTTTTCACAAGGCATGGACAACAGAAAATTGGTTATTTCATATTACTAACTTCATTTTCAGACTCATTTTCCTTGTAAAAATACCCTTTCCCCTTCATTTTACTTTTCCCCATTACTTCACTCTTTTTCCCTACAAAAAACCCATTTTCCTAAGTTAAATTGCATATTTTCCTTGGGAAAAATAAAATCCCTTTAATAATTTCCTTTTATTCATAAAACCCCTAAAATACACTTATCTTAAGTCTAAATGATTAAAATAATAAGTTGGGCCCTACTGCTAAAAACCCGATGTTATTTTAAAATCCTTCCTTAGTGTATTTTATCTCCCGCATCATATTTTCATTTTAACATTAGTTTAAAACTAACCATTATGTATTAAATCTTTTACATTTCATTTATCTCATATTAAAATAATTCCTGCATATATATATTTCCCAACCCATGTTTTATTTATAACCTAAGGTTTTTATTACCCCGCCTATTATAAAGTCCCACTTTCCCTAACCCCATTGGTTATATATTTAAACCTATCACATGACATTATCTCGGGCCCCACGCATATCTAATCCCCAACACTCCATCGCATTCGCTCAACCTTCGGATCTTAACCGACCAGATCTGATGGCCCATATTCCTTTTTTCATCCCCGAAAACATGACATTTAACCATATTCAGACCTTGCGAAATGTGTTGTTTTCAGAGCTCCGCTCTTAGCTATGTGTCAGAATTTGATTGTGTCGCATGTTCATAAAAAATATCACCTACAACCTTTCTCTCATGTGAAAACCACTCGGCTGTATTCTTGCCCGTTGCAAAAACTAGTATGTCATTTGAAATTACTCATGCATTAATGTTTTAAATCATTTTTGGTTAAAATGCAAATAAGACCACCCTATTATACCTTTTCTACCATTTATGTTACAAAATTGCACAAAGAAAGACTGCTGACCTATTTCTGAGCAACCATATCACTCTGCCGACTTTATTTTAAGTTTTTTTTACCAGAATTCGAGATCATTCGCTGCTACAAACGCTGGAAAACCAATTTGAAGCTTCATAAAGACCAGAAGAACTTCAGAGAACCTCTGTTGCCTCAAAAATCCTCTGCAAACTTAAAATCTTCATTTTATTCAAGTATTCCTCAGTGTTTGGGTATGTTTATTAATCTAAAGAGAAAGTAATAATTAATTGAATCATTTAGAAACCTCTACAGACTTGAAGAAAATCTCTTTTTCCTTCCAATCCTTATCTGCAGACCATATTCTTCTTTTCATATAATTCTCAGGTCCTAAGACTGTTTTTTGTCATAGAAAATATCAATTGAACAATTTTAAACCTTTGAAGACCATAATATAGGCCCCTGTTTCATCCTAAATCAGTCTTTGTTGAGATTGCAACAAGATGACGAGCTTAGTGAAAAGAGTCGCCTTCACTAAGTGGGCCTACAAGCTATTTTTGGCGCAAAGTGTATTTTTAGACTATGTCTATTTTTAGACATATGGATCATGTTCTATGAGTTGCAGGATGCTATTTGTGGATGTTTGGTCAAGTCGGAAAAAAAATAGATGGACTTCTATTTTTAGACATATTGAGTGGAATCTATTTTTAGATTTCCATTCTAAAAATAGATATGTCGAATATTAATAGCTCTTAATAATATTTGGACTATAAACATTATATTATTCTCTTGGAGCACTTCAGTTAAGTGCACAGATGTGGCACAGGACATGACAAAAGGAATTACGCTATTCTTAAGGGTTAAGTGGAGCTATTGCATGGATACTTCAGTTAGAACTCATGTGACAGAGTTTGGTGGAGTTGATTGAGGAGTTAATGGAGTTGTGTTCAGTTTAATTAATATAAACATAGTTGAGCTAGTTGTATCTATTCTAAATGATTAATACACTAGTGAGAGTGGTGTGAATTAATTATTAATTAATTCACTAATTATAAACTCATTAATCAACTAAAGAATACATCAGTTAACTTCAGTGCATGGATAGTTTCAGTGGAGACCAGTGAAGAGATAGGTGAAAGAGCAGTGTGACTATCAGTTGTGACTAAACAGTTGCATGTTTGCAACAACCAGTGAGTGGAGAAGCTAATGAGGATTGCAAAGTACAAGCCAGGTGGTTTGAATTTATTTATGAGCCATTCTACAGCATTGATTACGCAATAGAGGCTGGCTATCAGGTGGTAGAGATTGGAGCATGTGTTTTGCTATATCTAGCTTGATTAGTGTGTAGCAATTGGAGGTTGTGCTGAGAGCTTGTGAGGAGCTTTGTACAATGATTGTTACATAATCTCTATGAAATATAATATATAGATATTTGGGGGTTTTCAGCTTTAAGCTTTCCCATGAAATATTGTGTTCATATGTGTGATTTTTTATGGTTTTAATGTGCGCATGCAATTGATTTTATTTATGCATGTAATGATCAATGGTAGAAGAGAATATGTATTTTGCATGAAGATAAAATAGTGTATAGTCGGAAGAATAAGATTGATGTATAGTTATTCAAATTTCTACATAAAGAAATTATCGGAAATGATATGTCAGTGTGAACAATTCTGAAAAACATTAAAGAAGCGATTGAGTTTGTCTTGAATTTCATTCGAATTTGCGAGCGGTGTTTTCTTGGTGTCGAAGTTGGGGTCTCACTGTAGTGCGATTGGAGGTATGCCCTTGAAGAAACTCAGGATCTCTTCACTGATGATGGGATGGAGGTGGTGTGGATGACAATGGGTTGAAGGAGTTCATAGATGCAGAAATTCCAAAACCTGCTTCTAGCGATGCTGCCACACTTGACGCATGGAAAAAGAAGACAACAAAGTGTCGAAGGATTCTGTTGGAAGGTGTGAAGGATCACATAGTGTCCAACCTTCATGGTAATGCTTCTCCATTCTTGTTGTGGAAAGCTTTGACAGATTTATTTCAAAGCAAGAGTGACCAAAGGAAGTTGGCGCTCAAGGATAAACTCAGGAACATAAAAATGGAGAAAGGCGACAATATGCCCAAGTACCTCACGAAGTTCATCCAATGTAGGGATGACCTAGGAAATGTGGGGGTGACTATTGATGATGAGGACTTGGTGAGCTTGGCTCTCCTTGGGCTTCCGAAGAGTTGGAATTCCTATCAGGACTCTGTCAATGGTCGGGAGAAATTTCCAGGATGGGAGCGACTTTGGTCGGATCTTGTGCAAGAGGAGATAAGGAAAAGTACCAGGGACGGATCTTCATCAAAGAACTCTGATGAAGAAAAATTTTCTTTGGCTACCAAAGAAAAAAAGGGGAAGAGCAAGAAGCATGCTTCTCAATCCGGTGCAAAAGGCAAGAAGCAGGACATGTCCAAGGTGAAGTGCTTTCACTGTCACCAACACCGACATTACGCCACTAGTTGTCCACAGAAGAAGAAAAATAAGCAGGCTGCTGGATCTGTAGCTGGAGAGTCCTTAGCCTCACAGTTTGAGCTGGATTTTTCGCTGATCACATTCTTGGTCTCAAGTGTGATGGGTTCATTGTGGTTTCTTGACAGTGGTGCATCTTTTCACATGACAGGAGATCGATATTTGTTTACTGATCTGGATGAGAAAGATCTTGGAGTGCACATCTAGATGGGCGATGATGGTATATACAGTGTGACCAGTATCAGTGCCATTTCTTTTGAGAGGGAGTCTAGTAAACCCTTCGTATTGAAGGAAGTGATGCATGTTCCAGGATTGAAGAAGAATCTGATCTTTGTGGTGATGTTAGAAGATAAGGGATATGATGTTGTCTTTAGCAAGGGAAAGGCTTTTCTGTGCAGTAAGGAAACTGGTGAGACCCAGAGGATAGGGGTTCGAGTTAAGAACCTTTATCAATTGCAGGTAGATGGCTGCGCAGCAATGGCAGGCAAGGCAGAAGGAGTGGTGAGCCGGGATGATGGTGAGTTGTGGCACCGGAGATTCGGCCACCTTCACCATGGAGCTTTGAAGATACTGCGGCAGATTTCTACTGGGCTTCCTAAGGGTACTCTTGCGTAGTCAGATCAGTGCAAGGGATGTACCTTGGGAAAATTTTTGAAAGCCACCTTTCACGAGAAGGATAGTCACGCCACAACGATCCTTGAGAGAATTCAAACAGACGTGTGTGGACCTTTCTCAGTAGCTTCGACAGCAAAGCACAGGTACTATGTGATATTTGTTGATGATTTTTCTCAGAAGTGTTGGATCTTCTTCATGTAGAAGAAGAGCGAGACATACTTAAAGTACTGTGAGTTCAAGGCACTGGTTGAGAAAGAATCAGGGAATCAGGTGAAGGCTCTTAGGAGCGACAATGGTGGTGAATTCATCTCTGGCGAATTCAAGGACTTTTGCACCGCAGAAGGAATTCGAAGAGAGCTCATAACACCTCATAACCCACAACAAAATGGGGTTGCTGAGTGGAAGAACAGAATGATCATGGGTATTGCACGAGCGATGTTGCATGATCAGGGCCTTCCCATACACTTGTGGGTTGAGGCATGCAATACTGCACTATATGTGCAAAACTGTTGTCCTCACAGGATACCTGGCATGAGTACACCCGAGGAGGAATTTTCTGGTAAGAGGCCTGATATTTCCCATTTGAGGATTTTTGGTTCACCTGTTTACATTAATGTGACGAAGGATGCCAGGAAGAAGTTGGAGCTTACTGCAGAGGTTGGGATATTTGTGGGGTACACTGATACACCCCACAACTTTCGTGTGTATTTTATAGACAGTCACAAGACTGTTGTGCGACAGGATATCAAATTTCATGAGGAGAAAGCCATGAAGTGTTTGCTTGAGAGGGAGCCACACTTGCATGCAGATGAGGAGCTATTAGTTCCTAAGGATGAACTTCAGGATGTGGATCAGCCACAAGAGGAAGTTCATGGAGTGGAAGAGACCACTCATGCAGCGCCAAACATCAAAGGGAGGAAGCGCACTACAGAAGCTGAGCGACTGGCTCAAGATGCAGAGAAGGTTGTAGGAGCACCTACATCACAGCGCAGACAGAGACAGTCACCTGACCGTTATACTGGATACATGGCTCTTATGAGAAAGTGTATCGTGACAGAGCCATCCTCTTTCAAGGAAGCTGTGGAGGATCCCGCATGGGTAGATGCCATGGTGGAAGAGTATGATTCGATTTTCAGAAACATTGCATGGGAGATTGTCCCATGACCAGAAGGGAAATCAGTGGTGGGTTCGAGATGGATCTACAAAGTGAAGCAAGCATTTGACGGGAGTGTAGAGAAGTACAAGCAAGATTTGTTGCCCGAGGATTTTCACAGATTGAGGGGATCGATTATGAGGAGACCTTTTAACCTTTCGCAAGGTATTCTTCCATATGAACGATTCTTGCTCTCTCAACGCAGATGGGGTGGCACATTCATCAGATGGATGTGAAGATTGCGTTCCTCAATGGGGTGATTGAGGAGGAGGTGTACATAGAGCAGCCCGAAGGTTTCGATATCTTTAGCAATGAGTCACATGTGTGCAGGCTCAAGAGAGCATTGTATGGGTTGAAACAAGCACCTCGTGCTTGGTACACATGGACAGACATTTATTTCACCGGACTTGGATTCTCCAAGAGTGAGGCAGATCCGAACCTATACCAGATTGTGGTGGAGGGTAAGTTGTTGATCATTGTACTTTATGTAGATGATTTGATTTTAACAGGTGATGAGCTGTTGATACACTCATGCAAGGATGATCTTGCATTGGAGTTTGAGATGAAGGACTTGGGCCTCCTTCATTATTTCCTGGGATTGGAAATTTGGCAGCGCAGTGATGGAATATTTGTTTCTCAAGGCAAGTATGCCCGAGAGATACTGGAGAAGTTCAACATGCATTGCTGCAAGCCTTTTGATACTCCTCTTCCTGATGGATGGAGGAAGGAGGATGCTACTTCGGCGGAGGTAGTGGATGCCACTGTTTATCGACAGTTGGTGGGGTTGCTTATGTATCTGGTCAATACACAACCTGACATATGCTATGCTCTTAACCAGCTTTCACAAACTATGGTTAAGCCTACCAAGCTCTACTGGAAGGCAGGAAATCATGTATTGAGATATCTCAGAGGCACATCAGGATATGGATTATGGTACAGACAGTCGGATGAGGTGAGGCTATGTGGCTTCACAGATGCAGATTGGGCAGGGAGCCCAATGGAAAGAAAGAGCACATCTAGAGGGATTTTTAGTATCGGGTCGACAACAATTTCTTGGTACAACAGAAAGCAAATATCTGTGGCACTCATTTCAGCAGAGGCCGAGTATATGGCAGCGATTTTGGCTGCATGTGAGGCTATATGGATGAGGAAGATCCTAGTTGGGTTGTTCGGTTCACACTTAGATCCTACTGTGATTTATTGTGATAATTAGAGTTGCATTAAACTCTTGGTTAATCCAGTATTTCATGATAGATCTAAACACATTGACATCCGGTATCATCATATCAGAGATTGTGTGCAGCGGAAGATCATGTTACTTTCATATATTCCCACGGAGGATCAAGATGCTGATATCTTGACGAAGGCGCTCACCAGGAGAAAATTCGAATACCACAGAGGCAGGATAGGGGTGGAAGATAATCCTTATCTTTTTGAGAGGGAGTGTTGATATTGCAACAAGATGATGAGCTTAGTGAAAAGAGTCGCCTTCACTAAGTGGGCCCGCAAACTATTTTTGGCGCAAAGTCTATTTTTAGACTATGTCTATTTTTAGACATATGGATCATGTTCTATGAGTTGCAGGATGCTATTTGTGGATGGTTGGTCAAGTCGGAAAAAAAATAGATGGACTTATATTTTTAGACATATTGGGCAGAATCTATTTTTAGATTGCCAGTCTAAAAATAGATATGTCGAGTATTATTAGCTCTTAATAATATTTGGACAATAAACATTATCTTATTCTCTTGGAGCACTTAAGTTAATTTCACATATGTGGCACAGGAGCTGACAGAAGGAATTACGCTATTCCTGAGGGTTAAGTGGAGCTATTGCATGGATACTTCAGTTAGAACTCATGTGACAGAGTTTGGTGGAGTTGAATGAGGAGTTAATGGAGTTGTGTTCAGTTTAACTAATCTAAACATAGTTGAGCTAGTTTTATTTAGTCTAACTGATTAATACACTAGTGAAGAGTGGTGTGAATTAATTATTAATTAATTCACTAATTATAAACTCATTAATCAACTAAATAATACATCAGTTAACTTCAGTGCATGGACAGTTTCAGTGGAGACCAGTGAAGAGATAGGTGAAAGAGCAGTGTGACTATCAGTTGTGACTAAACAGTTGCATGTTTGCAACAACCAGTGAGTGGAGAAGCCAATGAGGATTGCGCAGTACAATCCAGGTGGTTTGAAGTTATTTATGAGCCATTCTACAGCATTGATGATGCAATAGAGGCTGGCTATCAGGTGGCAGATATTGGAGCATGTGTTTTGCTAGATCTAGCTTGATTAGTGTGTAGCAATTGGAGGTTGGGCTGAGAGCTTTTGAGGAGCTTTGTACAATGATTGCTACATTATCTCTATGACATATAATATACATTAAGCTTTCCCATGAAATATTGTGTTCATATGTGTGATTTTTTATTGTTTTAATGTGCACATGCAATTGATTTTATTTCCGCATGTAATGATCAATGGTAGAAGAGATTCTGTATTGTGCATGATGATAAAATAGTGTGATCAGGAGAATCTCAGTGGATAACATATCAGTTATTCAAATTTCTACAGTCTGCAAACTGTAATTATCTTTCTGATGTGCTCCTAAAGGCCTGAAATCTATTTCTTGAGTCAAAAGAGTAATTAATTGTAAAATCAAACAAAAAAATGGCTTCCAAAAGTATTGTATCAGTCAATCCTCTGCAACCTCCAATTTTAGATGTGGAACATACTCCTTTAGCTGATAGATATTTTAAAATTAATGACACAGTCACTAAATTTAATCTTCTTGAGCTCCACTTTTGGAGCCATGACAAATACATAGACCAAGTAGATGAGGTTTTCATTTGGGAATCTAATTTTCCAAAGTATGTAGTCCCACAGACTTTCCAGTGCCTAGAAGTGATCAAAATTTGTCAATATTTCTATTTCAGCGGCCAAATAGCCCTAATAACCCCTAGAAAATAAATTCTTTTCACTATTACGGTTGAGTCAATCAACCAGATGTTGCAGATCCAACCAAGGCCATATGAAACCCCTTTGTCCTTTAAGGCTCTTACATAGTTATCCCTGAATCTGGACTTCCTCAAGAGGTTCTAGATATTCCAAACTTGCATGCCTTCATCTGTAGAAACTCCCAAGATAAATCCTCCTTACCCATCTGCAATATTTTCTGAGAGAACCAGACACATCATCACAATGTTGTCCTACATTTTGGGTTATTTCACTGATGATAATGTTGATGCTTCAATCCTGGGTTTCCTATCTACTTTCTCAATTGGTCAACCTCATGCTACCATTTTTAATTTTTCCTAGTACCTTGTTGATAATATTCATGAATATTTATTCAAAATGCCTGAAGAAGGTGTCTTCAAGTGTTCTTCAGTTTTATTCCACATGTTTTTGTACTTTTAGTCTGAGAAATTTGCCATCAACCTTCAAAAGCTTGATGTTGAAGGTAACCCACCGTCGGTTACATTTTTTACTCCAATTATCGGAAAAGACTCCACACGGTCCACCTACACAGAGTTCATTGATTCTTTCATTCATCCTATGGTCGACATGTTGAACGGCAGCATGCAACCAAGAATTAGTGAGAAAATTAAGAAGGTATTGCAGTTATCTAAGCATAGTAGGATAGGATATTGGTACTTATATCAAAACCATAAAGAGATTAGGGTATATGGATCTAATCTTCTTCCATATAAACTACCCAAATACCTCCCAATGAGGTTATTTTCCCTTGAGTATATCAGACAAATCATTAATTCTGATGCAATCAATTTCTTGGCAGCCAAAAAGAAGACACAATTTAAGATTAAGAATCAGGTTGGCCCTTTTATTTGTAACAGTAGAGATGCAAGTCCACACTCAGAAAAACATTTGCAGGAGTTTAAGTTCAGTCACAGTTTTCAGTGGTATTATGATCCTCTATGAGTAATAAGAAAATTGAGAGTGAAATGTAAATAAACTCCTTATGTACATGAGAAAAAATCAGACATTGAGAAATACTCCAATCAATATGAATGGTTGGAGAACATCTTGACAAAGGCAAAGAAGCAAGGTGATACTAGTCAAATCTTGAAAACTCCAACCCAAGAAGATAGGAACTCAAAAACAATCAGAGAAGATGGATCATACACTACAGAGACTACCACTGAAACCAAATTTAGATTGATGTATAGGAAGAAGCTAAAATTAAAACATATAAATGAGGAAGTAGAAATAGTTGAAGTAATTGATACTGATGCAGTATTAATCGACAATACTCCTCCTGTAGTTGCTAAAAACAAACATCAACCTTCAACTTCAAAACTCAAATGATTCAGAAACAGCACAGTGTTGAAGTGTCCTCATCCAACAAACTAGCAGAGAAGGAGATGGACATTATGCAGAAATATAAAGAGATAAAGATCATAAATGAGGCCTTAAAGGCTAATACATACACACAGTACTGGAAGCAGTCACCCACTGACCAAAGAAGATTTCTTTCTGCTTTTGACTACAAAACTAGGAAGATGCAGATGACCTTCCTACAGCCAAAAGTCAAGCATCCCAAACCATCAGTTTATTGTAAAAATTCATCATATGAAGTTCAAGAAGAATATCTTCATCCAATAGATCAGATATAATTTCACAAACAAGCTGGTGAAATGCTTTATTCAGCCATGACAAACAAATCCATGAGTGTACAAAAGCTACAAAACACTCTTGGGGACATCATAAACCCGCTCAAATTAGAAAAGGCATCCTCACAGGTTAAGGATAACAGAATCAAATCACTGGAATATTTGGTTATTGAAGTAGGATATGATCCTAATAATGTAAAAGTTACAGATAAATTGATAAAAAAGAAGAATGCAGACATTGCTACATTAAAGAAGCAACTCAAGTTGCCTCATACTGAAAATCCTCAGGAAAAGGAAGTGTTATAGGATGAAAATTAGAAAGATGAGATGATGAATCTCATTCTTCAGTTGACTGCCCAAATAAAAGAAATGGAAAATGAAATGGACAAGTTGGTCAAGGAGAGAAAAGCCAGATCAGAAGAAGTCCCTGTAACTGCTATCCCAGTAGTCACAACAGCTGTTACACCAATATTTGGTCATCTAACCTATTACTATTAGATGGACCAAAGTACACCATGTAAGACCAGTTTTACCCTAAGTAAAATTGCTTTCACTATGAAAAAAATAACTTAGTAATTCATAATTTATTAAGTTGTTTATGGTCTAAACAGGAAATCCCGTGAGGAAATATTGAATAAATCCATATTTGTTTGATTTTCCTCAAGGAATAATTAGTTAAACAGTATTTTAATTAATATTCCTGGTCATATTGAACCCAACACAAGAAAATTAATTAGATAAATCATTATTTATCTTATTATTTTCTAGGAATAATTATTTAAATAATATTCCTTGTTAAATTTGACTAAATCATTTATAAATAATTGAATGAATCACTATTTATTTAATTATTACTCAACCACACTCTTAAAATGATAAATGAATCATTTATTTATTTATTATTACAAATAAATGGATTTGACCAAATTCAAATTATTTTTCCCTCCAACAAATATAATAAAATATTCCATAAAAGTTGGATCTAGATTTGGTTAATAATATTTTAATTATGCACCAATATCTAGACTAACTCAATATTTTGTTATAAATAGAAGGCTTTTTCCATTCACTCTCTACCTTTTGTTGCCTAAAGATCACTCTGGATCTATACTTTTGGTCTGAGTTTGATCCTCCATCATTGTCATATTTTTCTTGTGAGCTCCCTTTGAGTTCCATTTTTGTCTGGGTTTTCTACACCATCAAGAGAGAGAGATCTTAGATCTGAAGTGCTGAGGACATATAAGAACCCATCCCATTGAGGGGGACTGGTAGCGTCTTTCTATGTTCCCTTCCCAGGTGTCATAAATACAAAACTTCTTTAAAAAAATTCTTGTCTTGTTCATTGGATGCATGGTGCAACTCTTAGTATTTGTTGTTTAATATTTTTAACTGCATAGATCTGGATTATGTAGCATTTATCTTGGTCAACTAACTACAGGTATAAAGAAATTGACAGCCATCTTTGATGTTCGGGTTGTTTGTTATGCACAGCTACAATGAGCTTTTTTCATACGATTGCGATTATAATTCACACTAACAACTGGCGACTCCACTAGGGTTTATGATTACGACCGTTGTTGTTTTTCAGATCCCTGCATGACCAACTGCTTCAAAAACTTAGGGTATTTCTTCAGCTTCTTTTTTTTCTATTCTTGATGTTTTTTTTAACCTTTAAAACCCTAAAATAGTAAAAGTTATAACTTCTGTGTGTTTTCGGACCTATTGCGCAAGTGACAGGCATCAGCCGCAGCTGAGACAACACTTTTTTCTGAAACCTACTCCCGAGAGTGTCGGAAGTGCAAGTCGCACTTTTTGGGCCAACACCTATGACCTCAACCTTCAGGACATAGAAAATAGCCTCAAACCTGCAACCTTTGCTGAAAACAGGTCAAAAACTGTGACCTATACTTTTTACGGGAATTTTTTTGTGACTTTTATGGGTTTGTCTAGGCTATTGTTCAAGGTTTTCTGACCTCCATATCCACCCGTATTAGACTTTTACTTGCTACATTTTACTCGTCGAAGTAGGAACCTAGACCCCTAGGGCTTCATTACACTTCCACCTTTCTAGGAGGAGTTTAGCTGAAGCAGGTCGTCTGAGATTTCAGTGTGTTCAGCCATTTTTCAAATCTGCTCCTGTACCTTCAGATCCATTTCAGATTAGTTATTCATCCATCCAAAACACCTCTTTTCAGTTTTTTCTGGTCCTCTTCTAGGGTCCCCTCTATTTCCCTTTAGGTTGTAGCCTTTCGCCACCTCATTTGCAGCACTTTTCTCTTTGGTTTTTTGTTGTTTACTGCACCTATTTCTGGCAGATCTGACCTTTAGATCATTGTCCCTCCCGACTTTAGATCCATTGGCTATCTTTGTGTTGTTTGACTAGATTTTTGCCCTCCCATAGACTAGTTGTTGGGAAGCCCGCCTCCTTGGGTTTAGATTGATGCATATTTAGCTATTTATTTTCTGTTATATTCAGTTTACTTTACTATTATTTGCAGATTTATTTATAGTTATACATCACACTTTTGATTTTGTATCTACACACGTTTGGGTTTAAAAAATAAAATTAACACACTTAACACACACACCCTAAGTGAAGAGTGTCTGGTTTACACCGCCAGGCCAAGATTGTAACATTGTAATCAATTGATCATACACCTCCCTGCCCTTTTTTTGACATTGTAATCATTTTATTCTACACCTCTTTTCCCTTGTTGGTCTCTCTTCCTTCTGTGATCCGTTTTTGTTCTTCCATAATTGCACCCCCAAGGCGTTTATCTCTGAGACTTCTTGGCCTTCATCCTCAATTTCCGTTAGGAAGACTTACTCATCCGCATAGGATTCGAGTTAGTCCTCCACTGAGTCACGATTCTGACTCTGCTTCTGGTTCATTGGGTTCCCCTTCTGGTTCTCCTCCTGTCACCTTCACCATGTCTAGTTTTGGACCTAACGCTGGTGGTAGTCCGAGCCCTAATGCTAGGAATACTACTAGTGGGACAACAAGAACTATCCCGGCTACTCCCTTCCTCCCTTATATGGCAGGCCTCAGTCTTCCCGATTTTAACCAGTTGATCAATGACCCCATACACCATGAACCTGGGTGGCCTGCTATGCCAATCAAGCTCCCTTCTGACATCCCCAAGTTTTAAGGTCTTGCTAGAGAATATCCTACAAACCATGTTCGATCTTGCCACATGTGGTGTTCGTCTAACTCCATCACTAATGACTATGTCCATCTTCAGTTGTTCCAATGTGCACTTACTGAAGAAGCTTCTAAGTGGTATGTTGACCAAGCCTCCACCTCTCATACTACTTTTGTGACTCTTCCCTAGGCTTTTCTGTCTTACTTCCAGCTTCCCCTTCGTTATGACACTGGTACCGAAATTTTGACCTCTTTCTATCAATCGTATGCGACCCGCCTATCTGATCATGTCCAGGAATGGTGGAGAAGAAAGAGCCTATGTCGAGCCCCTATCTTCGAAGACCGTGTCTACATGGACTGGTTTCTCAAATCCCTTTTTCCTTCTATCGAAAAAGATGTCGCAGCTCATTTCCCTCAAACCGAAGAATATGCTCTCCAGATTGCGTTGAAATATGACCTTAAATACACAGTCTGGTTATGTTTATACCATCTTACCTGATCTCCCTAGACACGGTGGTGCCAACACATCGGGGGCATCCCATGCCACCAATGGTATCTGTTAGCCCCCCTATGAAATTTTTGACAAGCAAATAGGGGGCTAAATCATGTTTGAGTCTTCAAGGAATGCATTTCCTCTGAAAACACAGTCTCCTTGAAGCCTCCATGTGTCTTTTTCCTTTTGATGAAATCCCCTCTGCTAATTTCCATTATAAAGCCTCTATGTTGTGAAGAAGAATGCCCGAAAGGCCCTTTTCCCTCTTACTTCACCTCCTACCTAACTTCTATTTCGTTTTCCCTTCTATTTCCCTTCTTACCTTTCATTTTTCCCTTCAATTCTTCCTTTGCCCCCTTCTTCCCTTTTTCCCCTTTATTTCCCTTATCGTTACTCTTCCTTGGCCTTGAAATGCATTAAAAAAGGGCCAAAACCCACTTTCCGACCTGGTAATAAGGCTTAGCCCCTTCCGCTGCGCCCTTAGCCCCTTTTCTTCCATGCGCCCGCACCCTGGAACCAAGTTTTAAACCCTTCGACGCCTAGCGCAAAGCGCAGATAGCAGATTTCGGTTTTTATTTTAATGCCCATCGCGCTTTTCATTTTTTGCGATCTGCGCTCATCGCACTTTCCGACTTTGTGATCTGCGCTCATCGCACTTTCCAACTTTGCGATCTGCGCTCATCGCACTTTCTGCTCCGTCGCACTTTCCAACTTTGCGATATGCGCTCATCCTAGTTGCATCCATCGCGAAGCGCAAAGCGCAGTTTTCTGCTTAGTGCCACTCTCCGCCATCGCATTTTCCGCCTTTGCGATTTGCGATCCGTACCACCGGGTCCCACGTCCACGGTTCCGTTCCATTGTTTTTTCCCTTTTCCCTTTGTGATTCACTTAAGTGAAAGCCTTTGGGCCTTTACACTATAATCATTTCTTCCGCCACTTCTCATTGTTTCCGTTGTCCCCACTTTTCTGCCACCGTTCCTCCGACCTCCAAAGCATTCCTCCGCCGCCACTGCCCGGGTTTATGACAAGTTTATTTATTTGCGCAGAGGGCACAGAGATGGCCATTTCAGCATGTACCAGCGGATCAGCCGAATGAATTCAAAGGGGGGTTGGTGCCTGTTATTAAGGAAATTAATGTCTAAACCCCGCATTCAAAGGAAAAGGGCACGGTTTGAAGACTTAAGCACGCAAAGGTCATATCCGCGTTTTAATATCAACAGAACGCATTTCTCCAGGACGGACACTTACCTACAGCCCTCTCCATGCCTCCTCGAGCCCTGAAATGATTAATTACACCGACTGAGGCTCGTTTATGATAGTCAGGTAGCAGTTATGGAGGTATGAAGTGGCCCTGCAGATCTTTCAGCCAGTTCATTTATTCCAGAAGGCTAGACGACCAGAGGGACTTCAAGAACATATCAAAGGTCAATCTCGACCTGATAAAGGTTTCCAAATAGTCTACAGAGTACAGCACGAAGCCATTAAGCATTATGGGCGTGAACACTTCCGTTGTTCTGTCTTAGTGAGATCAATTTAATGTTCATCTACCTTTGTTTCTCTCTTCTCCTATAAGATCCCCCGAGAACATATTGTAAAGGTTGTTGTTGGCTACTGTCGTTGCTGTTAGAGGGATTCAGTCTGACTATTAGAACAGTCTTGGGAGGGAGTTGCAGAGTAGTTGTATGTAATAGGCTGGGAGGAGAAGTCTGGACTGTATTAGCCATTGAGCTTATTGTACATGACTGGTTTTGCATCAATCAATCAAAGCACATTTCACAGGATCCTGGTCTATTACTATTGGTGATTTTCTTCTTACTTCGTTTATTGCGTTTCCATATTGTTTCATTGTTCTTCTGGGTTTGCATCAGAATAATGGTATAGGATTCACCCTTGTTAGGTGCCCTATGCTGTCTGCTCTCCTTGCCTTCAATGTTTTCTGCTAAATGTGTTATCTGAGAATTGATTTCAGTCAATTTAACCAGTGTAGTGGATGTTATTGCCTACTCTCTGATGTATGAATTGGTTGAATCAGTTCTTAGATGTTCTTGCTGGGTTTAAGCTGGAAGGTTTGGGAACACCGGGGATGTGTGTTAGCCCTGTCCACTAGGATCCTTGCGCGACCATCTGGCCCTTCTAAGATCCCTTCTGTATAACTTATCTCTATTTTTCCCTTGGAGTTGCTAAAGCAGACCTGGAGTTAAATGACCTCTGGTCTGATCTATAAGCATCCCCTCTGTTCCTCTTTGAGAGATGCCTTTGGGTATGTCCAAGCAGGTCTGGAGTTAAATGACCTCTGACCTGATCTATAGACAGAAAATTGGTTGTCTTTCCTTCTTCCACTTTCTCTCCTTAATGTTCCATTCCATCATCTATCCAAAAATATCCTTTAGTGTAGATGACTTGCCCTTTGGAAGCCTTGGCTAATGGATGCAAGTAATTTCCTTTCATGACTCCGTAGCCCAATGGATGGCACTGTCTTTGCCCATTCTCTCTGTTGAAACATTCTGCTGCTTTGTTCCTTCTCTCCCATTTCTTTCTCAGTATATGATCTTATGACTCAACCCAGCAACCAACCAACCAAATCATTTAAAACCCCCCTTTTGCGCTTCATAAATAGCCTGACATCTCAACTTGAGCTTCGAAGATATATCATTCTTTGTCTTTATTGGAGAGATCCCTCTCCGGGTCCAGGAGGGCTAGATCCTAGGGCTCCAAAGTGGTTTGATGTTGTCTTATCTTTTGGTATTGCCAAATCTGCCAAAACATAGGAACCCCAACAGTATCGTTGAAGCCCTTTCTCATCCGTACATTCATCCTCCCATGCATTATGGTTTCCCTCAGGGAGGGACCAACTCCTCCAGAACTTTTCCCCCTCCCGGTAGCATGTATCCAAGATATGGCATGCCTCCTCCTTTTGCCCAACCTGTTTACCACAATGTTCCCCAACCTCCTTATTATCCGTATCCGCATCCTGGTGCTCCATCTCCTCCAGCATTAGCACCCCCACCTCCCTTGCCTTCTCAACCCCCGCAACAACAGCCACCACCCCCCAAGGGCAGGTGTATGCACATCAGGGCACGACTAATCCTCCTACTTCCAAAAATAAAAGGAAAGGCACCCAAAATCAATCTTCCCTCGATAATCTAGGACCTAATCCCCAAGGGAATGCACCTAAAACTACTAACCAGCAATAGGGTACTCAGCCCAAGCAAGACAGGCCTGTTCGCACGAATAAGCCTTGTTCTTGTTACGGTGTCTATGGTCACTATAGCCACGATTGTCCTCTTTTACCTCAGATGCGTGAGATGTGGGAGACTCAAGCAGCATTGAGAGGACAACAAGCCTCTCATTCAGTTCCTCCCAATTTTGCACCTATCCAGCTAGCTATGTTTACTAATCCTTTCCCCCAGCAAGGATTCTTAGCTACCCAACCCCCTGAAGGTCAGGCAGCCACTCAAACTCCTCCATCTAGTACCTCTGATTACTAGATTCTCATGATGAACTCTGACCAACCCATTACCATTAGCCTCAACATTCAGACTCAGTCCCATCAGTACAACAAGCCTCCCACTACGTCTGCCCCCGAGCCCCCTTCTTCAGGTTCCACAAAGCCTCTTTCAACAACCAATGGTCCCTTATAGATCCCTAAGCCTAAGGCAGAGGTTCATCCAAGATCTCCAAGGTACCATTACGCTGAAATGCTGCTTCTAGCAAAGTTGCCCATTCGTATAGTATAGTAGATGATTTGGCACAATCCCCTGCTGCCATCTCAATGTTGGAACTCCTCCAGTCGTGCCCTTCAAACCGAAAATCTCTACTAACTTCCATGGATGTTATGGATCCTTCAGATGATCATTTAATAATCTTCGATGTTGACCAGTCAGAACATCCTCCCCTTCCTACTTTCGTCGCCTTACAAATCCCTGTTAAGATCCGTAATGCCAACGTCTCCCATTGTATCATTGATGAGGGGGAATCCACCTGTGTGATGTCCACTTTGGTTTGGAAGCAACTCAGATCTCCAGAGTTGGCCCCTTCCACTATCACCCTCTAAGCGTGGGATGGCCACTCTTCCCAGCCCATAGGCCTATTCCGCAACTATCCTATTACTCTTGTGGGCAAGACTATTTGTGTTGATGTAGAAGTCATAAATTCCCCCTTAGATTACAACATTCTATTAGGTAGTGGCTACACTTATGCGGTGTTTGTTGTCCCATCTGCAGTTCACCGTAAGATGTGCTTTCCTCACACCGAAAATATTGTCACGAAATATTGTCACCATAGACCAGTTGACATATTAGGAACCGAAGTCTGAGACCTCCCCTGATTCCATCATCTCTTCGGTGGCCAGTAAAAAAATAGTCTAACCTTTGACCAATGTTTCACCGGCAGTCTAAAAAGACTCCTCTTTGCTTGGTTCATTCCCTAGTCTTTCTCCTCCTGTCTCTGATCCCAACTCGTCGAACATTTGCATGATGCAATTGTCTCGGTATGCCCTCAAGCGGCCCACTTCGACTAGTTAGCAGCCCCGCTCTCCGCAACCTACTCCTAGCACCTCAACTCAGCCTTCAAGACCCCCTCCTCTAGTCCCCTCATCTACATTTGGTACCCATGAGCCTCTCTACCCTCGTGGTACACTTCCTCCTGGCCTTAACCATCTCGAAGTTGTCCCACCTTACCATTACCCCTCCGGTCAGATACCGTTCCTTGCTCCCCCTCATGGAGTATTTTCGGTACCTGTTGTGGCTACCTTATCCCTTCCTAACCTGACCGTGGGGATCCTAGTCTGGTACATTGATCCCCCAACGACTATCCCACCTGGTCAGCCCAAAACTTATCTTGCTTTGACCCCAGTTCAACCGGTCCCCATGACCCCTCCCTTTGTTTCTGTGCCTCAGCCACCTCAACAGGAACCTACTCATATTGTCACAACTTTGGTTGAGGGGGGAAAAGCTTGCAAGAAGGCACCTAAGGACAACGCCACCCTAAAAAACCCTGATCCTCAGCCTCCAAAGCGTACTACCCAGTGTGCTTTCTGTGATGTTTTCGGCCATGCCACCCATACCTATCCTGAATTGCCTCGTCTCAAGCTCATGGTCAACAAAGCATTTCCGGAGTCTGATATCCTAGAGTTATATGTCACTATACCCGTTTCAATCCCAAAACTAAAGTCTTTGTGCACAAATCATCCTTATGCTTTGTGTGATTTCCATGGCCACTATACTCACCTCTATCCCTGCCTCAAAGAGTACTGCTCCTCTTTGGAAGCGGTTCGCCAATTAGAGGCCAAGTGTAATGAGTCCACCTCACCCTTATTTGCATGTTTTTCTTCGGCAGAACCAGAGGACACGAATTCTCCCATTGACATTCCCCCTCCTAATGTCGAAATGATGGACCCTTCGGCCACCATTTTCTACCTATAATCATTTATGATATCCACGGTGGAAGACCCCCATGGGATTTCCCCTTCTATTTCACCTAACCTCCCTTCAGCGATCACCTTGGGCTCAACATCAGTGGATCCCTTATCTGTTTTTTCTTCCATCAACCCCCGTGACGATGCACATCTGAACCTTTCTTCTCATGATGATGATTCAAGTAGCTTCTACGTGTCAAGTGGTTTTTCTTCCACCAGTCACCCCATCTTCTATTACGATGACGACATTATGGAAGCATTTACCACCCCTGACTGTATCTATTCCCCCTTACATCGAACCCATGCATTCGATCCACATACACCTTGTGGCCATTACATTGAAACCCAATGTTTGGGTACAGGGGCATCCATATTTGAGGGTCCAGGAGAAACAATTCTCCAGAACCCTCCTAGTGCATATGTTTTTGTCGACACTAGTACCATTATTCTTCCCCATTTAGAAGAACCTCTAGAGTCCCATATCACTTCAGATCACTCTAGGGATGATCCCCTTCATCATTCCTTCATCTTACATCAACAACCTAGTCACTTAGACATTGTTGTTGACCTACCTGTTGTACAAATCAGCCCCTCCATTTGAATCTTGGCCATAGTCTCTTTTTCCCTTGCACCGCTGCCCCTTCCCGCATCGGAAATACATTGAAAAAGGGCTAAAGTCCACTTTGAAGGATTACATAAGGTTTGGCCCCTTTTCCTCCTAGCTCCGCGCCTCCTTTTGCATGTAACCAAGCGCTGCCCCTTTGAGCGTTTATCGCAGATCTCATAATCGCGCCATCGCATGTCCGCCTCATCGCAAAAGCGCAGTTTCTCGCGCGCGCTATCCCCCACCATCGCATTTTTCACTTTTGCGATCTACGCTCGACTGACCACGCCCATCGCATAGCGCAGAGCGCGGAATTTTGGTTATCCCCTTCTTCTTCCATCGCATTTTCTCCTTTTGCGATTTTGCGAAATGCGCTCCAGGTCCCACCTCTTAAGCCTTTGCTTCGCTATTTTGTTATGTCTTCCCTTTGTAACTCACCCAAAGGTTAATCCTTGAATTTTTCATGCCATCAGCGTTCTTCCGCCATTTTTCATCGTTTGTCCACATGTCATCCACTGTCCCTCCACTGTTTTCATATTCCGGTTATGTGTCATGCTTCAACGTTTTTATTTGAAGTCTCCACCCCTCGTCGTTCCATCCTCCTCTCATATCTATGCCACCACTTCTGTTAGTCTCGCTTTGTCCATTATCTCTGTCATCAGTTTTATTCAACAGGCTTTGGCTTTTGCAGGAACTTGTGGTGGGAACAAAATTAGCGGAATTGATCCGGAAGTCACTATGATGTGACCTCCATTAAAGAAGGGTACTTCGATCCATGGAACCCTCCAAAGGAAAATCAAAAGGGACGCATTTGGATAGATGAAAACATTAATGCAGCAGCAGATTATTAATGAAGAAGCAATGAATTTAGGGTCCAGCTCGAAAGAGGTTTCAAATTTAAATTCAAGAACAGAAGATCGAAAGTACCATGCATGGAAGTAGGTGCCTCAAGGTTTTAATTGCCGCAGATCTTCCTCCTCCAGAAAAAGGCCGAATGTTTACATATTTTATTATTTATGTCTTGTGTATAGGCAGATTTTCATTTCCAGCATTCATTTTAGAAATAAATTGTAAAGTACAGACAATTATGTTCAGTCGTTTCACAGTGTGGGCGCGAATGTTTTCCGCCATTTGATTCAAAATAAGTCATTAAATTCTCTCTATCTACCGCCTCCTCTAGAATTCTCTATCTGGTCTATAAAAGCTAAAAGAAAATACATTGTAAGGGTTCCAGATTTCTATCAGCAAACTGTGCAGCGAGAAGACTTCTGTATACATTTTTGTAATATTTTTGTATGAAGCTTCAGAGCCCGTAGGGTCTCAGTGAGGAGGGGTTATAACTGTAATGAGGATTCTGGTCTTTTGTATCTCACAGTATGTAATTTCTCTCATGTGTTAATACAATATCTCTTTCATGCTATTTATCTTCTTGTATCATGTTCTAGAATGCGAGTGGCTCACTAGTTTGCAGTAAGGATTCATCCTTGTTGATGCCCTTTCTGGAATTAGTCAAGCGCTTTAAATAGGCCTAGTCATGGTATATTGTTCCATGTTCACTCTTTCCATATTTTCTGCTATATTAGTTGCTTGAGGAGGGTGCTTTTAAAACACCATTGTCATATAAGGATTCGTAAATTGGTGCGCCCTTATGTGGTTCTGTTGTGTATCTGGGTATCAGTCTCATGCCAGCTAATATTTTCTTATGTTTCCTCACTGCACTCATCATCTGATATTTAATTTTTGTGATATATTATCTGAACTGGCCCTCTTTACAGTAAGCGGTCTCTTAACTGTCTGATGCCTTTGTATTGGAGTTTTACTTGATGTTCCTACATTGTTCTTGTCTTTGTACTAGCTTCTGAGAGAGATTGGTCCCATCCAAAACTTATTTCCTTGTTTAGAACAAGAGATAGTAAGCGAGTTCTTGGACTGACAACCCAAATTAAAAGGGCTCCTTGCTATATTAAGATGTCCTAGGCACTGGTCTATGGCAACTCTAGGCTGTCTCTAGAGGGGTGACAAAATCATCCACAACATCTTGCTGGCGCTGTTGCCGGGGACACGAATTCAAGAATATCAGTTTCCCTGGGTTTCGACATCCCATATTCACTCTCTAATCAGGTGAGTACAGAGTTTTGAAGAGTTGCGTATCTCTCACCTTGGCGATTCCACTGGTCTTTATTTGATAAGTTTTATTGGTAGTCCTGGCTCCTCGTAAGCCACATTTGAGGTCAGATACATCCCAGCTGAAGACACCCTACGTGTCTGACCCAGAAAAGATTATTCATAAAAGAACTTGGAAGGAAAGGAAGTCAGCCCGTCCTGAAAATTCTGAATATTCCGTTGAAGATTACCCGCCCTCTTCTTCTCAAGAAGTTAGAACAGAAAATCCCGAGTTTTTCTTGGAGACTCCACGTAGAGGAAGCGCCTCAATTGAAAACGAATCTCATCCCGCTTTTGAGGCTGAAGAAATTAAAGAAGTCACAGAAGTAGTTACGGTTAACCGTGAGTTATTCCCATCCACACCTCAGACTTCTGTGCAATATATTCCCATTGTTATTCACACTCCGCTTCCTCCTACTCCTCTCCCTAATTTTGTATCTCAGACTGTTGTGCAACCCCCACCTCCTCCAATGGCCAATGTTCCTGCGTTTCTTTTGAACAAATACGCCCCACTGGCCTTACCCCAAGTGTTGAACGATATGCCACAAGATTATCTAAATATTATGCCAAGGTTTAATGGTGAAAATGGAGCTGATGCTCAGAAAAATCTCGAGACCTTCTGCTCTTTTGCAGAGAACTTAAATGTTGAACATCTGGACGTGGTCTTGAGATTATTTGTGCAGTCTTTGGAAGGGGAAGCCCGAAAATGGTTTAAGACATTGGGGAATAATTCTGTGACCTCCTGGGACCAAATGGAAAATGCTTTTCTCAGGAAGTGGGGAGAAAAGAAAGATCACGGTCAGTGTCTCACCGAATTTAATACCATGAAGAAGAAACAGAATGAAGGAGTTTCGGACTTTATTAAAAGATTCAATAAGCTATACCTGAGCCTGCCCCCTGAGATGAAGCCCCATGAAGCTGCTGCCAAGATAATTTTCATAGCAGCCTTTGAATCTGATTTTGGCTTCTCCTTAAGGGAAAGGAAACCTGCCACTCTAGATGATGCACAGTCAGATGCTCTGGAATTAGAAGCGAACTTTGCCTCCACCGGGAAACTAAAGGGAAAAACTGAACAAGATACTAGGAGGAGAGGCAAAGAAGAGGTTTCCGCCTCAAGTCAAGAAAAAGATCCAGAGAAATTGGATGAAATAAGTAAGATGATAAAGAAGATGGTCAAGCTTGAACTGGAAGCAAAAAATGCAACTCCCAAGAATTTCTATAATGCTCCAAATAGAGGATATAATCCCCAGTATAGAAGGCCACCTCTCCAGATATTGCCGAGAGAGACGAAAGAACAACAAGACCAGGTACCTCATCCCTTATACTTGGAAGGACCAGCAGATGACTCCACTGGAGATGCAGCTTATGGAGTAGAAGATTCAAATATGGCTCTTTCAAATAATGATAATATGGAGTGCCCGCTGCAAGATGAAGACGAAGAAGCGGAGATTGACCATTACTGTAAGCAATTTGCTGATTTTATGGAAGCACAATTCAATGTAAAATATGATCTCAGATCCTCAAGGAAGAGGACCAGAACTCAGGAGCAAGAAGAAGAACCACCTCAAGAGGAAACATCTACTCAGAAGGAATCATCAACAAAGAAAAATGCGGAAAAAGGTAAGAATCTTCAGAATACCCCCTTGCAGTCTAATGATCAGATTCCTTCTTCTTCTAAAGTAGTCAGCCCTCCTAATACTGAGACGGTGTCAAAAGAAGTTAAGTCTTTAGTTGAGAATAAGGAGTCAAAAGAAATTGTGACAGAAAAGCCCTCATCTGCTTTTCATTTGCAAAAGGAACTCGAGAAAATCAAGATTCCTGTCCCATTGAATGAATTATTGAAGCAGCCTGTATATCAGTCTCAAGTTACTTCCTTTATGATTCCTCCTGGAATACCAATTGTACCTGATAGTTTAAATCTTCAAGAAGAAAGGCCCATGGTAGTCTTTGGCCCACATGTCGAGGAGATAGACCCTTCTACTCCTCCCTTTTATGTATCCTTAGTTATACATGACCTGCTGTTACATAATTGTATGTTAGATTCTGGGGCTTTCCATAATCTTATGCCTTTGTCTATCATGGAGCAACTAGGGCTGCAAATTACAAGACCATATAAAGATTTATATTCATTTGATTCTAAAAGGGTTAAATGCTTGGGAATGATTAAAGATTTAGTGGTCAATTTGGCCCAAATTCCAGCAAAGAGTGTGGTCATGGACATTGTGGTCGCTGATATCCCAGCCCTCTTTGGCATGCTCTTGTCAAGGTCATGGGGTACCAAGATTGGGGGGTCAATTAAACTGGATCTAACATATGCTACTGTCCCAGTTTTTGGAGGTCAAGAAAGGAGGTTGTACAGGGAGACAAGATTTGTTAAAATGGTAACTAAGGCTGACTGCTCAGAAAATTCTCCAGTTTATAACAAAGAGGGAGAATTTTCATGTTTGATGTTAGAAGAAGATCAAAATTATGCACATGAGCCCCTTTTTCGTCAAATCCAAGCTGAGCAGCCTAAGGGTGATCAGGAATCAGAAATTTGGACTTTGCATTTTGATGGAGCAAACTCAAGGGAAGGAAATGGAGCTGGGGTATTGTTGATATCCCCTACCGGAAAATGGGTGCCCTTGTCTTTTAAATTGGAGTACGAGGCTACAAACAACGTAGCCAAATATGAGGCACTATTATTGGGACTGTAAACAGCTAGAAACATGGGCATCCAATTTTTAAAAGTCCTGGGAGATTCTGAGCTAGTAGTGAGGCAGATCAAAATCAATGCCAAACTAAGCATCCTCGGCTTAGAGCATATAGAAACGAAGTATGGGACATGATGGAAAATTTCTTCTCAGCATTTAATATACAGTTCATGCCCCGGGAGCAAAACAGAATAGCAGATTCTCTTGCTGTAGCTGCCAGTACATTCCGTCCCCCTCAGAATCCGCTTTTAAGATATGAAATGGAGGTACGTTACAGACCATCCATTCCAGATAATATAAAGCATTGGCAAGTATTTGAAGATGATGAACAGATGAAGAGATTCATGGAGACAGTAGGAGAATTCACAAGTATGGAAATTGATGATAATGAGGAGGAAGAAGCGGAAAATGTTGCAGACAGTAAATGGGAAGAAAAGATAGCAGGGAATAGAGTGCTGCAGCTGAAAGGAAATGTTATACCTAGGGGTCTAGTACCCCTAGAAATATTATTTAATTAAAATGATATTCCATTGCAGCCAAATAAAGTAACAGAAGAAGATCAAGTGGAAGGTTTGAATCTGGGTACTTATGCAGATCCTAAAATTATCAAATTATCCAAGAAAGTCCCAGAAGATTATAAAGAAAAATATTTGAAGTTATTTCAATCTTACAAAGATGTTTTTGCATGGTCCTATCAGGACCTAAAAACTTTTGATGTAAATATAATGCAGCATAAGATTCCATTGAGGGAAGATGCGAAGCCATACAAGCAAAAGCTCAGACAAATAAACCCCTAGCTGCTTCCCTCAATTGAAAAAGAAATCAAAAAATTACTGAAAGCCAAGATAATTGTGCCCCTAAGGTACTCAGAGTGGAGAGCAAATCTTGTTCCTGTGTGGAAGAAGAATGGAGAAATAAGGCTATGTGTAGATTTTAGGAATTTGAATAGAGCATCTCTCAAAGATAATTATCCACTGCCTAAGATGGACCACATCCTGCAGAAAGTGGTAGGAGCATCCAGAATGTCAATGATGGATGGATTTTCTGGTTATAATCAGGTAGCTGTATTCCCAGAAGACCAGAAGAAGACTGCATTCACTACGCCATGGGGAACCTTTATGTATGCTAGGATGCCATTCGGATTAATTAATGCAGGAGCTACTTTTCAGAGGGCAATGGACATAGCCTTTGTCGGAGAACAGGACAAGTTTTTGGTAGTTTATCTTGATGATATCACTGTGTTTTCAAAGAATGATGATGAGCATATTGAGCATCTAAGAAGAACTTTTGAAAAATGCAGGAGGTATGGCCTATCCCTCAATCCTCAAAAGTCCTTATTTGCATTAGATGAGGGAAAACTCTTAGGGCACATTGTGACTAAAGATGGTGTGAAAATTGATCCTAAGAGAGTTGAAGTGATAAACAGCATTCCTTTGCCCAGGAATAAAAAGGAAGTACAGGTGTTTTTGGGCCGAATTAATTTTCTAAGAAGGTTCATTCCTAACTACGCTGAGATAGTTAGGCATATAACTAATATGTTGAAAAAGGACAGTGAAGTCAAATGGTCCCAGGAGTCTAGAGATTCATTCACAAGGATAAAATAGGCGTTTGCTGAAGCTCCTGTGCTAGCGGGGCCAGATTACAAAAAGCCATTCCTGGTATTCTCATTTGCTTCACCCCATACAATTGCTGGGGTACTGTTACTACAGAAAAATGAAGAGGGATGTGAACAGCCTATAGCTTTCTTCAGTCAAGTACTTTATGATGCAGAATTGAAATACAATATATTGGAGAAGCAGGCATACGCCCTGGTAAAGTCCCTTAAAGCCTTCAGATTTTATGTTTTGCAATCTCATATTACTGCATACGTCCCCACAGCTGCTGTAAAAGACATTCTGGTACAGGGAGACAACGAGGGTAGAAGAGGAAGGTGGATTGCAAAAATCCAGGAATATGATTTGGATATAAGACCTACCAAGTTGGTCAAAGGACAGGGACTTGCCAAAATGTTATCTGAATCTAATAATCAAGATTTGGGCATTAATCTATCCATGTTAGCAAATGAAGAATCGGGAAAAGAAGAGGAGCAGCAAGGACTAAAGATGGCTACGCAAAAGATACATGTGAAATATCTAACTAGTCCTTGGTATAAAGAAATAGCTGAATATCTTTTAACGCTTAGCTGTCCTACAGGTTGTGATAAGGTAAAATACAGAGCTGTAAGGATGAAATCTCAGAAATATGTAATTGCCAATGGACAGCTCTATTGGAAAGACCCTCTAGGTATATTATTGTTATGCCTCAGAGAAGATGAAGCGCAAAAAGCATTAACAGACTTTCATGAAGGGATTTGTGGAGGACATTACAGTTGGAGGGCCACAACACATAAAATCTTGAGGGCCGGTTTTTACTGGCCAAAACTGTACTCAGATACTTTTGCCCAAGTCAGAGCATGCGACAAGTGTCAAATATTTGCAGAGAGACAGAAACTAGCAGCCATGCCCTTGATTCCCATCCATGTAAATGAACTGTTTCAGAAATGGGGACTAGATTTTATAGGAGAAATACATCCCCCATCAAGTGGCCAGCATAGATGGATACTAATAGCCATGGACTACTTCACAAAATGGGTGGAAGAAATACCTACAAGAAACGCTACAGATGCTGTGATCATTAAGTTTATAGAGGAAAATATCATATCCAGGTTTGGTTGTCCAGCCCGAATTGTAACTGACAATGCGCAGGCTTTCAAGTCTGCCAGGTTTGTAAAGTTTTGTCAAAGGTATAATATTACATTGACTCACTCCAAAACATACTATCCACAAGGGAATGGTTTAGCAGAGTCCTCTAATAAAACCCTGGTTAGGGCCTTGAAGAAAACGATAGCTGAAAATCAGAAAAACTGGGACTCTCAATTGAAGTTTGCTTTATGGGCAAATAGGATAACCAGCAAAAGAGCAACAGGCAAATCACCCTATGAGCTGGTATATGGGCGAGCTGCTATGTTTCCTCTGCAATTAGCATTGCCGGTGGCACGTTTCATGCAAGAGAATCAGGTAGAACTAGATGACATGATCAGAAGAATTAATCAGCTGGTAGAATTGGAAGAAACGCGCAACTAGGTAAATGAGAGACTGATAGAATACCAGGAAAAAATGAAGGATATTTTTGATCGCCATGCCAAGGATAGGAATTTCCAGATAGGAGACCTGGTTCTCAGGTGGGATGTTCGCAGAGGAGAAAAAGGCAAGCATGCCAAATTTGACCCGATGTGGTTCGGTCCATTTAAAATAGTGAACCTAGGGAGAAATAATACTTTCATGTTAGAAAATCTACAGGGCGATCTGTTGGACGCTCCCGTGAATGGACAATTCCTTAAAAACTACTTTCAGTATTGACTCAGGCGGATCAGGCCTGGTATATTTATGTATATAATATAAGCAAGTGTGATTTCAATTTTGAAATGTAAATAATGTAAATAAGCTAATAAGTTTTGAAGAAAATGCAAAGGGGTCTGAGGTCTGCGAGTTCTCGGCATGCCCGAGGACGAACATGCCATCCCCAGTTGGAGCCGATGTTGTACAAATCAGCCCCTCCATTTGAATCTTGGCCATAGTCTCTTTTTCCCTTGCACCGCTGCCCCTTCCCGCATCGGAAATACATTGAAAAAGGGCTAAAGTCCACTTTGAAGGATTACATAAGGTTTGGCCCCTTTTCCTCCTAGCTCCGTGCCTCCTTTTGCATGTAACCAAGCGCTACCCCTTTGAGCGTTTATCGCAGATCTCATAATCGCGCCATCGCATGTCCGCCTCATCGCAAAAGCGCAGTTTCTCGTGCGCGCTATCCCCCACCATCGCATTTTTCACTTTTGCGATCTGCGCTCGACTGACCACGCCCATCGCATAGCGCAGAGCGCAGAATTTTGGTTATCCCCTTCTTCTTCCATCGCATTTTCTCCTTTTGTGATTTTGTGAAATGCGCTCCGGGTCCCACCTCTTAAGCCTTTGCTTTGTTGTTTTTTTATGTCTTCCCTTTGTAACTCACCCAAAGGTTAATCCTTGAAGTTTTCGTGCCATCAGCGTTCTTCCGCCATTTTTCATCGTTTGTCCACATGTCATCCACTGTCCCTCCACTGTTTTCATATTCCGGTTATGTGTCATGCTTCAACGTTTTTATTTGAAGTCTCCACCCCTCATCGTTCCATCCTCCTCTCATATCTATGCCACCACTTCTGTTAGTCTCGCTTTGTCCATTATCTCTGTCATCAGTTTTATTCAACAGGCTTTGGCTTTTGCAGGAACTTGTGGTGGGAACAAAAATAGCGGAATTGATCCGGAAGTCACTATGATGTGACCTCCATTAAAGAAGGGTACTTCGATCCATGGAACCCTCCAGAGGAAAATCAAAAGGGACGCATTTGGACAAATGAAAACATTAATGCAACAGCAGATTATTAATGAAGAAGCAATGAATTCAGGGTCCAGCTCGAAAGAGGTTTCAAATTTAAATTCAAGAATAGAAGATCGAAAGTACCATGCATGGAAGTAGGCGCCTCAAGGTTTTAATTGCCGCAGATCTTCCTCCTCCAGAAAAAGGCCGAATGTTTACATATTTTATTATTTATGTCTTGTGTATAGGCAGATTTTCATTTCCAGCATTCATTTCAGAAATAAATTGTAAAGTACAGACAATTATGTTCAGTCGTTTCACAGTGTGGGCGCGAATGTTTTCCGCCATTTGATTCAAAATAAGTCATTAAATGCTCTCTATCTACCGCCTCCTCTAGAATTCTCTATCTGGTCTATAAAAGCTAAAAGAAAAGACATTGTAAGGGTTCCAGATTTCTATCAGAAAACTGTGCAGCGAGAAGACTTCTGTATACATTTTTGTAATATTTCTGTATGAAGCTTCAGAGCCCGTAGGGTCTCAGTGAGGAGGGGTTATAACTGTAATGAGGATTCTAGTCTTTGGTATCTCACAGTATGTAATTTCTCTCATGTGTTAATACAATATCTCTTTCATGTTATTTATCTTCTTGTATCATGTTCTAGAATGCGAGTGGCTCACTAGTTTGCAGTAAGGATTCATCCTTGTTGATGCCCTTTCTGGAATTAGTCAAGCGCTTTAAATAGGCCTAGTCATGGTATACTGTTCCATATTCACTCTTTCCATATTTTCTGCTATATTAGTTGCTTGAGGAGGGTGCTTTTAAAACGCCATTGTCATATAAGGATTCGTAAATTGGTGCGCCCTTATGTGGTTCTGTTGTGTATCTGGGTATCAGTCTCATGCCAACTAATATTTTCTTATGTTTCCTCACTGCACTCATCATCTGATATTTAATTTTTGTGATATATTATCTGAACTGGCCCTCTTTACAGTAAGCGGTCTCTTAACTGTCTGATGCCTTTGTATTGGAGTTTTACTTGATGTTCCTACATTTTTCTTGTCTTTGTACTAGCTTCTGAGAGAGATTGGTCCCATCCAAAACTTATTTCCTTGTTTAGAACAAGAGATAGTAAGTGAGTTCTTGGACTGACAACCCAAATTAAAAGGGCTCCTTGCTATATTAAGATGTCCTAGGCACTGGTCTATGGCAACTCTAGGCTGTCTCTAGGGGGGTGACAAAATCATGCACAACACTACCTATGGGTTTTCTAGGAGAGCACCAGTTCATTATCTCCAAATCCACTCTTTGGGATAGTGACACCATGTATGCCAACCCAAAAACTTAGTCCATTTGCTTCATATATGCAGTACCAAAATAGATGGGTAATCCTCCATTCCCTTTCTCGAACTGCATAACGATAACGACAACAAATGGCACACCACATCATAAAATTTGTTTATATTCCCCTTTTCTAAATACATTTTGGCATGACCATAACAGTCTTGGGGGCACCTATGCCCCTCAACAATAAAAATCCCAGCACTCAGCCAAAAAAAGCACCAAAACCCCCTTTCTCTGACAGGTCGCACTTTTCAAGTCATTTCCTGGGACATGTCGTAGTTTCCTGCCCAGTACCTGCTACCCAGGTCGCAGAACATGCCCTAAAAAGTGTGACCTGACCTGCTCATGAGCTCTGGGTTCCGAAACTGAAATTTTGATCCCCTTAATTGAAAGATTATGATTAGGCCTCTTACCTACAACTAAAGGATCTCGATTCCATCGGTCGGTTTGTCTGCTATGATCACCACAAGATTTAGGGCCTTTTCTCCTCTCTACATTCACCATATCTACACTTGTAAATGAATTAAAATTGGAGGGAAAATGTCTTATTAAAAGAGAAACCCCGGATTTTTATTTCGCCAATTGTGACAAAACCGTAGCTCAGTTTTTCAAAATGTCTGCACCGTTGGAAATCTCTCACTAAGCTCTAAAATGGGTATCTGTTAGTTTTTTGGGATTTGATACTTCACCCGGACACATTTTTTCTAAGAAGGGTCACTTCACCACTCTTCAAAATCAAATTTCTTCACTTGCAACACTTGTACTTAGGGAACAACTTTGCCTTCATACTTGTCCAAGCTCGTGTCGATTTTCGTCATGAGTGTTAGGTCTCTATATTACTAGTATAGTCCCTTATTGTTGTTAGTGTAACCCCCTTATTATTATTATTGTGCCCTTGTAACCCCCATATTGTTATTATTGTGCCCTTACATTATTCTTTTTAGGTCGGCTAGGATTACATTGTGGCCTCACTAGGATTACATTGTGGCCCCATGGACTCCTATATATAGAAAGGAGGTTTTTTCATTTGTATCATCCAAGAATTGTTCATTCATGTAATGTATTGGAGGTTACCCCCTTGAATTGGCTTATTTCTAGGGCGTTAATATCTTTTTTATTCTATTTTTGGAGCTGGTTTCACAACATTTGGTATCAGAGCTTTGGATTCTAGGGTTTTCGCTGCTCCAAACAGGTTAGCGTGGCATTTTCGCTATAATTTTTTTTCTACGAAGATTCAGAAGTTGAAATTTTTAGAGTGTGAAGCCAAAATACTATGGAAATTTGTCGCAAAATTTCAAATCTTGGTTCGAAATATTTTCGGAGATATGATCTGTGGAAGTTAGTGCTTTTTGCAGGCTCCTGAATTTAACCTAAACAGGTCATCGTGGAATTTTCGCTATTACTTTTGCTATACGAATTTTCAGAAGCTGAAATTTTTAGAGAGAGAATATGAAATCCTGTGGAACATCTTCACAAAATTTCAGAGCTTGGTTCGCAATATTTGCGGAGATATGATCTGTGGAAGTGAGGTCTTTTCAGTCTCCCGAATTTCATCTCAAAGAGGTTATCGAGGGAAAATCTTCATAACTCTCTCTCTGAGCATGGGATTGGAATGATGTAAAAATTGAATACAAGTACATGAACTGTAGTTTCTTGTCTATCAATTTCAGAGCCAAAGGAGGAAAAAGTGACATGTGGCAAGTCATACAAGTTCGCTATACTAAACCAGTCCATAATTGGGTCATTGTGGGAGATTGGACATAACTTTTCCTTGAAGAATCCACATCAAGTCAGACCTATGGAATTCGAAAGAATATTTAGATGGTTAATTCAGGGCCAAATTTCAGATATTGAAGATCCAAAATCACATATATAAGTCAGTTTCAATATCGAGCTCCTCAAAATAAAATAAAAAAGGTGTGTGTTTTTTTTCAAATTGCATAAGTCTTGTTTGAAAAATTAGTTCTAGTTGATTCCAAAGGCCTATTGATCATAGTTATCAGTATTGGGTTCTAAAATGCCTCCTAAAAATAATTCAACACCCATTAAGCCTTCAAAAGGCTCTACTATGACTCATGAATATGAAGAAATGCAACATGAGATATCAAAAGTCCATGAGCAAGTGCACCAAATTTTACTATCGCAAAGAGCAACAAAAAATGAAATGGAAACTAAGATGGATGGTTTGAAGAAAGGCATGGAAGCTAAGATGAATGGTTTGGAAGACAATATGGATGGCATGGAAGTTGGCATGGAAGTTAAGATGGATGCCATCGATGAAAAAATGGAAAACATGAAGAATGATCTAAAAGCAGACATGGAAGGTTTGACAAATTTGATACAACAAATGTTTCCTAATAGTGAAAAGATAGTAGAGGAAACTCATGATGAGAATAAAATAAATGCTAATAATGATTTCATAAACTCTAATGTTGGCGGGAAGAACCACCATAATCCAAAGATGGATATGAGGAAGTTTGATGGCAAGGATCTCGTAACATGGATACTACATATGGAGCAATATTTTGATCTTAATAATGTGCAAAACACACAAAAGGTACGCATTGCAACTTTACATCTAGAACAAAATACATTTGTATGGTATCGATGGCTTTGCTCCCATAAAAAAATTGTCACTTGGTCAATTTTTACGGAGGAAATGATAGCACATTATGAGGATATAAAGAGCAACACCTTCTTTAGCTAATTGATAAATCTCAAACAAAAGGGTTTAGTGGGGGAGCACATTGAGGACTTTCAAAAATTGAATACAAGGGTAACTGATATTACAGAGGAACACATGATTGATCTCTTCATAGGTACTTTAAAGGATAACATCCAACATGAAGTTCGCGTTTTGGAACTTGATTCATTGGAGAAGGCGTTCAGGTTGGCAAGAAAAATTGAATGTAAAATTACGACAACAAGGAAGCCTACCACTCACTTCTATAAAGAGGGAAGTGTTGCTACTCCTAGATTTCAACAACCTACAAGGTTGACACCACAACAATTGGAAGAAAAAAGAGCAAAAGCGCTTTGCTATAGTTGTGATAGAAAATACACTAAAGGTCATAAGTGTGCTGAGAAGAAATTATTTTACATAGATTGTGAAGAGGAAGAAGAAAATGAAAAAGAAGAGGATATACACCAACCCTAGAAGAGGAAGAAATGAGTCCAACCATATCTTGTAATGCATTGGCAGGAATTACCACTCCTAAAACTCTCAAGATAGAAGGACATATCAAGAAGAAAAAGGTAATATTGTTGATTGATTTAGGCAGTACCCATAATTTTATTCATTGTAAGGTAGCCAAGGAATTGAATTGTTTCCTATACCCAGCACCAGAGTGTCAAGTGATGGTTGCAAATGGAGGAACTATAAATTGCTCTGGAAAATTCCATAATATCAAGCTATCCATGGGGGAATATGTATTGAATATTCCAATGCTTTCCATCCCAATGGGAGGTGCTGATGTCGTACTAGGAGCACAATGGTTACAATCTTTGGGGACAATAGCTTTTAATTTTCAAGAACTTTTCTTGAAATTTTTTCAGAAGGAAAGGAAATCAAATTACGGGGTATCACAGGGAAGGCAGGAAAGATAATAAGCTCTAATGTCATGACAAAGATTCTGAAGAAAGAACAACGAGGCGTAATTCCACAACTATGCTCACTAGAAATTCCAACATCAAAATCATCTATTTCTCCAGATCTACAAACAGTCTTGGAAAATCATTCCAATATGTTTGATATTCCAAAAGGACTCCCTCCTATTCGTGATCATGATCATGGTATTCATTTGATTCCAGGAAGTGTTCCTCCGAACATCTGACCTTACAAATATCCTTATGTCCAAAAGAGTGAAATTGAACGTATGATTGCAGAAATGTTAGAGGCTGGTATAATTCAACCTAGTCAAAGTTCTTTCTCTGCTCCTGTAGTATTGGGACACAAAAAGGATGGATCATGGCGCATTTGTCCTGATTATAGGGAGCTTAATAAGCTCACCATTAAAGATAAATTTCCCATTCCTATGATTGATGAATTATTGGATGAATTACAAGGAGCAATTTATTTTACCAAGTTGGATCTTCATTCAGGATATCATCAAATTAGAATGAAGACTGAAGATATTCCGAAAACAACATTTCGAACTCATGAGGGTCATTATGAATTCTTGGTCATGCCTTTTGGCCTGACCAATGCACCTTCTACATTTCAAGGTTTGATGAATTCCATTTTCAAACCCTTCCTTAGAAAATTTGTGCTAGTATTTTTTGATGATATAATAATCTACAGCAGGTCTTGGAAGGAACATGTTCAACATGTTGACAGGGTGCTAAAACTATTGCAGGAGAAACAATTATATGCAAAAACATCCAAATGTTTCTTTGGAGTACAAGAGGTGGAATATCTACGTCATATTGTATCTCACGTGGGTGTTAAGGTAGACCCTAACAAAATTAAATCCATTAAGGAATGGAAAGCCCCCACAACCATAAAGCAGTTACGAGGATTTCTCGGGTTAACAGGGTATTATCGCAAGTTTGTTAAGAATTATGGGAGAATAGCAGCACCTCTAACAACATTATTGAAGAAATATGCATTTTCATGGACTCCTGAAGCAACTAAGGCCTTTGAACATCTTAAAGAGACAATGTGGCTAGCACCGGTCTTAGCTACGCCAGACTTCACAAAAACATTTATTGTGGAATGTGATGCCTCAGGAAATGGAATTGGTGTTGTTTTAATACAAGAAGGAATACCCATTGCTTTTGAAAGTTTTCCAATCACAGGAAAGTATTTACAGAAACCTATTTATGAGAAGGAAATGTTAGCAATACTGCATGCACTAAAGAAATGGAGAACATACCTAATGGGAAGACACTTCAAGGTAAAACTGATCATGATAGTCTTAAACACTTTTTGGAACAAAGACTATCTTCAGAAGAGTAGCAAAAATGGGTCACAAAGATGTTGGGTTATGACTTTGAAATAATATACAAAAAGGGAAGCTAAATGTTGTTGCAGATGCACTCTCAAGAAAGAATGAAGAGGTGGAAGCATTGCTTTGTGCCATTTCTATTATCCAACCAGATTGGATAACCGAAGCAAGAGATGAATGGAAGAAGGACGAAGAAGTGTGGAAACTCATTCAAAAGTTGCAGCAAGATCCTAGTACATCTGATACATTTAGTTGGAAAAATGATTCCTTATGGTACAAAGATCGCTTATATCTTTGTAATAATTCCCAATTAAAACAAAAGATTCTTCTGGAATTGCACACTTCTCCTTTAGGAGGACACTCGGGATTTTTAAAAACTTACCACAGGGTGAAGAAAGAATTTTTTTGGGATGGCCTTAAATCTGATATTCAAAAGTTTGTGGCAGAATGTTTGGTTTGCCAGCAGAATAAAGTGGAAACAATTAAGACCCAGGGACTTCTACAACCTTTATCCATTCCAAGTCAACGTTGGGAGGAGATTTCAATGGATTTTATCACAGGTTTACCTAAGTCTGAAGGAAAGAGTGTCATCATGGTGGTAGTTGATAGACTTACTAAGTATGCACACTTTTGTGCATTATCTCATCCATTTAAAGCAAGTACAATTGCTACTACATTTATGGACACAATTCAAAAGCTACATGGAAACCCAAGGGTTATTGTGAGCGACAGAGATCCCATTTTTACTGGAAATTTTTGGACGGAGTTATTTTCTTGTTTGGGTACCCAATTAGCTCATAGCTCATCTTATCATCCTCAATCCGATGGTCAAACTGAGATAGTAAATAAATGTCTGGAAGGATATCTTCGTTGTTTTGTATCTGATAAACAAACGCAATGGGTCAAGTGGTTACCTCTCACTAAATGGTGATATAACACTTCCTTCCATACTCCAGCAAAAATGACCCCATTTATGGCACTTTATGGATATCATACACCATCCATCACATCATCTTTAAGAGAAAATTCGAAGGTTCAAGCAATGGAAGATCACATCAAACATCAACAAGAAGTTCTCTAACTCTTAAAGGACAACCTGAAATTGGCACAAAATCGAATGAAACAACAGGCAGATCAACATCGCAGCAAGAGAAGTTTTGATGTAGGAGACTAGGTATTTTTACGGCTACAACCATACAAAAAAATGTCTCTCAAGCAAGCTAAGAAGGATAATAAATTATCGCCAAATTACTATGGTCCTTACAAGGTGTTGCAAAAGATTAGTACTATGGCATATAAATTGGAGCTTCCTACTTCTTCACGAGTGCATCCAATTTTCCATGTTTCATGCTTAAAGATGGTTACAGGTGAAAATTTTCCTGTTCAAACAATATTGCCAGAACTTGATGAGGAAGGAAAAATCATATTGGAACCTGAAGCGGTCACGGAAACCAGAACTTGACAGCTACAGAATCGATCAATTTTAGATTATCTCATCAAGTGGAAGAACTTACCCATTGAAGATTCTACATGGGAGGATGAGAATTTTATACAGAAGCACCCAGAACTACTCAAGCATTGAGGACAACACTTTTTTGAAGGAGAGGGGCATGTTAGGTCCCTATATTACTAGTATAGTCCCTTATTGTTTTTAGTGTAACCCCCTTATTGTTATTATTGTACCCTTGTAACCCCCATATTGTTATTATTGTGCCCTTAAATTATTATTCTTAGGTTGGCTAGGATTACATTATGGCCCCACTAGGATTACATTGTGGCCCCATGGACTCTTATATATAGAAAGGAGGTTTTGTCATTTGTGTCACCCAAGAATTGTTCATTCATGTAATGTATTGGAGGTTGCCCCCTCGAAGTGGCTTATATATAAGGAGTTGATGTCTCTTTTCTTCTATTTTTGGAGCTAGTTTCACAACAATGAGTACCCACCTTGTACTCATGTTTTTATGGTCCCCACTGGGCCTATTTTGTGTGGCAGCATCATCGAGTTTCCCTTGTTTAGAGCATCTAAGTTGAGTCATCATCTCATTCATGGAGTCTATCCTGAGTCCCTTTGTATCCCATCATAATCCTCCATCCTTCATTGCTTTGTCCCTCTCTTGTGTCTCACACTTTGTCCTTCAATCATAATACCCCTATCCCCTTTGATATTGTGTTAGTTGTTGCCAGGTCACCCATACCCTCCATGCTCTAACAAGGGAAGTCATCAGCCCGCTACTCAGTACCCCCATTCCACCATCATCCATGGTGTCACCATATCATTCGCTCTACTATTATCTTTCATGCCTTAGTTGAGGACCCCTTATTGCCTCACCTATGGCGAACCTCCTTGTTTCGACATCAACTCATTCATTCCAGAATACAGGTCTAGAGGGTGGTGTACCATGCTTCCAGCTTCCACTCTTGTTCGATGCCTCGGATCAGGCAAAGGAACTCATTATTGCCCTTTGACTCGATTGTTTCTTAGCTCTAGCTCCTTATGGCATGATCGAGATCCATATACTTGATGGTTCAATGATGTTGCAGATTATACCAGTGATTCCCAGGTGTGTGAGATGTTTCAGACCTCATGAGGGGGTGGCCCTTCAGGTAGCCCCCCACATGCTTGGATGACCTCTTCGTTAAAGCCTTCGATGTAGCTCCATAGATTTGATGGTTTCGGCCTCAGCCGCTTGAAGCGCCTTTTTATTTTGCATGTATAATTCAAATTTTCAAAACCCTCTCCTATTTTACAGGGCCTCTTTGGTTGTAATTATATCTCATGTACTCAGATATTATTGTATAAGTCTTGGCTATTATCCCAGGCACGGTATGTATGTGGGATATATTATCATGTTGTTTATCTGGCTCATTTTTATGCTAGCATGTACTATATAGTTCAGTCCCTTTTTTAATGGATGCATTATTCTTTGTACTTTGTCTCAGCGGGCATAGGTATGCCTCCCCCGCCTCTTGTAGAATAAGTACTCACTCATAAAAGAGACTTGTCACACATGTAAGTCAAGCCTCCTCAGGGTCTTTTCCTCTAGCACTTTATTCTACCTTATATTTCCCTCTCTCTGACTTCCCCTTCGGTGTCTAGTGATTGAGTTCTTACAACATACTTTGGTCATACGATTAGCTCCTAACACTTGTATGATGGGGGGCAATCTGTTACACCAATTTTTGGTCATCTGAACTGTTACTATTAGATGGACCAAAGTACACCATGTAATACCACTTTTACCCTAAGTAAAATTTCTTTCACTATGAAAAATAACTTAGTAATCCATAATTTATTAAGTTGATTATGGTCTAAACAGGAAACCCCGTGAGGAAAATATTGAATAAATCCATATTTTTTTTATTTTCCTCAAGGAAAAATTAGTTAAAAAGCAGTTTAAATAATATTCCTAGTCATATTTAACCCAAAACAGGAAAATTAATTAGATAAATCATTATTTATCTTATTATTTTCTAGGAATAATTATTTAAACATTATTTAAATAATATTCCTTGTTAAATTTGACTAAATCATTTATAAATAATTGAATAAATCACTATTTATTTAATTATTACTCAACCAATTTCTTAAATTAATAAATAAATCATTTATTTATTTATTATTTACAAATATAGGGATTTGATCAAATTCAAATTCTTTTTCCCTCCAACAAATATACTAAAATATTCCATAAAAGTTGGATCTAGATTTGGTTAATAATATTTTAACTATGCACCAATATCTAAACTAGCTCAATATTTTGTTATAAATAGAAAGGCTTTTCCATTCACTCACTACCTTTTGTTGCCTAAAGATCACTCTGTATCTATACTTTTGGTCTGACTTTGATCCTCCATCATTGTCATATTTTGCTTGTGAGCTTCCTTTGAGTTCCATTTTTGTCTGGGTTTTCTACACCATCAAGAGAGAGAGATCTTAGATATGAAGCACTGAGGACATACAAGAACCCATCCCATTGAGGGGGACTAGTAATGTCTTTATATGTTCCCTTCCCAGGTGTCATAAATACAAAAATTCTTTAAAAATATTCCTGTATTGTTCATTGGATGCATGGTGCAACTCTTATTATTTGTTGTTTAATATTTTTAACTGCATAGATATGGATTTCTGTAGCATTTGTCTTGGTCAACTAACTACAGATCTAAAGAAATTGACAACCATATTTGATGTTAGGGTTGTTTTTTATGCACGGCTAAAGTGAGATTTTTTCATACGCTTGCGATTAGAATACACACTAACAATAGTTGTGCCTTCCACCTTAGCAGAATCACTGGCCCCTATAGTCCCAATGGCTACAGCACTTCCTGTCACATCAGCAACAAAGTCATCCACATCAACAATGAAGCCTACTAATTAAGTAGGAAAACTTATAAAAGCTATGGAAGGCAATACCATACAGACTTCTGAAATAAAAATACTTAAAGAAAAAATCAAAAGCCTTGAAGATGAGGAAAAATTGGCACAGTTAATGCATAAGGCTAAAGTTCAGAAGTCAAAGAGATTGAATGGCATAATAAAGACACTAGAAAAGGAATTAACATTAGCAGAACCCATGGGCCAAGCAAAGAAACTATTATGGGCCAATATCATTGAATCTATCAATGATATTTGGTCATCCATTCAAGTGATTTATGAGCAGAAATATCTTATTAAAGCAGCAAGTGAAGCCATCCAGACAGTCAAAGAAGAACTGGGTAAGAAACCATAAGAAGCTAATGAAATCATCAAGTTTCTTAATTCAAAGAATAGGCAGGAGTTGGAAGAAATTGGAATTAGTGACGGGACAGAAACCATTATTGAAGTAAAAAAGGTGATATCTAAAAGAAACTTGATGTTACAGCTAGAGGAAAAGTGTCAAACAATGGATTTTTCTATAAACAGATTTATGAATAAGTTTGATGTGCTGAAAGAAAAGGATTTGCCTAATCCCTTAGTTATCCATGATAAATTTATGAAACAAGAAGACTATGATAAGAAGATCAGAGAGGTGGCTAAGTAGCAAGCTAATAATTTAGTCATGCAGGGAATTCCAACAGGGAAAGTACTTTACAAAATTTTTAAGAATCTATTTTACCTACAACATGAGGTAAAACACCTATTCATCAACAAGCCTATGTTCTCAAAATATACAGAGGCAAATGAAGTTTTCAGAAGGATGATAAAGATCAAATTACCAAAGGCAAAATTTTAGGAAAAGTTGACCGATTTACTGTGAAGGTAAAACAGTAAACAGAGCAGTCAAAAGGTTAAAAACAGCAGTCACAATTTCAAGTGAAAACATGACAGTAAAAGAGTATCAATACAGTTAAAGTGTATCAGGTGAAATTCAGAGTTAAAGTCAAATCAGAGTGAAAGATTGTCAGTGTAAAGGACACTTCACTGCCTAACAAACAGCCTTCTTTGAGCAAACAACAAAGAGACAAATCAGCAACAAATCAAAGATAGAAAAAATTAAATTCAATAAAATTAGGGACAGCTTGCATTAGTTAGATAATTGTATCTATCTTCTGGCATGAAGATATTTATTTTTCCATGAATAGTTCCTAAGTTTGTTTTAGGATATTTTGTAAGATTTTTTGTATAAATACTTCACATTTCGAAGTATTGAGTGTTGATTTAGAAGCCTTCCATAGATTTTTTATCAGTAGATGGGAGAAAAAGAAGAATCCATTACAAAAAAATTATGAATATAACACATAAAAAGAGGACCTAATGAAACAGTTCAAGGCTAGTACACTAGATTCAACAGTATCTATAATTCTATTCCAGTAAACATTAAACCACCACCAGATTTAGCTTTACTCAAATTTCCTGATGGTTTTCATATGTATATGTCATACCAACTGAGGTAAAGGAACCCAGAGAACAAATGCAAAACATAGCAGTTAGTGTAGAAGCCAATTTGTTAGCTGAGAGCCAGAATGATAAACGAAAGAAGGGTAACAATAAAAGAGGAAACATCTACATCATATAGAAAAATAGATAGTTTAGCAAAAGCCATGGAGAAAATGATGGATAGACTAGAAAGTATGGAAAGGAAACCACAGTGGGATAATCAACAACAAGGACCTCAAATAATAAAACCCAGTTTTAGAAAAAACACCAACACTAGTAAATCTAGAGAATTAGCACATGATCAAAACATAAGGCCACCTTTCCAAGAGAACTATGCTGAAAGTTCTAACCAAAAAAAAGATGATGAAGACACTCAGATCAATCTAATGGGAATTAATGGTGATAATACCATTTTTCTTACACAAGAAGAATAAGAATTATATGAATTACAACAGTTACAATTAGAGTCTGGGGAGTCTTTCGATTATAAGCAAGGTTTTGAGTTTTCCATTAATGAAGTTCACAAGCAATATAACCTTAGTAGTAAGAAAAATCTAGAAGCCCCTACTAAGAAATCTGCCCAAACTCAAACAAAGAAAACATTAGAAGCTCCTACAACCAAAATACTTCAAATTCTCCCTAGAGAAACCCAACAAAACTCAAATCCTAATCAGAAAATTTCTAGTCCTAAAATTACACCCAGCCCTAAAATTGTTGACATTACAGATATTGTTGTTCAAACATCAGCTGATCCCCAAAAATCTGCTACTGTTAAGGCAACAAATTCTACTAAAAAAATAATTTCTGATCCAAAAACATCTGTTGTTGATTGCCAATCAGCTAATCCTAAAACAATTGTTGCCAAAATAGTGTTTGAAACCTCAAAACCTTCAAAAACTTCCACTGCATCTCAAACTGTCACTGAAAAGAAAATAAAAAACAGCAAAACAATGGAAACACAAACAGACACTACAAGAAAAAAGGACATTGGTGAGGGTCATGCTTGTGATGAACCTTTAAGGTCCGTCACCAATGTCACATATGGTGACGGTCCTTAAAAAAAACGTCACTGTAAGTGTATATAGTGATGGTCCTTTAAGGTTAGTCACCAAATCCATTTTCAATGACACTTTTGGTGAGGGTGGTTAAAGGCCCATCACTAATTCTCTCTTCGGTGACACTTCTAGTGACGAACTTTTAATGACCCTCACCAATGCTCTTTTTGTTACTTTTGGTGATGGTCAAAAAATGTTCATCGCCATTGATCATTCCAATGACCTTTTGATGACGCTATATGCCTGTTAATATTTGTTTTTCAAAAGATAATGATTTAAGGCCATTATTGTGGAGTATTTTTTATGATATTTCCAGGGCCATAGTGGTTATAATCAATCAATTTTTTAAGAAGTACTTAGTGTGTATCATTTCCCTCAAGTAATCACTAATCAAATAGAGTTTTCCTATGAGTCAACACATGATTCCTATCTATTAAGTTTATTATCTATAAAATTCCCTTTAGATAAAGTTCCACCAGTGTGTATAGGAAATATATTATTTAATACATAATCAAGCTCTGAAAATTCTATTAATGAGAAATACCTAACACTCCTCAACAATCCGGGCACACCTTAAATTAGTGCTTTTTCACACACTAACATTTCTTAGCACCTTGCATGTCTTGGAACATCTTTGTACCTAGAAAATTTTGTCATGAAACTGATGCCCAAGCACATGGTGGCATGTGCTAGCACAACATGGAACTCTCCTAGCATGTGTTAGCATGCATGTAGTCCCTAGCATGCCCTGGAACACCTTGGTTGAATGCATTGACATACATTAGCAATTGGCGCATAATGCCACTTGGCATGTATTGAGACCTATTATTAGTGTGACTAGCATGTCCCTTTTGAAAAAGATAAAGTTCTGACTTATTAACCCTCTTATGTGTTCATTTCCTTACATTTTGGCTTGGTTCTTCCTTTTGTTACCTTGACACTTCTTGACACATATTGACATACCTTGGCACCCTGGACATCCTTAGCACCTGGCATGTATTGGCATATCTTGGAACTATTTGGAACATATAATTAGCACACCCTTGAACTCCCTAGCACACTTTGGCACTTCTTTACATGCCTTGATATTCCCTAACATGCCTTACCAATGCTTAGCATACCTTGTCACTCCCTCCTTGCCATGACAGCTAGCACTCATTTACACTAGTCCCTGGCACATGTTCCTCATATTCATTAAATTCCATGAATTTTGACCTAGTGCTCCCTTAATGTTTTTTCCTATTACTCCTTAACATTCCTAAACATGCATTAGCGCTCTCTAGCACACCTTAGTAGTCTTCAACATGCCATTCCACTTCATAGCATGCATAATAGTCCCTAACACATATTGCCACTTGGCACATGTTGCTTCTTGGAAATTCTTAGCATGTAATGAACATGTTGAGATGCCTTGGTATGATTTGGCATGGTTTAATATTAAATTTATTTTAGATCAACTTTTGGAAAGTAGATGAGAAGCAACAAAGGAATACTTGGCACTTAGAGTGCACTAAGACTTTGCACTTGGCACCTATTGGTGCCTAGTCATGTTGGCGTGCCTAGCATGCCCCTCTTATAAAAGGTAAATTGATGACTAATTAACCCTCTTATGTGTTCATTTCCTTGTATTTTAACTTGTTTCTCCCTTTTCTTAACTTGACAGTCCCTGGCACGCATTGACACACCCTTGCACATCTTAGCATGCCTTATCACTTGGCACATCTTATCATTTTTGACATGCCTTCACACTATCTAGCACATCGTAGCATTCCATCCCTAGCATGCCTTGGCACTCATGTCCTCATAACAAGCCTTTACATTTTTTCACGACTTGGGAACCCAATAAATTCCTTGGCTACTATAGTTCATGTGAAAACATTAGCCTGCTTCAAGCCCAAAAACTTGACCAATTGCACCTACTACAAGTAGATTGTGCCTTGCTCACCTAAGAACTGCCTATAACTCATCTTATGCCACTCATGTCCAAAATCAACTTGTCCCACTTAACTATTACCAAGACAAGGATCACATGATCAAGCATGGCCATAAAACAACTAAGCACCATAACTTACATAGCCAATATTTCACATGTATGTTCAGTTCATATAAACAATAGAACATTAACTGAGATTTTGCAAGAACCACAATATTCACAAGGCACACAAGATATAAGCTAACACAAGCTGAGTGCCCCAAAACTTATACACAACAATGTACAATATGAAATTATCTAGAGTAGTTTAAAACATGAGCATGTAGCCAAAGTGTGCCACTTCTCATATAAAAAAAATAACTAAAGGAAAAACAATGTTGTGCCTAGCACAAAGTGATCTCCCTTTGTCTAAAATTGTTATGTCGAGCCCCCTTATAAAAACCATAGGCTTGCCTCTTGTAAATCCTATTCTAAACTTCTCCTAACACACTTCGTCCTAAGCACATTTTAAGTTGCTAACACTCCCTTGCACACACTCTTATTTGTTCCTTTCCATGCATTTTGACCCAGTTATCCCTTGATATGCCCCAACACTCCCTAACACTCTAGTTCAACATGCATTGACATTTTCCTAAAGAGGCCATGCTCATTATCATGTATAACATTCATTAAGATGCCTCAATATGCTTTGGCATGGTTTAATATTAAAGTTATTTGAGATCAGTTATTGGAAAGTAGAAGAGAAGTAACAGAGGATGATTTGGCACTTAGAATGCACTAACACTTGGCACTTGACACTCATTTCCACCTAGTGTTGGTGTGCATAGCATGCCCCTTATTAGAAAATTAAATATTACAGAGCAATGAAACACATAAAATATGTGGAAAACACAAGCACACAAAACACATAAAACCAGAGAGACACAGATATACGTGGTTCACCCAGTTTGGGCTACGTCCAACCCGAAAAACCAGTCCTTTCTTTCTATTATCCAGCAAAATGAAGAGACACAACCTACAACAGATTCGCTGTAATATCCTCTGTTCTCTCTCACAGTCTCCCTATCTATTTCTTGCTCTGAGAATACACATACACTACGCAGCCGCAATACAATACCCTCATACAAGTGAGGGGTTGCCTTCTATGGAGAAAAACCCTAAACTAAACATAATTTCTATCGTCAAATCATCCGCCTAATGAATGGCCCAGATTTACTAGAAATTACTATACTTTTACAAGGCAATTTTACATCTGTTTTTAGCTTCGAGGGCGCTACCCTCGAAACCCCCCGCCAGGGGGGGGCTCCATAAAGTCGCAGCCGCCCCCCTGGACCCCCCAGGCAGCATTTAATTACAGGAAGCATTGTTGCCCCCATTAAAGTACAGGGTTCCAACGTTGTGATACAAAATAAACTAGATAATCAGGCTCCACACCCAACAATCTCTCACTTGGAGACTGATTGTAGCAACTCCACCGCTGCTTCATTTGCTGGAAAATGACTCCTCTTTGGACCTGGTTGTTTCTCATCTTCATCGTCATCCTTGAAGACCAATTGAAACTAAGAATATTCTCATTTTCTCCCTGGTTACAACTTTTGTTAGCATATCTACAAGATTCTGGCTAGTGTGTATCTTTTCCAGCTTCAACTGTCCATCTTCCAATACTGACCGTATGAAATGGTACTTGAGCTATATGTGTTTATTCTTGGAATGAAATGTTGAGTTCTTTGCAAGATGAATGGCACTTTGGATATCACTGTATAACATGCCCATATCATGCTTCTTACCCAATTCATCCATAAACCTTTGTAACCAAATCATTTCTTTACTAGCCTCTGTAGCAGCAACATACTTTGCTTCTGTTGTTGAAAGTGCAACAACACTTTGGATTTCTGAAACCCAACTAACAGTTGTTCCACCTATAGTAAATACATATCATGTAGTGCTCCTCCTATTATCTTTGTCACCTGCCATATCTGCATCAACATATCCTTGTAGAGCAATGTTTGAACCACTAAAGCATAATACTTGATTTGTGGTACCTCTCAAATATCTGAGAATCCATTTCACTGCCATCCAATGTTCTTTTCATGGATTTTTCATGTACCTGCTTACAACTCCCACTGCATGTGCAATATCAAGCCTTGTTCAAACCAATGCATACGTTAATCTTACAACTGTTGATGCATATGGCACTTTATACATATAGTCCATTTCTTCTTTGGTATTGGGGCACATCTCCGTACTAAGTTTGAAATGACTAGCAAAAGGTGTACTAACTAATTTTTCATTCTGCATATTAAATATTTTCAACACCTTTTGTATGTACTCATTCTGAGATAGTGTTAAATTGCGATTTTTCATGTCTCTACTTATTCTCATACCAAGGATTTTTTTTTCAACTCCCAAATCCTTCATTGCAAATGAATTTGCCAATTTTCTTTTGAGCACATTTATTTCCTACATGTTAGACCCTGCAACAAGCAAGTCATCTACATACAATAACAAGATAATATAGCTGCCATCATTTTGCTTTTTAAGATAAACAAAATGATCAGAATGACATCTGGTATAACCTTGTTCAGACATGAACTTGTCAAATTTTAGATACCACTACCTTGGAGCCTGTTTTAAGCCATACAAGCTCTTCTTTAACCTGTACAATAATTTTTCTTTCCCTTTGAGCTCATATCCTTCTGGTTGCTGCATATAGATCTCTTCCTCCAAATCTCCATGGAGAAATGTTGTCTTTACATCTAACTGTTCAAGATGTAAATATTTCATTGCTACAAGACTTAAAATAGTTCTGATTGAAGTCATCTTAACAACAGGACAAAATATTTCATCAAAATGAATACCTTTCTTCTGTGCAAACCCCTTCACCACAAGTCTGGATTTGTACCTATGTTTTCCTCCATCTTCTTCCTTCAGCCTGTAAACCCATTTATTCTGTAATGTATTTTTACCTATAGGAAACCTGACTAAGTCCCAAGTCTGGTTATGCATTAAGGAGTCCATCTCTTCTTCCATGGCTAGCTCCCACTTCTTCCTGCTTTCAACCTACATTGCTTCTTCATAACGTTCCGGTTCACCAGAATCAGTCAACAATAAATAATATAATGAAGGAGAGTATCATTCAGGGGGTCTACTTATCCTGGTAGATCTTCTGATACCACTTTCAGGTGTTCGAGATGCATGTTTCTGTTGTGGTGGTTTCTATTGTTGTGGCTGTTGATTATTATTATTTCTGAGCACCTTTATGTTTTCTGTGATCTCATCAAGAACTGTGTATTCTTTGTTTTCTTTTTCCTATTTCTTTTCCTGCAACCAATTCTTATACAAGACCTTTTCATTGAATATTACATCTCTTCTCCTAATGATTTTGTGATTTTCATAATCATATAAGCGATAACCAAAATCATTAACACTATATCCAATAAAGGTACATTTCTTTGATTTTTCCTCAAGATTTGTTCTATTTTCTTTATTAATATGGACAAAGGCCTCACAACCAAAAGGCTTTAAAAAAGATTAGTTTACCTTTTTACTTGTCCATGCTTCCTCTAGAATACCACCATCCAAGGAACTTGAAGGCCCTATGTTTATTAGATAAACAGCAGTATCTACAACATCTGCCCAAAATTGTAAAGGAAATCCTACATGAAATATCATGCACCTTGCATGCTCCATGATTGTTCCATTCATCCTTTCTGACACACCATTTTCTTATGGTGTTCTTGGAACTGTATTCTCTCTGCGAATTCCATGCTATGAACAGTACCTATCAAACTCTTTGTTGCAATATTCACCTCCATTTTCTGATCTGAGACACTTCAACTTCTTTCCTGTCTCAATCTCAACCAAAGCTTTCCATTTCTTGAAAGTATCAAATACATCAAATTTATTCTGAATATAATAAATCCAAGTTTTTCTAGTTGCACCATCAATAAAAGTAACATAATAACGAGAGCCACCAAGAGATGATACCTGAGCAGGTCCCCATACATCTGTATGCACAAGCTCTAATTTTTCGCTCTTCTTTTCTTTCCCAACTCTGAGAAATATAACCCTCTTCTATTTTCCATAAATGCAATTCTCACAGAAATCCAAATCAACATTCTTCAAACCTGGAAACAAATTTCTTGAGTGAAGAATCTTCATCCCCTTCTCACTCATGTGTCTGAGCCTAAGATGCCATAATGTTGCATCTACTCCTTTGGAAGTTAAAGCATTAACAAAGTTAGAAATACCATTGCATAAATACAATGTACCAACCTTTTCCCCTTTTGCTATTACCAGCGCTCCTTTGGTGACCATCCAAGTTTTATCTGTGAAAGTTGTCACACAAGCTTCACTACCTAACTGCCCTGTTGAAATCAGAATTTTCTTCAGATCTGGAAAATGCCTTACCTCCTTTAATAGCCATTGGTTTCCATTTTGTTGTTTTACAATAAGTTTACCCATTCCAACAATTTTACAGAGTTTATCATCACCCAAATGGACTTGTCCAAAATCTTCTTGAACATAGTCATGAAAATATTTCTTATCAGGTGTGGCATGGAATGAAGCCCCTGAATCTACTACCTAGGAATCAGTAACATTTTCGAAAGAAAAAATCAAGGCATATTGTAACACATCACCTATCACATTTTCTTCATTATTGTTTTCTTACTGTGCGTCTCCTTCTTTTCCCTTCCGAGATCTACAGTATTTCTCCAGGTGTCCTTTCTTTCCGCATTTCCAGCACACTATCCCCGATATGGACTTGGATCTACCTTTCCTTGATTTACAGTGATATCCTGAGCTCTTTCCTCTTTCCATTTTTCTTCCCCTAGCCTCTACACTCATAGCATTACCCGATGTCTCACCGGAGCTTTTTCGTCGCATTTCCTCACTAAGGATAGCACCGACAACATCATCAAACTTTAAAGTACTAGATCCAGAGACAGAGTTACTAATGGCCATAACTAAACCATTCCAAATTTCTGGCAATGAGCACAGAAATAAAGAGCCCTAACTTTATCATCAAAGTTTACCCCTACAGAATTTGACTGACTGGTAACTATATTAAAATCATTTAAATGGTCTGCAACAGATCCACCTTCCGACATCTTCATATTAAATAAATGTTTCATAAGAAATACCTTGTTTTAGGTGAAGGTTTTTTCATATAATTTTTCCAACGCCTTGATCAAACCCTCTATTGTTGTTTCCTTCAAAATATTGAAGGCTACCGACGCCGCGAGGCACAACCGTACTATTCTAAGTGCCTTTCTATCGAGAATCTCCCATTCTGCGTCTGTCATAGCCATCGGCTTCTTTGTTTTTCCGCTCAATGGTAGGTACAGATCTTTCTGATATAGATAGTATTCCATCTGCATCTTCCATAGTGGGAATTTTTGGTCGTTAAAATTCTCGACCCTAAACTTACCATCTTCCACCATTGCTCCCACTCGAACCAGGAACCCTTATTTCCTACGAGTTTATCAGCCAAATATACCTTCGGCTCTGATACCAGTTGTTAGAAAAATAAATATTACAGAGCAATGAAACACATAAAATATGCGAAAAACACAAGCACACAAAACACATAAAACCAGAGAGACACAGATATACGTGGTTCACCCAGTTTGGGCTACGTCCACCTCGAACAGCCAGTCCTTCCTTTCTATTATCCAGCAAAATGAAGAGACACAACCTACAACAGATCCGTTGTAATATCCTTTGTTCTCTCTCACAGTCTCCCTATCTGTTTCTCGCTCCGAGAATACACATACACTACACATCTGCAATAAAATACCCTCATACAAGCAAGGGGTTTCCTTCTAGGGCAAAAAAACCCTAAACCAAACATATCTTCTATCATCAGATCATCCGCCTAATGAACGGCCCAGATTGACTAGAGATTACTTTAATTTTACAAGGCAATTTTACATCTTTTTTTAGCTTCGGGGGCGCTACCCCCGAAACCCACTGCCAAGGGGGGCTCCATAAAGTTGTAGCTGCCCCCCCTAGACCCCCCAAGCAACATTTAATTACGGGCGGCATTGCCGCCCCCATTAAGGTACAGGGGTCCAACACTGTGATAAAATAAACAAGATAATCATGCTCCACACCCAACACCCCTCTTGGAAAATGTAAATTGATGACTTATTAACCCTATGATGTGTTCATTTCCTTGTATTTTAATTTTTTTCTCCTTTTTGTTTCCTTGATAGTCCCTGGCATGTATTGTCACAGCATTGCAGATATTGGCATGCCTTAGCACTTGACACATCTTAGCATATTTTACATGCCTTCAAACTATCTGTCACATGTTAGAAATCCCTAGCATGCCTTGGCACTCATGCCCTCACAAATATCCTTACATTTTTTCATGACTTGGGAACCCAATCAAGTCCTTAGCTACTCCAGTTCATGTGAAATTGGTCTACTTTAGCCGTAACAACTTGATCAATTGCACCTACTACAAGTAGATTGTGCCTTGTTCACCTAAGAACTTCCTATACCTCATCTTAGGCCAGTCATGTCCAAGCTGAACTTTTCCCACTTAAGAACTTACCAAGACAAGGATCACATCTAGCCATGGCCATAAAACAACTAAGAAACATAGCTTACATAGGAAATATTTCACATGTATGTCTGGTTCATATAAAAAGTAGAGCATTTACTAAGAGTTTTCAAGAACCATAGGATACACAAGACACAAAAGATATAGGTCGGCACAAGTCGACTTCCCCAAAACTTATACATAACAATGTACAATATTGAATTGACTAAAATAGTTTAAAACATGAGCATTCGGCCAAAGTGTGCCACATGTCATATAAAAATAATAGATAAAGGAAAAATAGTGTTGTGCCCAACACAAAGTCTCCCTTTGTTTAAAATTGCTTTTTCGAGCCTGTTTGCACTATATAATTTAGAATATTGGCAAAACTAAACTATAAAGCACAACATCAAACCGCTTTGGAGACCAGGACCTAGCCTTCTTAGACTCAGAGATGGCTCTCTCTTTTTTATGATTTAAATCGATTTAACTTGTTGGTTATACGTACTGATATTAGGCTAGTTAGAGTGATGGGGGTTGTTTGTTTGATTGATTGTGTGGTTGGACAGATAGGGCTACAGAAGCTATTTCATTGGGCGATGGGGTCAAAGGCTGAAATGGTACATCAAAATCAAGAGAAAATCACAGGGTAAGCTAACTGTGCTAAATGGATTTTAAGAGTTGTATGAATTATGAGGTGAAAGAAACAGTAAGGTTTTGTAGTGTCTAAAGAGAAATTAAGAATTCTTTAATCATACTTCAGTAGAAAACATTCAAATTTTAAATGTAGACAAAATTAAGGCGCTCCAACAGCAAATCTTAATCTAAAATTTCTGATTTACAATTAGATGAGCATATACACAGCAGAGAAAACAATGGAAGCATTTAAACAAAGATGAAACACATCACCATTTTGACACAACTCAAGAATCATGTAAACGGTCTTTGATTATTGATGTCCAGCTCCAAAAATTAAATTGCTTCAATAGTATTTCTTACAATATAGGTGCTAAAATATCCAAACTTTTATAATGAGAATTCTAGTGGTATTTAACTAACAACTAAGTCATTTTTCCCTAATATACCCTGGAAAACTTTCATTGATTACAATTTAAGCAGAAAATGGACAAGTATGGCCATGCAAGGCTATGATGAGGCGAATTTTTCAGCCACCGTTGGTTGTATTAACTTCGATGACCCTTCATGAATTATAAGGTGAATGAAATTGGGCCTTTAAAATTCCGAAAAGACAAAGTGAGACAAAATTGATGTCTAGCCCAGCCTTTCTTGCACCGCCTTGGCTGGATCATTAACTACAGTGCGGCACCGATTGCTTTTTTGTCCTAATTTCATACTGTCTGGCACTATTTTTATGGAAATTGGTTTCTGAAATATATTATCCTTGTTCACATCTAAGAACCATCATCAAAAAACAAATTCCTAAAAATCTTGGGATGTTTGTCATGCCGTGAACAATGAGCGAAATTGCTAAAAATAGGGGTCAAATCAAACATTTTTTTGTCCCCAATGGTGACACCTATGAAAAATATGAGAGATTTTATTTTTCTTTTCCCCATTCTAGTCAAAAAAATCTCTCGGATTTTCAAAATTCATCTCCAGCTCTCCACAACAGTCGCCACAAAATCATGACCAACACAGAAAAAACGGAAATCTGAAAAATAGGGCTGAGAGATGGATTTTTATTATCCCAACTGAAGACACCTATGCAAAATATGGGACAGGGTTTTTTTCTTCAGCCCATGCTGAATAAAAACCTCTCTCGATTTGTCAAAAAAATTTCCCCTCTGCGGAATCTCCCTCGAAAACTGGATAAAAAAGGTTTTTTTTTTGGGAAAACGGTTTTGCAGGAGAAAAGTGGTATTTTGGACCCTTATAACATGGTAAGTGGTAATAGAAAGGGGGGATGGTTCGAATTCATGAGAGAGTGACACATAAGGGGGTTCCTTTCTTGAAAACCATTCGTTCCAGACCCTCCCTATAAGGATAAAGTAAGAATGGTAAAGGGGAGTCGGAATGAAACGTAGGCCGTCGGATTTAAAGATGACGGTGGTGCGATGAGGTGGAAAGCCTTTGATTCTTGTCAGGTCTTTTGGCCAAATTATTCATGAAATGAGATATAAACCTCGTAGTCCTAAATTGACCTGTTATACACACAAAACATAGTGACAACTCATTCACCCGGACCTGAAATTCTGTATAATTTAGTTATGAAGTGGCATCGCATCCGCGCACTTCGCAACCTTTACATTTTAGTTTATAAAGAATACGAACGGCGATGCTATGCAATGGGGAGGTGACATGAGCGTAAATGAAGTGGAGGGTAAGTGGGACCAGACTACAGCGCACATCACAATTCGTAGCGTTTAGTTATAAGCAGGGAATATGTAAACTCTAAAATCTGAGAAGTGTGATGGGCGGAGGAAGAGATGAGTGATGTGGCAGGGAAGAAGTGGGACCAAATCACAAGCGCACATCACAATTCTTAAGTTTTATTTATAAGCTGCAGGGTTAACTCCTAAAATTTGCGAAGTGCGGAAAAGAGGGGCCCACTGGCAATTAACAGAGTGTTATGAATCGGCGGAAGGTTTTTAAGCGGTCAGTGTTATGAAGTTTTATATGATATAACAATGTATTGCAATGGCTGTGTAATGGGGCAGAGCTGCTGAGGTGGGGCCGACTTACCGCATCGCAAACTAAATAAAATAGATTGCATGTGCTCACAAGGTAAAACAATGCGATGTGATATCGCAAATCGACGATCACATTATTTAAAGTTTAGTTCCAATGCCAAATACGTAAAGTCTACAAAATGCAATGAGGGCCCCACTTTAATCGTGATCGGGGAATAAAAAGCAATGAAACGGTAAAGGTGGAAGGGTAAAGCGGAAAGGCGGAAGAAAGGTAAGGTAACGTATATGTCAAAATGGAAGATGAAATGGAAGAGAAGCATGGCAGGGAATGGGTTTCAGAGCATGGGGGAATATGGAGGAAATTAGGTGGGCAAAGAGGGTGAATGCAATGAAATGGAACGAGGGCAGAAATGAAGTTTGATCCCCATTACACCTTGTCAGCAACAATTTTTCTCCTTTCCACTGAACTATAAGGTAAATTGATTCATTTGATGCTCTTTGATAGTCAGGGTGTCCCTTTCTTCTCTGAAAATAAATGATAGCCATAGAATATTATTTTCAGTATATGAACAATCTAATCAATGATCAGTCACCTTGTGATACTGTGAGATACATGAGTCTAATAAAGCCCCTTATCGCAATCGTAGGCTAGCCTCTTACAAATCCTATTATGAACTTTTTCTAACACGTCACTTCATCCTTGGCACACATGAATTCACTAAGACTCCCTGGAACACACTCTTATTTGTTCATTTCCATGCATTTTGACCTAGTTCTCCTTTGTGATACCTCGACACTCCTTAACACTCCTCAACATGCATTGACATTGTCCAGCATGTGTTAGCACGCCTTTTCATTCCTTGGAATTCCCTAACCCTTCCTAGTTATCATGCCCTCACAACTACCTTTACTTAATTTTCAACTTGGGAACCCAACCAAGTCCTTGCTTGACTATAGGAGCTTGACCAAGTTACGATTACTACAACTAGACTATGTTTTTAAATTGTGTAGCTTGGGAGGTACTCTAAAAGCCTAGTGAGATGGGTTTGTGTGATTTTGACCACAACATGTTTTGTGGGAAAATAACCCAAGCGAGGCTGGACCGAATCATCAGTGGTAGGTGGTTGTCATTGATGTCAACGCAAGCAGCACCATGGGCTAACCCGAAATTGCATGGGAATTTTGACCTACCAAATTAATATATTCTGGGTCAATAATACTTTTGATGGTTTCTACTTGTTGAGATGTTTCCGTTGATATATGGCACGCCATGTAATTCTTCACAGTTTGAGAGATATTCATGTTTGAAGTTTGTACCCCCCGTTAGTGGGCTAAAACCCCATGGGGTTGGGGCATGGGTCATTGAAAAGTCATGATTAATATATTTTAAGCTCCTAAAATCCCTCCCATGTTAACTTGTTGAAGCCCCTCTCAACCTAAGCATTTATATAAATTGTGATCCTCATATCCTCCTTATGCAAGGGATTTTGTTATCTAAAACCGGTCATCGTGGAATTTTCACTCTAAATTTTTTTCTACAGAGGTTAAGAAGCCGAAATTTTTATGAAATAGAAAAATCTGGAAGCCCAATTCATTTCATATCAAGGTCTTTGTAATATTTTTGGAGATATGATCTGTGTAATTCGGGGTTTTGCATACTCCATGAAATTCAAATCCAAAGTGACCTTGGTAAAATCATCATAACTCTCTCTGCGAAAATTATCGGATTGAGTTACGTAAAGTGGAGGATATTAAACAGTTGGTGCTTTTTTCTCTATAATTTCGGTCCAAAATTCTAAGAAAAAGTGACACGTGTAATTCCGTACAAGTGTGCTCTGCTGCGTTCTGTTAGGCATTGTGAGGGGTGGTGTAACTATACTACAGAAAGAATCAAATTGAGTCGGGGTGGCATTGGAAAGAAGACTTAGAGGACTACTACAGGACTAAAAATCAGATATTGAGGATCAAAAATAACAAAGATACACCAGATTCAATATCAAGCTCCTAGAAGGAAAGAAAAAGCTAGAACATGTGTTGTCAAGGGTTGCAAAGGACTAGAATTTCTATGGCAGAAAAGCAAAGCAAGGTGCAGTAGAAGGTAGCATGACAAGAGCAGCAACCAAGGTGCATAATAGCAGCAATAAGTTCATCATATGAAGTCTTCAAGTGGGCATCACTGCATACAATCATTGTAAAGGTATCATTGTACTAAGTCATTGTAAATACATTATTGTAAAAATTGTACTAGTGTCTATCTGCCAAGGGTTGAAGAGGCAGTGTTAGGAGGTCTAGGATCATCATTAGGTGGTTGTGTCAAAGTTGGGGTTATGGTCTAGTATATCTTCTTCTTCTACATCATTCTATATCATTGTAAAGTGGACCATTTTCCCTGGTACAGGAGTCCATTCTTCTTTTCTTCTTCTATAGGGTGGTAGGGTGGTGCTAAGTGTGGTGCTAAGGTGGTGCAAAAATTACCTTTTCCAATACGTTCGGTAATCCCAACACTCTGGAAGGTTTGGGAGAGCCAGTTGACGAGAAGACTATTATACGAAATATTCTTAGAATGTTACCAGGGAGATTCAACCCAAAGGTATCGGTCTTAGAATACAGTGAAAATCTGGACAAGCTCAACAAAGAGGAATTACATGGAGTTATCATAGAATATGAAATGATACTTGATGAAGAAGAGGGTACATCACATTTAGAAATTGCGTTCTTTTCATCTAAGAAAACCAATAAGGATAAACAACCTTCAATTGAAAAGACATGCACCTGCAAGTGTGAAGAAAAGGGAGATGATGAATAATATGCTTACTTCACGAGAAAACTACAAATTGGTAAGGGACAATTCAAAGGTAAATTTCCATTGATATGTTTCAGCTATAATGAGGTTGGGCATTTTGCAGAAAATGTCCAAACAAAAGTAATGGCAACTCAAAAGGAAAGAAAGGCTTTAATAAATTAATCAAGCAAGGAGAGAGTATTTTTTATGGCGAAGCACAATAAACCCAAGCACAATAAGCAAGAGGTATCAAACAACAAAGAATAAGGATGGACCATGGACAAATTTTGTGAGGAAGAAATCAAGCTTATAAAATATCTCAAGGAAGAGAAGATCCATTCCAAAAATATTGAAGAACAATTTCAAGGTCTCAAAATTGAAGTTGAAGAACACAGATGCATTGAAGATTCACTTCAAAAAAATTTGGAAGAAAGCAACCAAGAAAGGGAAGAATTAGAAGCCGAAGTAGTCTCGCTGCGTGAGGAAATAAAGAAAGGAAAAAGTATCCAAAACTATGCCAACAGCTCAAGGGCATTGGAAGAACTCATCAAAAATAATCAATCTTACAACGACAAAACTGGCATCGATTACAAAGAAGAAGAAGAAGGACCTTCTACAACAAAATACAATGAACCTATGATATCTGACATGCATGTAGATTTCATTGGAAAATATTCGCAAGAACAGCCTTGGAAGACAATTCCTCGATGAAAATTTCCATCCAAGTACCAACATATTTTTTACGGCTACTGTTATTCATGTGGAAAATTTGGTCATAAAGCTGTAGAATGTCGCCGTACACAAGGCCGAATACAATTCCGGGAATCTTGTCAAATGGTTATCACAGGGCTCAATGACATCAATAGATTTGAAAATTTAAGAAATAATATTGAATGTTACAAATGTCAAAACTTTGGACACATCGCCAAAGACTGGAGACTTGAAAATCCTCCAGAAGAATCTTCAAAGCCACAGAATGAACGAACATGGAAGAAGAAGAAGAATGATAATTGTGCTCTCACTCTCAAGGCTCAAAATAACAAAGACGTGTGGTATGTTGATAGCGGTTGCTCAATGCATATGAGTGGAGATAGAAATAAATTTATATCTCTAAAAGAGAAGAAGGATGGAACCATGTCCTTTGGAAATTATGGATCTTCAAATGTTATAGGATCAGGTACTGTCACTCTCGGAAGCAAACTCTCGGAAGCAAGATGCTCTAGCCAAGAATGTTCTATTGTGTTGAAAACATAGTCTGTGCCTCAATGTTGGACAAATGTGTGATCAAGGACACACAATACTATTCAACTCCACAAAATGTGAAATCAGAAAAGGGAGGTATGGTGAAATTGTGGCTACAACGAGTCGAGCTCCAAATGACATATATGCTCTGTATGAAGCAACTAAAGGATGTCTAATAGCTAAAGAGGATGATATAATATTTTGTAGCAATGATGATCGACTAAGTAAGAAGTTTGCTACAAAGATGCAAAGTGATTTTGAGATGTCTTTACTTGGTGAGCTGACATACTTCTTAGGGCTTCAAATATCTCAGTAATAGAAAGGAATATTTATATGTCAAGCCACGCACATCAAGGAAATGCTCAAAAAATTTTAAATGGAAGATTGCAAACCCATCCTTACTCCAATGGTAATAGGTTGCAAATTGAGCATAGACGACTCATCTAAGGATGTGGATCAAAGGTTGTACATATCTATAATTAGTAGTCTTCTATATGTAACAACCTCCCGACCAGTTGTTATGCAAGCAGTTGGACAAGTAGCAAGATTTCAAGCAGCACCAAAAGAATCACATATTAAATATTCGCCAGCATTGGAATATCTTCGCCAGAAGCTTGGGATTCTCCCAAGTTATCATTAGATACATACCCGGAATATAAGGGGAGTGAGCGTATATAACGAGTGCAAAGATTCAGAATATATCGGGGGAGTGGAAGTGTGTACAGGTCCGCAGGATGGTTGTTTTTCAGGGGGAGTTACCCTTTTCCATTGATGTCAAATGGGGAGAGAATTTTGTAGGAAGAGGTGTCATGATCGTAGGGGGAGTACTTGTGTTGCCATCAATGCCAAAGGGGGAGATTTTTGATCAACGGTTGTCATTGATGTCAACCCAAGCAGCACCAGGGGCTAACCCAATATTGCATGGGAATTTTTACCTACCAAAATATATTACCGGAATAATAATTATTTTTATGGTTTCTACTTGTCGAGATGTTTCCGTTGATATGTGGCACGCCATGTAATTCTTCACGGTTTGAGAGATATTCATGTTTGAAGTTTGTACCCCAGTTAGTGGGCTAAAACCCCATGGGGTTGGGGCATGGGTCATTGAAAAGTCATAATTAATGTTTTTTAAGCTCATAAAATCCCTCCCACATTCACTTGTTGAAGCCCCTCTCAACTTAAGCATTCATATAAATTGTGATCTTCATTTCTTCCTTATGAAAAGGATTCGGCCATCTGAAACAAGTCATCATGGAATTATCGCTCTAACTTTGTTTCTACGAAGGTTCAGAAGCTGAAAATTTTATGAGACGAAACCGAGGTCCTGAGGAAGCTGCAATAAAAATTTTAGATCAAGGTGCGCAATATTTTTGGAGATATGATCTGTGTAAGTCAGGGTTTTTGCAGGCTCCTAAAATTCATCTCAAAGAAGTGACCTTGGTAAATTCGTCATAACTCTCTCTCTGAGTATCGGATTGGAATTTAGTAAAATGTGGTAGATAGTGCACTATTTTTAATTTTTTATCTATCAATTTCAGAACGAAATGAAGAAACAATGACACGTGGCACGCCATACAAAGTGCGCTATAACAGCTTGATCCCAGATGGGGCATTGTGAGATATTGGGTATAACCTTCTCTTGAAGAATCCAAATTGGGTCATACATGTGGCATCGGAAAGATGAATCAGAGGAATACTACAAGACATAAAATCAGATATTTAGGATCTCAAATAATATAGATACACCAGATTCAATATCGAGCTCCTAGAAGGCAAGAAAAAGCTAGATCATGTGTTGTCAAGGGTTGCAAAGGACCAGACTTTCTACGGCAGAAAAGCAAAGCAAGGTGCAGCAGAGGGTAGCATGACAAGAGCAGCAACCAAGGTGCATAACAGCAACAATAAGTTCATCATATTAAGTCTTCAAGTGGGCAACACTGCATACAATCATTGTAAAGGTATCTTTGTACTAAGTCATTGTAAATACATTATTGTAAAAATTGTACTAGTGTCTATCTGCCAAGGGTTGAAGAGGTAGTGTTGGGAGGTCTAGGATCATCATTAGGTGGTTGTGTTAAAATTGGGGTTATGGTCTAGTATATCTTCTTCTTCTACATCATTCTATATCATTGTAAAGTGGACCATTTTCCCTGGTACGGGAGTCCATTCTTCTTTTATTCTTCTATAGGGTGGTAGGGTGGTGCTAGGGTGAGTTGTAGCTCATTGGGTGTTGGGGCATCCATTCAGTTTACTACTGAAGAACCTTGGGCATTGGAGCTTCCATCCAGTGGGAGCTAGAGAATAATTCTTTTCTAGATTCTAGGAAGTTGGAGCTTTATTTTCAATTGGAGTTGAATATTAAAGAATTATTAGAAAAGAATTAGGTTGTTTTTGTCCCGGAGTGGGTTTCCACCTTAAAAACTGTGTGCATTTGTGTTCCTCTTGTTTGCTACTATCATTGTACAAACATTGATAATAATTGAACATTAACTAATGCTCCAATTGAAATAAATACTGATTCACCCCCCCTCCTCAGTATTTCCAACAAGATGAGGTTTAAAATCTAAAATAAAATTAAACAAAAAAATAATATTTCCTAAGATCTAAGTACATAAAATTCGTAAGTTCTAGAGTGTTCTTAAGAGGCCTAGCTAGGGAAATCTATTTAAGGAGGCCTTAGTATGAAGGAAAGAACATCAAGTGATAATGAGCTCATTTTATCAAGGAGGCTAGGAGAGATGTAGTCCTAAAGTAGGTCTAGTTAGAGGTCTAAGTAAGCGTTGCTAAAGGGAGGCCATGATCATCCACCAAGAGTAAGATCATCATGTGAGGGTTCACAAGAATTTCACATACCTTAATGGGTTCGAGATAGGAAGTAGGATGCAATATTTTTGGTTCTCTTAGGGCAGATAAAGCTCAAGAGAGGCAACTCATGAGAATTTGGGCATGTGATTTCAGTGGTGTTTCTGTGTGAAGTCCGCATCAAATTTTGAAATAGTAGAGAGGGTTGAGACCCTACCTTGTGTTGGTTACTAGGTTGCGAGGTCTGTGATAAATACCAACACCAATGGAGGAGGGTCTACACTAGAATTTAGGGCCAGAACAGAAGTAGTCACAGGTGTAATATTGACTGAAGTAACCATAGTTTGAGGGTCGTAGAGATCTAAAGTTCAAGTCAATATTCAATCAAAGAAATGACCAAAATCTATGGATCCATATGAGCTAGGCCAAGTCTCTTATGGAGGAAAGAGTATTCTTTTTCTCTATGGGTGGATATGGTTTGTTCTAAAGAAATTAGAATAGAGGTATAATTCCCTATTTAGGGAGGTCTCCTAGCATGTTCAATCCATAATGCATGTCATTAATACTGTGACAAATATGCATAGAAGAAGAGGGCTTGTGACCCTTAGAGAGAGGTTTATCTCTACAATAAATACCACAAATTTGGAAGATGGTTTGCATAAGTATGTCCGGAGATAGCAAATCCAAAGGAAGGTGGAACCTAAGTAGAAGATGGAGCAGAATAAATGTGCCATATGAGGAATGGATTGACATGAAGAGGAGTTTATTTTGTTGGAATGTCCATAGAGTTTTGGACAGAGATCTGAAGGAGCCTATAAATAGTTAGTGAATGGACTATTAATGGATAATTTGTGACCCTAGCTCATTCATCTACAAATTGTTAGAAGGATGATAAGATGGGTAGTTCAGATTTGTTCATAGATTGGAAAACAAAAAATTGGTACAAAAGAATAGTGATTTTGAGAGGACTCAAATCACTATTAGGTGTCATATTTGAAGAGCCCTAGATGAGGGCAGTGTTGTGGGCACTAGATCAGTAAAACAATTTATTGTGGTTGGGAAAATTGATGGCAGTCCAAGTACAATTGGAGGGTTGTTAGGTGACTATCAAAGAAGAGCTCTAAGTCCTGTACTTGTGAAGGAAAATAAGATTGGTACAAGGGTAGGTGTATTGGGCCTAAGGACGTGCAGAATTTGAAGGACTAAAGTAGCATTCAAGTGGGCTAGACAACTGGCCCTAGTTCATTGTATTGTAGATTATTGTGTAATTGAGAAGAAGGGAAACCTCCATATCCCTAGAATTCTCATCTTGGAGCAAAAGTATGGAAAAATTGGGCAGACCACAGAGTTGTTCACAATAGATTTGTGAACAGCTAATCAAAAACATTAAGTGTTGCAGACCTTAAAGGAAAAAAGAGGTAGATAGAGGGAATTTTTTTTTTAGCCGAGTTCAGTAACATAAAGGAGTTTAGTTCATTGATAGAGGCAGATTGAGGAGTTTCATAATGGGAGGAAAGAGGACCTGCCAGATGTGTTCAATGCATGTGGATTGAAAGGGCTATTTGTGTCCACCATCAAAAATTGGGTCAAGTGTTGTCTTGTTCAAGGTATATTGGTTTTCAAAGGACTAACACCAAGCCCTAGTTGTATTCCTTGTATCAATGTGACTGTAAAGGGCCATCATCCATGGTACGAGAGCTCTAGCCTATTCTATTACAGTTTGTAATTTAATGAAGAAAGGTTTGAAAAAGTTAAAAATTTTCACGTGCACTAATTGATTCCCTAATGTGTGTAGATTTCATTGTGAAAATTTGATGTGTTGTGTCACTTGAGTGTGTTTGCATCAAATATTCTGAGACCGAACCCAAATTCTCATGTGTCATGGAAATTCAACATACAACTTGTTCGCCTAAGAACTACATGTAACTCATATTAGACTACTCATGTCCAAGCTCAATTGATCCCACTTAAAAAGTTACCAAGACAAGGCTCATCACATACAACTATGGTCATAAAACAAATAAGAAATATAGTTTACATCTTGACATGCCATAATACCTGATATGTCATAAATTCCTTGGAACTGTGTGGCATGTGTTAGCATTCCCTACATTCTTTGGCATGATCTTACACTCCCTAACACACCGTAGCACTTCCTGACACACCTTGGTAGTTTAACATACCTTGGAATTTCCTAGCATATAACCTTGTCACTCCCTCCTTAACACACCTAGAACTCATTGACACTCCATTTCACACACTCTTATTCGATCATTTCCATGCATTTTGATCTAGTGCTTCCTTGTGTTTACCTGACACTCCCTAACACTCCCTAGCATGCATTAGCACACCCTAACACCTGACACATCTTGGCATGCCACCCTAGAACTCTAGCATTCATTGGAACTAAATAGCATACCTTTTCACTCTCTCCTTAGCACACCTAGAGATCATTGAAAATCTCAGTCACAAACTCGTATTCATTCATTTTCATGTAGTTTTACCAACTGCTCCCTTGTGTTTCCATATCATTCCTTAACACTCTTTGGCACGTGTTGGTACACCCTAACACCTAGGAAATCTTGGCATGTCACCCTGGCCTCTAGCATGCCATAACACTACCTAGCATACGTTGTCAATCCCTCCTTAGCACACCTAGAAGTCACTGACACTTTCAATCCCAAACTCTTATTTGTTCATTTCCATGCATTTTGACATAGTGTTCCCTTGTGTTTCCCAGGCACTCATAGTTAACACTTCCTTGCACGCATTGGCACATCTTGGCTGCATCCCACCCTAGCACTCTATCATTCCTTATCATTTCCAAGCATGCCTTGTCACTCCTCCTTATCACGCATGGAACTCATTGAAACTCCTTGTCACACACTATTATTCATTCATTTCCATGCATTGTGACATAGTGCTACCTTGTGTTTCTCTATCACTCCCTAACACTCTTTGGCACATATTGGCACACCCTGGAACTTGGCACAAATTGGCATGCTTTCCTAGCACTCTATCATGCCTTGGAATTGCCTAACATACCCTGTCACTCCCTCTTTAGCACACCTAAAACTTGCTAACACTCCCTCCTTAACACATGGCATGTCTTGGCATGCCTAGCATGCCTTGGCACTATCTGGAACATATTAGCACACCCTGACACTTCTTGAAATGACATATCATTCCCTAGTATGCCTTGTCACTCCCCTTTTGCCACGCCTGACACTCGCTAATACCCCCAACACACCCTCTTATTCATTCATTTCCATTATTTTTGACTTGATGATTTATTTTTTATGGGGTGCATGTCTAGAAAGAGTTCCTTTAAGAGAATAAAAAAATGATCTCACCATTACTGACAAAAGTAATTGAGATATTATACTTGAATGACATTAGGAAACTACACAATATATTTTAAGAATGACATTTTTATGGTTTTTTTTATGCTGTGAGAATGGTAATAATTGAGTGGTCAATAAGGTGTGTGATTGCTTAGAATACCTTCTCACTCCCTCCTTGGCATGACAACTATCACTCATTGCCACTCCCTACGTACCCTCATATTCATTCACTTCCATGTATTTTTACCTAGTATTCCTTTGTGTTGTCCTAGTACTCCTTAACACTCCTCAACATGCATTGGCACTCTCTATTTAGCACTTTTATACATTCCCTGCCACTTCATAACATGCGTAACACTCCCTAACACACATTGGCAATTGGCTTCTAAGTAATTCAAAACTCATGAGAGGTTTGGAAAGGTCCAACCTTCTCATCAACAACAACTTCACTATTGAAGCTTACTCTATCAGTGTCAATATAAATCAACCTATAAACCTTATATTGTTGTTGTACCATATAATCATTAGCTTTGCTCTTTGGATCTAATTTGGTTATCTTCTTAGCTAGAATCCAAGTGTAGGCAATACAACCAAAAACTTTAAGATGACTTACTTAGACTTTCTTCCAAACCATGGTTCTTTGTGACCTTCTATTTCATCTCCATCGTGGGAGATATATTCAATAGGTATACTATTGTGAACATTGCCTCAACTCAAAACCTATTTGGAATAGACTGCCTCTACAGCTTACACCTAGCCATCTTTTTGATAGTACAGTTTTGCCTCTCAACCAATACATTTTGTTGTGGAGTGTAAGGTGTAGTATATTGTCTTTGGATCCCATGTTTAGCACAAAATTTATTGAAATATTTTAAGTATAATTCCCCACCAGTATCATATCTAAGAGAGGCAATATGACAACCTAACTGTTTCTCTATTAATGCTTTGAACTTTTGAAATTCATTAAACACATCATATTTTAATTATAGAAAATATACTCACAATTTTCTATTGAAATAATCAACAAACGGAAGGACGTACCTAGCACCAGTTGTTGATGTCATGTTCATTGGTCCACATATGTCTGAAAGTACCAACTGAAGGACCCTCTACGCTCTCCAAGCTTGTCCTTCATGAAATGGTATTCAATGTAGCTTCCCTACCTGACAAGCTCTGCAAACTCTGTGGATCTTCTACAAAATGTTTGGAAGTCAATATTGTCACCATGACCTGGACCACCTATATCTAGATCATAAATTACTAGTCTAGGAGACTCATCATGCTCAAAATTTTCCACCCCCCTTCAAGTGCAGCTACCTGAATCTTGACACCTAAATCCTCAACCCCTTCCAGCTTCTAAGTAATTCAAAACTTAGGAGAAGTTTGGAAAGGTCCAACCTCCTCATCAAAAACAACTTCACTATTGAAGCTTACCCTATCAGTGTCAATATCAATCAACGTATAAAAATTATAGTTTTTTGTACCCTATAATCATTATCTTTTCTCTTTGGATCTAATTTGGTTATCTTATTAGCTAGAATCCAAGTGTAGGCAATAGAACCAAAAAATTTAAGATGACTTACTTGGAATTTCTTCTAAACCATGGTTCTTTGTGACCTTCTAATTCATTGCCATCGTGGGAGATCTATTCAATAGGTATACTATTATGAACATTGCCTCAGCTCAAAACCTATTTGGAATAGACTTCCTCTGCAACTTACACCTAACCATCTTTGTGATAGTACAGTTTTGCCTCTCAATCAATACATTTTGTTCTGGAGTGTAAGGTGTAGTATATTGTCTTTGGATCCCATGTTTAGCACAAAATTTATTGAGATATTTTAAGTAGAATTCCCCACCAGTATCATATCTAAGAGAGGTAATATGACAACCTAATTTTTTCTCTATTAATGCTTTGAACTTTTGAAATTCATTAAACACATCATATTTTAATTATAGAAAATATACCCACATTTTTCTACTGAAATAATCAAAAAACGGAAGGAGGTACCTAGCACCAGTTATTGATGTCATGTTCATTGGTCCACATATATCTGAAAATACCAACTGAAGGACCCTCTACACTCTCCAAGTTTGTCCTTCATAAAATGGTATTCAATGAAGCTTCCCTGCTTGACAAACTCTGCAAACTTTGTGGATCTTCTACAGAATGTTAGGAATTCAGTATTGTCACTATGACCTGGACCACCTATATCTAGATCATAAATTACTAGTATAGCAGACCAATCATGCTCAAACTATTCCACCCCACTTCAAGTGCAACTACCTGAAGCTTGACACCTGAATTCTCAACCCCTTCCAGCTTCTAAGTAATTCAAAACTTAGGAGAAGTTTGGAAAGTTCCAACCTCCTCATCAAAAAAAAATTCACTATTGATGCTTACCCTATCAGTGTCAATATCAATCAACCTATAAACCTTATAGTGTTTTTGTACCCTATAATCATTATCTTTGTTGTACCCTTAAACCCCTAAACCAATAGCACCTAAACCCCTAACCCCTTAACCCCTAAACACCTAAATCGTTAATGCTTAACCCATAACCCATTAACCCCTCACCCCTAACCCCTCAAATCCTTAGCTAATAAATCCCCTAACCCCAAAGCCCATAATCCCTAATCCCTTAACCACTAAATCATTATTCACCTAATCCCTAACTATGCCTAAATCCCCTAACCCCTAATCCCCCAATCCATAATCCCCTAACCACTAGCTCATTATTCCCCTAACCCATAAATGCGCTTAAATCCCCTAACCCATAACCCCCAAATCCCTAACCATTTAACCACTAACTCATTATTCCCCCAACCTGAATCCCTAATCCCTTAACCACTAACTCATTATTCCCTTAACCCCTAAATGTGCCTAAATCCCCTAACCCCTAAGCTCCCAATCCCTAACCCCTTAACCTCTAAGCCCCCAATCCCTAACCCCTTGACCACTAACTCATTATTCCCCTAACCCCTAAATCCTAAACCTCTAACTCCTAAGCCCTTATTCCCCTAACCCCTAAGCTCCTAATCCTTAATCCCTTAACCACTAACTCATTATTCCCCTAACCCTTATAACAATCCTTAAAACCCGTGGGATTAGCCATTCCAAATGAAAGCAGGTCTAGTTGGGACCTATGATCAGGTTAATTCCCCCTTGTTGGCACGGTGGAATACCATGAGAAAAACCATGGGTGGCAAAAACCTCTCCTAAATTTACTATTTTATCTCAATTTTATTTTAATAATTAATTAATTAATTTCTTTAAAAACTCTTCTAGAAAAATCACAAATTTTTTAAGGTCGACACCTTTCTATGTGGTTCATCATCAATGCTTTTAAAATAAATTTATTAGAATGAAATTGAATTTATTTTTGAAACTTCCTTTTAAACAATTGTTAACATTACAAAGAATCACTGAGTGCGCTCACCATCCATCAAAACAACAATAAGTATGATATTAAAAATGATATTTGGAGAGCATAATATATTTAAAAATGATGTTTGGAAAAATTGAAAGTTGGAGTATTCATTTTTCGTTTAAATTTTAGACCTCGAGTTAAAATAACACATCTCCTGCCCAAAACACATCTCCCGCTCATCTCCCACTGGCTTAGTGATTAGGGCTTTTGTTGTGGGTCTTATTCTATCAGGCCCGAGGGAAAGCTATTAGTCAACAACATGGAAAAAATTTCGTCTCTCTCTTCACGTGCAGTAATTTATTCTTCCATCTACGGCAGGAAGGGATGTAGATGGGTTTTGATCTGTGTAAGTTTCGAGCATTAACATCCTCTTTAATATTTTTGAAGCAACTTCTTTATCTTTGCGTCCATTTCCTGCATATTTCTTAGTATATGGTTCAGTTTCATAACTTTGAGAAGTAGACTTTCATCCCCTTAAGGGTATCTTCTTTTATACAAGGATTTCCTCTACGACCAATAGGTTCATTACTGAACAGTGCGTAAGAACTAGGGCTACAAAAAATAGCAAGAGGAAATCCTTGTATAATTCAAATAACTCCTTGCAGGATAATTTCTAAGCAACATCGTTGTCTCTGTGATTAATATAAATCGATCAACAGTAAGGGTTTTTAACGATCCACTCAAGCTTGTTTGAAAACCTTATATATACATATATATATATAATTTCAGCCCTCATTAGGACATTATTACTAAGCATGAAAGGTTTGGTGGTATCACATTTCACTAACAATTTGGCTCTAAAATAAATTGCATGAACAGTTGATGACATTTCTAGAATTGTAGCATAAGCCCTCGTCTCTGTGGAATATCACTCTAATCCTTGAATTTCAGCATATTTTCCATCTTGTGAAGTGAGGAGCTATTTCAATCCTCTTGGGGCTACAAATAAATTAGCAAGGATGAGTTGTTAAGACGTGAAAGTCTTGAAGTTCCTTTTGGATTGGCTTGTATTTAGAACTTACACCAGTGATCCTTTTATCTTTTTTTTTCAAATAATATAAAAACAAACATCAATTCATTGAAATGATTCTATAAACTTTTGCAAGCACGCATGGTGAGAAACCAAAGTTTCTACAAGGCAACTCAAGATCTGCCTTCATATTTCTTTTCCCACCACCCAAAAAACTTCAGCTAGGCATCCATGGAGTCAAAATTATATAGATGAAGTGTATGGTTTGCAATTTCTTTCCCAAAAACCCAACCAAAATAAGCTCCTGCACCGGAGGACAATATAGCTCCGATTCCATGTCTAGAATATTGCCATGAAACACCAGCTATTGAAACCGCACCGATCATACTCCCAGTGGCTTCTATATTGGAAGCTTCTCACGTGAGCTTCAGCTGAGGGCCATAGATGGGATCTGATTGGATGAAATCCTCCACATCCGCATTGGTCCACTTAGGCATAGGTTTGTCCCTGCCAAGGATCTGCTTATACTTGTTCAAATATGAAAGCCTCTCCTTCCAAAGTTCCTTCCTCACCCCCCAGAATGACGATTCCTATTCTGATGAAGTGTTCTCTCCCCCCATTTTTCTCCAACCTCCCAGTGATCCTTTTATCTTGCGGACTATTTGACCATTCCCCAAAATATTTTTTACAGCTCCTTGAAGCATTTCAGTCATCTCTAGATAGGGAAAGGGCATATGACCTATTTCAGATCTGCGGATAACTGTTTTACTGATATGTCCGCAACCCCTTTTAGATCGTGATTCTTCTGCACTTTGTTGGTCATGAATTCAGTCATTCTTCTGCACTTTTTTGGTCATCAATTCAGTCATCTATGGCCCAGCACCATTATAAATATGAATGATTCAAACAATTGATTCAGAATTCTAGAGTTTGAATCTAAATATTTTAAGGTCTATTCATACGTAATATAGTTTCTGAAGCATTAAAACTCTGCAATATGTAAGGTATTCAAGCATAATTTTGTGTTTAAGTTGGCTTCACTATAGCATCATTATTTGGAATATAATTATTTTTTCAAAGGCTTCCTCCATATGCAGCAGTATGAATAAACAGAGGACTACTATTCATAGTTCTCACGCTGCAAGCCTTTTATCTATATTAGACAGAAGTAGTATATAAAAGGCCTTGCAAGTTTTTGGATTGATGGCAGTCTTGACCTTAATAAGAAACAAAGACTATACTTGACAACTACATATGCTGATGTCAGAATCCTTTACACCAATATACCTTGTAGGCTTGAGCAAATATGTGACATAGCAATAACAGCAGTATTATATAAGACAATGATCTGATAGTGTTTTTTTTGTGACACACATTGGAGAAGATTGTCTGGCAAGGATTTCACTGTTTGAAAGGTGATAATGACTATATTTTTCACTCCATTATACACTTGAAATTGAAATTATAGAATTTATCCATTCAAGAAATTGAAAAGCATTCATCAAACAAAGAAATTACAGCGAAAAGTCCAGATTCTTATCTCCACAAAGATAAAAATCCATTTTCCATGATTAAGGCAAGAAGTTACAAGGTGTCTTTTAATCTCTTAATATCATACCATAAACAGAAACACATACAGTGTACATGTTTCCATTACAAGTGCTTTAATGCTTAAATCTTGGTTTACAATTTTATCACTTTTAATATTCTATCACGAATATTACATTTCTGTTTGTTGTTTGTTTTGTCTCTTAAAGTAATAAAGAGTTGCAGACCTAATCCAAAGTCCAGGATTTGAAGAGTAATAACATTCATTATTTGAAGATGTTTTGAATATGTGCAACAATTTTTTCACTATTTAATATGGTTAAAAGCTTAAATAGTTGATTGTGTATATATATTGCAAGTTTTTGCAATGAATCCTTGAAATTGACAATTGGCTGACAGTAGCGGAAAAACATTGGCAAGACAATGACTCAGGAAGGTGATTGTAATTACCTTCTGTCTGTCTATAATGTATGATGATATGATGTATTAGATTCAGCACAGTGACATACAGTGATAGTGAAGTGTCAATGATAGTTAAGTAAATGTTGATTGTACAGTAACCCTTGTCACAACAATAAACAATGGTGTGTATGCTAGATGATGTGCAATAGTAACATCAAAATTTATCACTATCATTTGAGGTCTGGTAAGCTTTGCAAGAAATTAGTAAGGGTCCTCTTTCATTGATCCTAAAGAAAGTCTGTAAGAAAAGGTTGTTGATGGTTTTAAGAACAAAGCATCTATTTAAGAAATGGCAATAGAAAAATATAATAGAAATTTGGGTTTTTTTTTTCCGTTTCGCTTATTTAAAAAACAAACATGCCTACTTTTTACAGACTCCAGTCTCATCCCTCGGTGTGAAAGCAAAGAAACGTTTTGGCCAATATTATATTATTGGTCATTATGAAACATGTTCTCATTTATTTAAAATTGCATGTCCTTTTTTCTAGGAGTCAAACTTGATAGCTAGGTAGCATTTATACATACCCAACCTAATTATTTACTAAAACAACGACTAAAATTTGCATATAAATGACTATATCATAACCTAGCAGTGTACCCAAATATTAAAGAAATTGAAAATGATATTGCAAGGTAAGCAACTAAATAGGTAGTATGCATGATATGCTATTCCATAATTCACTACCTTTCCCATTTATAAAATAGTTTCTACAATAATTCCACTGGATATTAGTTCTTTATGTTGTTATTTATTGAGATTTTGGCTCACACGGGGATTAAAATCAACCTTTCCACATGAGATACATATGGCTTATGCAATTGGCATACCATTGTTGTTACTGTAGCTAACATTTCCTGATAAGAAGTTACAGTTGAAACATTGCATTTACTTTTTTTGGCTTCCCAATTGTTATGTATGGCATATATATACCATTTTTCCATTGGGATTCATACGTGACCAAATGAAAGAGGCTTTAACTTTTGCTAAATGAATAAATGTGACAGGCTAGGATTGGAGGGATTTTGTGCAAATTATAATGAAAAATAAAAAAGTGAAGGCTTGTACCTCCAGTGCAGTGATAGCAGGGTTTCCTATTTATAATCTTCTAGAGTTATTATTATTATTATTTGTTCATTTCTTTCTAAGTGTTTCTCCCTGGTCAAGGTGTTTCTCAAGTTTGTCAGCTCTGAATGCTAAAGACGTTGCTTGATGTCTTGTAGTGGAAACACCTCACATCTTAGCATAGGTCCAAGATCTAGTTCTGGTACAATAGCGTAAATTGTGGAAGATTTGGTAAGTGCCTGCTACTGAAAGCCTTGCCACTATGACCCAAGTGCTATTTGGCCACAACTAGAAGGTTAGTGCATCAGGAAAAAGAGAATGGTGTGTGTGTTGATGCTGCACACAGGGCATCTTTTTGGAAGCCCTTTTTCCCATCACGTGAAAGAGCAGTTTGCATCTGCAAGATGCACATAACATTCTCTTTGCCCAATAAAATAACCTTCTAGTGTTGCATGAGCTTATATCCTCTTTAAACTAAGTAATTGTCCAGAACTTTTTCACTCTTGGTTAGTAGTTATCCAGTGAGTTTAGTCTGATTGCAAGACTTTTTCCTTCACATTCCTTCTCAATTTTTTTTCCATTACCTCAGAGCTACTCGGGTTTGGGGTTGTTCCCTATATATCTCTTGGGTTCTGGACCAACCTCCTGATCTGCTGGCAGCATTTCTATACCTCCAGCAGGTATATCACTTATCATAGGCATTTTTGTTTCTCAAAAATGTCGTTACTCTCGCAAAAGGGTGCATTATAATTTAAGATTCTTTCTCCCACAAATCAACATTATGTGTGCAATGTGGTGCCTGTTGGGTGATTTCAATGGCTTCTACAAACTATTTATTAGAAAAAATTTCTAACCTCTTAGGAAGGAGCTACTTAGCGGTGGTTGCCTCTCTGAAAATTGCTGGTATTGATTGTTCATTATTATATTGAAAAATTCATCGTCGGGGATTAATGTTTCAATTTTATCAAGCGTCTCTTGTTTCATATTCAACGCAAGATGGACTTTGCATGCACTCAGTTCATTGGAGCAAGGCTTTCTGGCTTGCCTTGAATATTGAAAGCAAGTTACAGAAGCAATCCCTAAATATGGAGCATCATTGAAAATGATTCAAGCTCCTCTCAGTTGATGTTTTCTAATCCCTCTTCTTTTGCTCCTTCCCCTTTTCATCTTCATTTGTTTATAAGGCATGAAAAAGATACCCATAAGTCTAAGTTTTATCCCAAAAGGAATTCTAATGATAGTGGAAACGTTACGATAATATTGTTATTATCACTAATGGTCTGCCCATTCTAATGAGGGATGTCATAAGCAAAGAGTTCTCAACACATATTTCAATGGCTGAGCAAAAGGAAGGAGAAGGTTAAAATGATTATAGTCAACAATCCCAGTTACATAACTTTTTTTTGTGGAATTCCCAATCCATGGTGGGAATGCCTCTGCTATTAAGTACGGTAATTATAATAATTCAAAAAAAAATGGAAAAACAATTCTAAGCCCACAATTAGTCTTAATCATCACTTACTACTTCACTTTAGACAAGGATGCTTTGTTTGTGAAAAACTGTTGCATTATAGTTAATGGTAGTGATAAAAATCTTATTTCACAAAATCATGTGAATTTTCTTAATTGTCCTTCAAAATGTTAGCCTTGGTCTAAAATTTTAGGGTTGGATGAAGGATAAGGAACCACTGCAAGTTATGAAGGTTCGTCAATTCACTTTTGCTATTGACCACTCTTTGATAGTATTAAGTATGATGGCACTCTTGTTGAAGGTTGTGGTCTTATTCCTTGGAAGGTTTTATCAACACGATTGCCATGCAAGCTATTATACATTGTCTTGAAACTTCCCTATTTTTGCAAAGAAGTTAGCTTCATGCTAGTGATTAATTTGAAACTGTATTTTAGTGGAAAAATCCATTTCTTTTTGGTGGAATAGTTCATAATTTATTCTGATCTTTTTTTGCAAGTGTACTAGTCACGATGATAAATGTGTGGTTTACTTCAAAGGGTTCTCAGTTCTTTCTAGATACGCTTTTCATCATTTGCTTTGAATACTTCTCTAGTGCTTTACCTTCATATTTTATCCCCTGCACAATTTCTCTTGAGGTCCATGTTGTTATGTTTATTGGTTGTTTCTATGGAAACTTTTTCCTGAGGTTCTGCAAGATAAATCCAAATGGAAAATATACTATTTTACATATTGATATTTGTTCAAGACATTCTTGTGTGATACTTTAATTTCATAAATCTAGATTTCTATTTCGTTATCTATAACAATATATAAGAACATGCCCATGGATTTTTCATATTTCTCAAACTGTGGAGTTGTTCCTTTCCTGTTGCATGTTCTTTTATATTGTTATGTTGTGATTCAAATTTCTAGTTGTGCTTTCCAGTTATTCTCCTACGTAGTACATGCTTTTTTAGATTATATCAAAATTTATTCTTATTGTCTTTTTATTATGTATATTGAACATATTATTTCTTGCAACTTTTGATCTTCCTATATTTTCTATTCCTTTGGTGTATCTTTTCACTTTTAGGGGAAATTGCTAGTTTAAAGTCTAATTCTTAAAGGGTGCTAGCTCAATGGAAGAGCACCTGCTTTACAAGCAGGAGGTTGGTGGTTCGATTCCATCGTGCCCTAATATTCATTGGGAATGAAAACGATCAGTTTTTGGTGACGGATGCTCTTTTGACCATCACCTATAAGCTTATGGTGACAATTTTCGATCCTCACCAAAATATGAAATGGTGACGGTCAACGAACACCACCATATATATGCATCAATAGTGATGACCATTAAAGGTTCGTCACCATAAATCTTTGTTGTTGATATGAAATAGTGAGGGTCATTGTTTTTCATTATTGTCATTATTTGTGATGGACCTTGATGTCACCAATGATTTTATGATGACGGTCAATGAACGTCGCTAAATATATGCACCAATAGTGACAGCCATGAAAGGTCCATCACAAAAAATCCTCATTGTTCATATTAAATGGTGACGGTCACTATCCGTCATTATAACCAATATTCGTGACGAACCTTAAATGTCACCACAACACATACTTTCAGTGATGCCACCTTTGCTGACGTTCATTTTTTTGGTGACGGAGGTTATTTTCCATCACCATTGCTCATATGAAATGGTGATGGTCATTGTCCGTCACTATAAATCATTATTGGTGACGGACCTTGAATTTCACCACAACACCTATACTTTCAGCAACACCACCTTTGTTGATGTTCAATATTTGGTGACGAATGCTCTTTTGACTCTCACCAATGAGCTTATGGTGACCATTTTCGCCCCTCACCAATGTCCTTTTTTCTTGTAGTGAGAAAATGAAAAATCAACTGTAAAAAAAGAGGAGAAACACACTCAAACTGCAATTACTAAAGAAGAAATAATTCATTTAGTAAAAACACAAGCACCATTCAACATCCAAACTGAAATTTCCAAACTAAAGATACCAAGTCCTTTGACAGAGTTGGTAAAACATGATTTATAAAAAGATCAGATCGCTGACACATTGAACATGAATGAAGGAGAAGAATTTGTTAATTTGAATGATGACCAACCAAAACTAATATTTGGTCCTGAGGTAAATGGAAAACGCCAAGAAGGAGGAGTTCCTCCTTTCTACATTAGCTTGACTGTTCATGATCAAATTTTACATAATGCTATGTTAGATTCAGGAGCTTCACATAATTTAATGCCAAAATCCATTTTGGAAACTTTAAATTTAGACATCACTAGACCTTATAAATATCTTTTCTCATTTGATTCTAGTAAAGTGAAATGTCTAGGTTTAATCAAAGACTTATGTGTTAGTTTAGTCCAATACCAAGGAAAAAGCATAGTCATGGATATTGTAGTAGCTAATATCCCTCCTAAGTATGGAATGTTGTTATCTCGCTCATGGGGAGCAAAAATGCAAGGATCTCTACAATTAGACATGTCTTATGCCACTATTTCAATATTTGGTCAACCCAAAAACCTTTACAGAGAAACTATAATAAAGTACATGGTTAGTAGTGTAGAAAGACCTCGAAACTATCCTATTTATTCTACACCTACTGATATGGACTCTTTCATTTTATGTAATTCTGATTTTGATATATAGAACATCATAGAATTAAAACATAAAAAGAAAGAACTAGACAGTGACAACATATTTCATGAATCAATGTGGCACCTAGATTTTGATGACTCAGTGAAAAAATTAGGAGCAGGAGTAGGAGTTTGGATTCATAACAAGGAAAACAATCATGCAGAATATCATGCCTTTAGATTAAACTTTAAATGTACAAACAACATGGCTGAGTATGAAGCTTTGATTTTAGGACTGCAGATTGTTAGAAATTTAGGAGGCAAAAGAGTTTCTATCATGGGAGACTCCGATTTAATTGTAAAAAAAATTAGAGGATAATATTCTGTATATAATCCTGGATTAAGCCAATATAGAGAAATATTTTTAGATCTTATCAAAGAATTTCTTGAATGTGACTTTGTTGTAATTCCTAGAAAACAGAACATATAGGCAGACAGTTTAGCAAATTTTGCTACTACCTGCAATCTGCCTTTTCAAACAAATCATCAATATACAGCAGAGGTAAAACATAGGCCCACTGTACCAGATAATCTAAAATATTGGCAGATATTTTCACAGGATGAACAAATCTATCATTTTATGAATGCAGAGGGAGAATTCCAGAATTGTAACATAAACACAGATTGTATAGTAGATGATAAAATAGACAGTGAGATAAATGTAAATAATTTAGATTTCACTGAACCCACTAAATTCACTCAAGTAGAAATAGAGAAATTAGAAAAAGTAGAAATAGAATAAATAATAGATGATGATCCTAATATTTTAAACCTTAAGAATAACTTTTTACCTAAGGTATTAGCCTCTTTGAAAGATATTTTTTATTCAAATGACGTTGAAAGAAAACCAAATATGGAACCATTAAGATCAAACATAGAAGAATGCAATATAGGAACAGAACATAAACCTAAGCTTATCAAACTTTCCAAGAAATTACCTCAAGAAGAAATACTAAAATACATAGTTCTGTTTAAGGAATTTCAGGATGTATTTGTATGGAGTTATGAAGACTTCAAATCTTATGACATTAGCATAATACAACACAAAATACCCATAAAATAAGATCAAAAACCTTTTAAACAGAAGCTCAGAAGAATAAATCTTGTTCTCATGCCTTTAATTGAAAAATAGGTTAAGAGGATGTATGAAGCTCAGATCATTGCACCTATCAAATATTCTGATTGGGTTTCAAACTTAGTTCTCACTAGGAAGAAAACAGGGGAAATCAGACTTTGTGTTGATTTCCGGAATTTAAACAAAGTGTCCCTAAAAGACAACTATCCTCTCCCCAAAATGGATCATATTTTACAGAGGGTGGTAGGATCATCCAGGATTTCATTGCTTGATGGATTCTCTGGATATAACCAGATTTTAGTTCAAAAAGAAGACCAACCAAAGGCTAAATTTACTACTTCTTAGGGTACTTTCGTGCATGTGAAAATGCATTTTGGATGAATGAATGCAAGAGCTACATTCCAGAGAGATATGGATATAGCTTTTTCCAAAGAAATTCATTATTTTCTTGTAATTTATCTAGATGATATAATTGTATTTTAAAAAATTGACAATGAACATCTAGATCATTTGAGACAAGTGTTTATCAAATGTAGAAAATTTGGTATTTCTTTGAATCCCAAAACTATTATGACATATAATATCAAAAGAGGGAATTAGGATAGATCCAGCTATAATAGAGGCCATTTTGAACATAAGCCATCCTAGAAATATCAATGAGTTACAAGCATTCATAGGTAAAATTAATTTTCTCAGAAGATTCATTTCAAACTTAGCAGAATTAATTAGAGAACTCAATAACATGTTGAAGAAAGACTCGGCACTTAAATGGATAGTAGAGGCCAAACAATCCTTTGAATCAATCAAACAGGCCCTTAAAAAAACACCAGTCCTAATAAGTCCTGATTTCAAAAAAGATTTTATTATTTTTTCTTTCACTTCAGAACATACTATTGTTGCAGTCTCACTGTAGAAGAATGATCAGGGATATGAATAACCGATTGATTTTTTCAGAAAAGCACTAAGAGATGCCACATTAAAGTATAACATAATGGAAAAACAGGCACTATATTTAGTGAAGGCCATCAAAGACTTTAGAGTGTACATCTTATATTCACACATCATTTCTTATGTTCCAAGTTAAGTAGTGAAGGACATTCTGACTCAGAATGGGCCCGATGGTAAGAGAGGCAAGTGGATTGCCACAATTTTGGAATATGACATGGAAATTAAGCCCACCAAACTCATTAAAGGCAAATGTTTAGCTAAAATTATGGCTGAATCAAACTGTCAGGCCTTAGGTATAAATTTTATTGCCCAATTAGATGATCAAGAAGAGATGGAAACTCCACAGATCAGTGAATCTTTTTTAGACTCACCATGGTATGCAGATATCATATTTGTATTACTAAATTTACAAGCTCCTCCTAGATTGTCAAGAACTAAAGCTAGATTTTTTAAGTTAAAGGCAATGAAATTTTGTATCATAGATAATGCTCTGTTTAGGAAAGATCATGGTGGCATTTTATTGAATTGTTTACTTAAACATGAAGTTGATAAAGTTATGGAAGAGTTTCATGCAGGTGACTGCATCTTTACTGGAAGTCAGTTGCAGATAAAATCTTGAGGGCTGGTTTTTACTAGGCTACACTTTTTTCAGATGTAAGAAAGTATGTGATCTCCTATCACAAATGCCAAATCTTTCAAGGAAATAAAAAGTTGTTACCTTTACCTCTTAAATCCATCTCCATAGAAATGCCTTTTCAGCAATGGGGTCTAGACTTCATTGGTGAAATTCACCCACCGTCCTCAGCCCAACACAAATTGATTTTGACAACCGCGGACTATTTCACCAAGTGGATAGAAGTCATTCGTTCTAGACAAGCCACAGATTCTGTCATAATCTCATTCCTAGAAAACAATATACTGTCTAGATTTGGATTCCCCCAAAATCTCATTATCGATAATGCAGCTACTTTCAAGTCTAAGAGATTGACTTCTGTAACAAATACCACATTACCCTTGCCCATTCCACTTCCTATTACCCTCAAGGTAATGGGCTTGTTTAATCCTCCAATAAACGCCTTGTTAATATCATCAAGAAACTGCTAGAAGACAATAAAAAGACCTGGAACAAAGGGTTAGTTAATGCCTTATGGGCAGATAGAATTACCACAAATAATTCCATTGGTACATCCCCTTATCAGCTTGTATATGGGTTTTATGTTTTTTTTACATCTTATTTAGGAGTACCAGTGATGAAGATGATCCAAGAACTGCAGGTAGAAACCAATGATATCTAGAGAAGGATAAATCAAACCATACACTTGCAGCAAACCAGGGAAGAAGTCTATGTCAAGTCACAAGTTTTTCAAGAGAAGATTAAAAAGATGTTTGACAGGAAGACAAAGGAAGATGATTTTTACATAGGTGACAAAGTTCTTAAGTGGGATTCCAAGAGAGAAGAGAAAGGTAAACATGGTAAATTTGATTTCCTATGGAAAGGTCCTTATGTCATTTATGGTTACAGAGGTAACAATGCATTATTTTTTAAGAAGTTGGATGAATCAGATCTGCTAGGTGGACCTATCAATGGTAGGATGTTGAATCATTACTATTCCTCGAAATAACAGTAGTTCACTTTGTTTACTTTTCTCATTGTACATAACATTGCAGAGTTTAGATTGGATTGGATGTTTTTCTTGCAAAAATGAAGCTCGGAAAGAAGGCCCTAAGCTTTGAAAGACAAAATATCATAAGTATGAATTATGCAGAGATCAGAAAACAATTTCAAGGCCATCACAGTCAAAATTCAAGGCTACTAATCTTAAAGTTCTTGTCATTTCACCAGCAAATGCCATCCTCGTGTGGAGCCACTGTTAGGGTCCTATAATAATAGGATTCATAATTTTGAATTGACTTTGATTAGTCTTGTAATATGTACATACTTTTCATTCTACAAAATTGTTTACCCGTATTAAAAATAAAAAATGTAAAGAGGGTAAAAGTCCTAAAATAAAAATCAAAGGACATGAAAGAAAAAAAGATCAAAAAGAATATAAAAAATGAACCCCAAATAAGAAAAAAAGATAAAATAGGTCATGAAAGTGATGCAAATCTAAATTCCACTACTTTTACTTCACTTTGCAAAATAAATTATGTGCAGATTGTCAAAAATGCCACAATCCATGAAAGTAAAGCTACTTAATCTTGACTTTTTCATGCTTTAAATTTCATGTTGATAGATAGAGAATAAAGATCTAGACAAAAATTTTAATCTTGGCATATCAGTAGTTAGGTATAGAATAATAAGGAACTCAACAATTTAATCTCAGCCCTTAGAAGTAATAAGGTTAGAATTAGATAGTTTGTTGTTAAAATAAAAATGAATAAGGGTCTGCAAGCTCAAATGCACCCAAATAAATGAAGAAAAAATGTTAGGGTAGTTGATGAGTAGGTAGAAGCAGTTTTCACAAGGCATGGACAACAGAAAATTGGTTATTTCATATTACTAACTTCATTTTCAGACTCATTCTCCTTGTAAAAATACCCTTTCCCCTTCATTTTACTTTTTCCCCATTACTTCACTCTTTTTCCCTACAAAAAACCCCTTTTCCTAAGTTAAAATTGCATATTTTCCTTGGGAAAAATAAAATCCATTTACTAATTTCCTTTTATTCCTAAAACCCCTAAATTACACTTATCTTACGTCTAAATGATTAAAATAATAAGTCGGGCCCCATTGATAAAAACTCACCCAATGTTATTTTAAAATCCTTCCTTAGTGTATTTTATCTCCCGCATCATATTTTCATTTTAACATTAGTTTAAAACTAACTATTATGTATTAAATCCTTTATATTTCATTTATCCCGTATTAAAATAATTCCTGCATATATATATTTTCCAACCCGTGTTTTATTTATAACCTATGGTTTTTACTACCCCGCCTATTATAAAGTCCCACTTTTCCTAACCCCGTTGGTTATATATTTAAACCTATCACATGACATTATCCTAGGATCCATGCCTATCTAATCCTCAACACTCCATCACATTCGCTCAACCATCGGATCTTAACCGATCAGATCTGATGGCCCATATTCCTTTTCGCATCCCCGAAAGCATGACCTTTAGCCATACTTGGACCTTGTGAAATGTGTAGTTTTCGGAGCTCCGCTCCTGGCTACGTGTCAAAATTTTATTACATCGCATCGTCATAAAAAATACCGCCTACCACCTTTCTCTCATGCGAAAACCACTGGGTTGTATTATTGCCCGTTGCGAAAACCAGCCTGTCATTTGAAATTACCTGCGCATTAATGTTTTAAATAATTGTTGGTTAAAACATAAATAAGACCGCCCTATTATACCTTTTTTACTATTTATGTTACAAAATTGTGCAAAGAAAGACTTCTAACCTATTTCCGAGCAACCAGATCACTCTGTCGACCTTATTTTAAGTTTTTTTTACCAAAATTCGAGATCATTTGCTGCTACAACTGCTGCAGAACCAATTTGAATCTTTATAAAGACCAGAAGAGCTTCAGAGAACCTCTGATGCCTCAGAAATCCTCTGCAAACTTAAAATATTCATTTTAACCAGGTATTCCTCAGTGTTTAGGCTTATTTCTTAATCTAAAGAGAAATTAATAATTAATTGAATCATTTAGGAGCCTATGCAGACCTGAAGAAAAACCCTTTTTCCTTCCAATCCTTTTCTGCAGACCCTAGTCTTCTTTTCACATAATTCTCAGGTCCTAAGACTGTTTTTCGTCACAAATAATATCAATTGAACAATTTTAAACCTTTGAAGACCAAAAGATAGGCCCCTGTTTCATCCTAAATCAATCTGCAAACTGTAATTATCTTTCTGAGGTGCTCCAAAAGGCCTAAAATCTATTTTTTGAGTCAAAAGGGTAATTAATTGTAAAATCAAACAAAACAATGGCTTCCAAAATCAATGTATCTATCAATCCTCTGCAACCTCTAGTTGTAGATGTGGAACATACTCCTTTAGCTGGTGGAGATTTTAAAATTAATGACACAGTCACTGAATTTAATCTTCTTGAGCTCCATTGTTGGATCCATGAAAAATCCATAGACCAAGCAGATGAGGTTTTCATTTGGGAATCTAATTTTCCAAAGTATGTAGTCCCACAGACTTTCCAGTGCCTAGAAGTGATCAGAATTTGTCAATATTGCTATTTCCCTGACCAAAGAGCCCTAATCACCCCTGGAAAAGAAATTTTTTTCACTATTACAGCTGAGTCAATAAACCAGATGCTACAAATCCAACCAAGGCCATATGAAACCCCTTTGTCCATTGAGGCTCTTACACAGTTATACCAGAATATGGACTTCCCCAAGAGGTTCTAGATATTCCAAAATTCCATGCCTTAATCTGTAGAAACTCCCAAGACAAATCCTCCTTACCCATCTGCAATATTTTCTGTGTAATATTCCTTTTCAGGAATTTCTGCAATATGTTTAATGAGGATGTTGTATAAGGAAAACCAAGAAACATAAATACAAAATAGGACTTGTATCCTCTTATATATTCTGGATGTAGCTTAAATATGAAATGGCATCAAAAAAAAATCATCTGAGCTACACTAAACATATCTCCCCAGCTCAAATGTGCTCAAAAGCATGCCAATCCCATGACTTCACACAATAGAATTTCTGAAGACTGCAACTGCGTTATTTTCATTAGGGTTTCTATAGAAAAAAGATATTACAATATATATCTGGAGCTTACATTAATCATAGAATCAGAAATTGGAGGTTTGGCCTCCTTTACATGGACATGAGAACACCCCAGCGGGGATTTCCAGCAAAATATCAATATAAAATGCAGTACTGCAGAAAATAACGCAGTCCACTGCAACTCTGTATTACATATGATTGAATATTATATAAAATAGATGCAAAATACAGAAAATGGCCAAAGGCCCTCCTCAATAGACTTTCCGGAGGGAAATAGGCACCTCCTCCTCCAATACAAGCACAAAATCAAGGGGTTTCCCCATGCTACTACTGCAACTGCAGAAAAGACGTAGTTACTGGAAGTGGCTATGCTATAGGTGTGGATGGATGGATAACCTCAAGTTAGATAATGGAAAATAATCTCAGGACCTTCCCTTTTGATCTCTTAAACAAGTTGAACTAAAGGTGAAGGTGGAATTCCCGCATGAGAATCCTTTGCACTAAACAGTGTTGAAACTATAGCTAAATAGCTGAAGCTTGCAAGTAGTCAAAAATACCAAATATAGATGAATATTGAATGCCTTCCTTGCTGCTATCTCCTCTTTCTTATCCTTGGTGAGCCTCCTCACCCCGGACCCCACTCATTGAAAAGGTGACTTCCTAGAAAAGATTCCCCTTTCAAAACTGCATTGTCCTTGTTGGTTTCCCTCTTGTAGCAGCACTGTTGACTTGGCCAAATGGATCTAGTTCACCTGAATTGTCCCTCTTTCACACCAAAGTGGCTTTATTTTCCCTCCTAACCTGATCCCTTTTCACACTGGGATTTGTTTTATTTTCTTTCTACTCTTCTACTGCAAAAATGGAGCAATTATAATATTCCAACTGACAGTGGCTAATTGGGAATATTACAGTCATCCCCGCTCAAAATTTTCTTGCCCACAAGCAACAGTAAAGAAGGATGTTGTAAGATCTTCTCTCCTTCCCAAGTGGCATCCTCATCTGGTAGATTCCTCCATCGAATCATATATGCCTTGATGACTATGTTCCTTAGCTACCTCTCCCTTGTGTCTAAGATTGCTTCCGGCTGCAAAATTAGGTGGCCCTCATCATCAATAGGGGGGAGATCCATGTTGGCAACTACATTCCTTCTAATGGCCTTCTTGAGGTAAGAGACATGGAAGATATTGTGGATCTTCCTTCCCTTAGGAAGCTCCAGCTCATATGCTACATTACAGACACACTTGATCACCCTGTATGGCCCATAGAAACGTGGTTTGAGCTTTTCATCTCCCTTCTCCTTGAGTGTGGACTTTTTATAAGGCTAAAGATGCAGATAGACAAGATCTCCCACTTAAAATTGTCTCTCTATCCGACCACGGTCTGCATACATCTTCTGTTGGTTCTGGGCAGTAGCAATGTTGTCCTTGAGTGCCCTGAGTATGTCCTGATTCTCCTGAATCCATTCCTTTTCCCTTGGAGCCTTACTTACCCCAAACATGAAATCAGCAAATGAGAGTGCCTCATACCCATATATGGCCCGAAATGGAGTAATGCCAATAGAAATATGGTGAGTAGTGTTGTAACAATACTCTCCCAAGTGGAGCCAATGCATCCAAGCTCTCTACTACCCTACTACATAGTTCCTCAGGTAGCCCTCCAACCACTTGTTCACTATCTCGGTCTGTCCATCGGTTTGGGGGTGATAGCTAATGCTTGGAGTCAAATCAGTCCCCACTAACCGGAAATTTTTTTTCCAAAAGCTACCCATGAAGCGGCTGTCCTGATCACTCATTATGGTCCTTGGGAGACCATGGAGTCTAAATTCATCTCTGAAGAAGAGCTTAGCTACCTGTGGAGTAGTATAATGTGCAGAAATGGAAAAGAAATGAGAGTAATTTGTTAGTCTATCAACAACTACAAAGATACAATCCTTACCCTGTACTATCGGTAGGCCGGTGATGAAGTCCATAGAGATGCTTTCCCACTTCCCATCTAGAATAGGTAGTGGCTACAATAACCCAGCAGGGTGGGTGTTTTCTCCCTTGTTCTGTTGACAAATGGTGCACCCTCTAACATGTTGGAGCACATCCTCCTTGAGACCCTTCCATGAGAATCTCTCCCTTATGGCCCTATAAGTCTTTGTGAAACCTTGATGCCTGGCAAGTGGGGAATCATGTGATGCTATTAGGATATTCTCCTTAAGCTTGGAATTCTTAGCTAAGAAGATCTGGTCCTGGTAATAGATGATCTCATCCATCACCCTATACCTCTCATCCGATACCACCCCATCAAGTATCTCACATGCAAAATCATCTTTGGAATACTCAACCAAAATTTTAGCCTTCCAAACTGCATCCATGCCCCTCAAATACAGCATTGTAGGCCTCCTGGATAGAGAATCAACTACTACATTGCTCTTCCCCTTGACATATTCTATGTCAAAATCATATGCTTGGATTTTTCTCACCCACTTCTGTTGTCTCTCCTGGAGTTGTTTCTGTTCAAGGAAGAATCTAAGACTGTTATGGTCAGTCTTCACTTTGAACTTATTCCCCACCAAGTATTGCCATAATTTGGCTAATGCATGCATGATAGCCAACATCTCTTTATCATAGATGGGGTATAACCTCTCATGAGGAAGCATCTTCCTGCTCTCAAAGGCTATAGGATGCCCACCTTGCTTTAAGACTAATCCAATCCCTTCACCTAATGTATCACATTCTAGAACAAAAGGTTGAGAAAAATCAGGCAAAACTAAAACAGGACAAATACTCATTACCTCTTTGAGCTTATCAAAATCCCTCTGCGCTGTAGGTGTCCAATGGAAAGCTCCCTTCTTTGTCAAGTCTATGAGTGGTGCTGCTAGCTATGAAAATCATTTCACAAACTTCCGGTAATAAGTGCATATGCCCACAAACCCCCTGAGTTTTGTGACATTCCTGGACTCAGGCCAATCTATGATAGCCTGGATCTTTTCTTCATGTACCCTCACTCAATCCACTCCTATGATGTGCCCCAAATACAACATCTTTGTGAGGCCAAATTCACATTTGGAGAGCTTGGCATAGAATTGATGCTCCTTGAGGATATGTAAAACTGACTCAATATGCTGTAGGTGCTCCTCCCAAGTGCGGCTGTAGATAAGAATATCATCAAAGAAGACCAACACAAACTTCCTCAAATGACCATGGAAAATGTGGTTCATGCAAGATTGGAAAGCTGCTGGGGCATTGGTCAGTCTAAAGGGCATCACCAGAAACTCAAAATTCCCATAGTGACATCTGAACATTGTCTTGGGGATATCTTGCTCCCTCACCTTGATTTGATGATACCCGGATCTCAAATAAATCTTGGAGAAGTATTTAGAACCCCTCAACTCATCCATGAGTTCATCGATCCTGGGTATAGGGTACCTTTTCTTCATGGTCTTCTTGTTCAAGGCTCTATAATCAATGCACATCCTCAATGTGCCATCCTTCTTCTTTACCAAGACCACTGAAGAAGCAAAAGGACTAGTACTAGGCCGGATGTGTCCTAGAGCTAGTAGCTCTTGGATGGCCCTCTGAATATCATCCCTATAAGCCTTGGGGTGCCTATAAGGAGTAGTGATTACTTCTTGGATTCCTTGTTCCAACTCAATAGTGTGTTCAAACCCTCGGTCAGGAGGTCTCCCTGGTGGGATATCTCTAAATACTGTAGAATACCGATCCAAAAGAGACTGAACATCTGGATGCACTAGTGAATCCTTTCCCCTTACTTCCGATATATGCAGCTCCACTTCCCATTCAACATCCCCTCTATGCAGATCTGCATCCATCCTATTTGTTGAAACAACCTGAGGGGCGTATGTGTTTATACCCTTGATCTTTTGATACTGACCATCCTTCCCTTCTATCCATTCCATCTCCAAATTTCTCCAATTAGTGGTAACTCCCCCAATATTTATCAACCACTGGACTCCCAATATGACATTGGTGTCTGAATATCTACCACAAAGAAGTGATTTGTCAAGGTGTAGGTCCCCATGGTAATGGTTAGTGTCGGAACATACTTGGCACACTGCACAGTCATAGCTCCTGGGACCAAAACTGAGAATCCCTCAAACTCCTCCATGTGGATCCCTCTCCTTTGTACCAGTTTTGCATCAATAAAATTATGACTGGCCCCACTATCTATCAACACAAAGACTCTTTTCCCCATAATAGTACCTCTTACCCTCAAAGTCAGATATTTTGGGACCCCACTTAACGCTGCAATAGCTCCCCCTCTTGGAGCAAAGCCTTCTATGGATGGTACAGCACTGGCATCCTTCTTGGAGAAGGTCTTGACATAATGTGTCCTTCCTACAACACATTCTCACTCCAAATCATGAACAAGGATTGTCTTCTTTGGTCTTGAGTAGGTCTCCTACTGCAATAATGTTCTTGCCCTGGGCAAGATGTGTTGTAAGTCTCTAGCTTTCTCCATAGCTTCAAGGAGTGTGGTTGGTTTAGTGGATTTGACCAACCCCTGCAATGGTTCAGCCACCCCATTAATAAACATGCATACCTTCCTGCTCATACTGAGGTTGGATACCATCACTAAAAGCTGCAAATATTCAGCAATATAATCCACAATATCTCCCTCCTGTTTGAGCTTGGTTAACTTGACAAAATGGGCTTCCGGATCTCTTGGGTCAAATCTCTCCACTAGCTTCTTGGTGAAAGCTGAGTATGAAGTGATGTGATGATGCCTAAGTGTGGTCAGTCCATGAAACCACCATTCTTGAGCTTCCCCTTCTAGGTGTAGTGCAGCTATCTTGATGACTTCTATTTCAGAAACCTTGTTGAGCTAGAAGTATGTGTCCAGCTTCTCCACCCAAGCCTTGGCTGTACACTTAGGTGTCCCATCAAATGTGGGCAAGAAGACCCTTACCATACTACGTTGTAGGGATGATCCCTGCATCAAGTTCTCCTCCCTTTGATGAGGATTAACCCTCCTTCCATCCTTGATCCGACAAAACTCCTGAAAGCTCAAGTGCTCTTTGAACCTTTGCGATTGGGGCTCATATTCTTCAAAATACTCTCCCAGGGTTCCCTCCTTATCTCCCTCGGATAGAAATTAAGGCATGGTATATCATTGTGGTGCAGCTAAATGCTCCATTCCATTTGAAGTGTTAGTGCTTGCCTCATGGCAAAACCCTATGGAATCCCCTTCATGCCTCATCTCCTTAAGGTCCCTTGCAATGTTCTGCAGGTTCTAAAGTAAGAGATTCAAAATATATTCCTCCTTCATGCTGAATATATATTATCCCCACAAGCTAAGCCAAGAGCAGAGCTCTGATACCACTGTAATATTCCTTTTCATGAATTTATGTAATATGTTCAATGAGGACGTTGTATAAGGAAAACCAAGCAACAGAAATTTAAAATAGGACTTGGATCCTCTTATATATGTTGTATGTAGCTTAAATATGAAATGGCATCAGAAAAAAATCATATTATCTACACTAAACAGATCTCCCCAACTCAAATGTGCTCAAAAGCATGCCAATCCCATGACTTCACACAATGAATTTCTGAAGACTGCAACTGCGTGATTTTCATTAGGGTTTCTATAGCTAAGATATTACAATATATATCTGGAGCTTACATTAATCATATAATTATAAATGGGAGGTTTTACCTCCTTTACATCGACATAAGAACACCCCGGAAAGGGTTTCCAGCAAAATCTCAATATAAAATGCAGTACTACAGAAAATAACGCAGTCCACTACAACTCTATATTACATATGACTAAATATTATATAAAATAGATGCATGATACATAAAATGGCCAAAGGCCCTCCTCAATAGACTTCCCGGAGGGAAATAGGCACCTCCTCCTCCAATACAAGCATAAAATCAAGGGGTTTACCCCTGCTACTGTTGCAACTGCAGAAAAGACACAATTACTGGAAGTGACTGTGCTGTAGGTGTGGATGGCTAGATAACCTCAAGTTAGGTAATGGAAAATAATCTCAGGACCTTCCCTTTGGATCTCTTAAATAAGTTGAACCAAAGGTGAAGGTGGAATTCCCACATGAGAATCCTTTGCACTAAACAGTGCTACAACTACAGCTAAACAATTAAAGCTTGCAAGTAGTTAAGAAGACAAAATATAGATTAATACTAAATGCCTTCCTTGTTGCTATCTCCTCCTTCTTATCCTTGGTGAGCCTCCTCACCCCGGACGCTACTCATTGAAGAGGTGACTTCCTAGAAAAGATTCCCCTTTCAAAACTGCGTTGTCCTTGATGGTTTCCCTCTTGTAGCAGTGTTGTTTAATTGGTCAACTGGATCTATTTCACCTGCATTGTCCCTCTTTCACACCAAAGTGGCTTTATTTTCCCTTCTAACCTGGTCCCTTTTTACACTGGGATTTGTTTTATTGTCTTTCTACTCTTCTACTGCAAAATGGAGCAATTATAATATTCCAACTAGCAGTGGCTAATTGGGAATATTACATTCTGAGAGAACTAGACACATCATCACAATTTTGTCCTACATTTTGGGTTATTTTACTGATGACCATGTTGATGCTTCAATCTTGGGTTTCTTGTCTACTTTCACACTTGGTCAACCTCTTGCTACCATTTTTAATTTTGCCTAGTATCTTGCTGATAATATTTATGAACAGTTGGTCAAAATGCCTAAAGAAGGTGTCTTCAAGTATTCTTCAGTTTTAGTCCACGTGTTTTTGTACTTTCAGCCTGAGAAATTTTCCATCAACCTTCAAAAGCTTGATGTTGAAGGTAACCCACAATCAGTTATATTTTTTACTCCAAGTATCAGAAAATACTCCACACAATCCACCTACACAGAGTTCATTGATTATTTCATTCATCCTATGGTCAACATGTTGAACATCAGCATGCAGCCAAGAATTAGAGAGGAAATTAAGAAGGTCCTGTAGTTATCTGAGCATAGTAGGATAGGAGATTGGTACTTGTATCAAAACCATATAGAGATTAGGTTATATGGATCTAATATTCTTCCATATAAATTGCAAAAATACCTCCCAATGAGGTAATTTTCCCTTGAGTATATCAGACAGATCATTAATTCTGATGTAATCATTTTCTTGGAAGCCAAAAATAAGACACAATCTAAGATTAAGAATCAGTTTGGCCCTTTTATTTGTAACAGTAGAGATGCAGGTCCACAGGAAAAAAAACATTTGCAGGAGTTTAAGTTCAGTCATAGTTTTCACTGGTATTATGATCCTCTAGGAGTAATAAACAAATTGAGAGTGAAATGTAAATTAACTCCTTTGTGCATGAGAAAAAACCAAACATTCAGAAATACTCCAATCAACCTGAATGGTTGGAGAACACCTTGACAGAGGCATAGAAGCAAGGTGATACTAGTCAAATCTTGCAAACTCCAGCCCAAGAAGATAGGAACTCAAAAAGAATCAGAGAAGAAGGATCATACACTGCAGAGACTACCACTGAAACCAAATTTAAATTTGTGTACAAGAAGAAGCCAAAATTAAATCATGTAAATGAGGAAGTAGAAATAATTGAAGTAATTGATATTGATGTAGTAGTAAAGACAATACTCCTCATGTAGTTGCTGAAAAAACACATCAGCCTTTAACTTAAAACACTTAAATGATTCAGAAACAACACAGTTTTGAAGTATCCTCATCTAGCAAACTAAAAGAAAAGGAGATGGAAATTATGTAGAAATATAAAGAGATAAAGATCGGAAATGAGGCCTTAAAGGCTGATACATACACACAGTACTGGAAGCAGTCACCCACTGGCCAAAGCAGATTGCTTTCTACTTTTGACTACAAGACTAGGAAGATGCATATGAATTTCCTACAGCCAAAAGTCAAGCATCCCAAATCATTATCTAATTATAAAAATTCATCATATGAAGTTCAAGCAGAATATCTTCATCCAATTGATCAAATAGAGTTTCACAAACAAGTTGGTGAAATTCTTTATTCAACCATGACAAACAAATCCATGAGTGTACAGAAGCTAAAAAACACTCTTGGGAACATTAGAGACCAACTCAAATTAGAAAAGGCATCCTCACAGGCTAAGGATAATATAATCAAATCACTAGAAGATTTGGTTATTAAAGTAGGATATGATCCTAATAATGTAAAATTTGCAGATGAACTAATAAAAAAGAAGAATGCAGACATTGTTTCATTAAAGAAGCAACTCAAGTTGCCTCCTACTGAAAATTCACGGGCAAAGGAAGTGTTACAGGATGCAAATCAGAAAGATGAGATGATGAATCTCATTCATCAGTTGACTGCCCAAATAAAAGAAATGGAAAATGAAATGGACAAGTTGGTCCAGGAGAAAAAAGCTAGATCAGAAGAATTTTCTGTAACTGTTATCCCAGTAGTCACAATAGTTGTGTCTTCCAAATTAGCAGAATCACTGGCCCCTGCAGCCCCAATGGCTACAGCACTTCCTGTCACATCAGCAACAACTTCAGAAATAGAGTCATCTACATCAACAACACAGCCTACTGATGAAGCAGGAAAACTTACAAAAGTTATGGAAGACATGTCCATACCGACCTCTAAAATAAAAATACTTAAACAACAAATCAAAAGCCTTGAAGATGAGGAAAAATTGGCACAGTTAATACATAAAGCTGAAGTTCAGAAGTCAAATAGATTGAATGACATAATAAAGACACTAGAAAAGGAATTAACATTGGCAGAACCCATGGGACAAGAAAAGAAACTATTATGGACCAATATCATTGAATCTGTCAATGGTATTTGGTCATCCATTCAAGTGATTTATGAGCAGAAATATCTTATTAAAGCAGCAAGTGAAGCCATCCAGACAATCAAAGAAGAACTAGGTAAGAAACCAAAAGAAGCTAATAAAATAATAAAGTTTCTTAATTCAAAGAATAGGCAGGAGTTGGAAGAAATTGGAATTAGTGATAGGATAGAAACCATTATTGAAGTAAAAAAGGTGATATCTAAAAGAAACTTGATGATACAACTAGAGGAAAAGTGTCAAACAATGGATTTTTCTATAAACAGATTTATGAATAAGTTTGATGTGATGAAAGAAAAGGGTCTGCCTAATCCCTTAGTTATCCATGATAAATTGATGAAACAAGAAGACTATGATAAGAAGATCAGAGAGGTGGCTAAGGAGGAAGCTAATAATTCAGCCATGCATAGAATTCCAATAAGGAAAGTACTTTACAAAAGTTTTGAGAATCTATTTTACGTGAAACATGAGGTAAAGAACATATTCATCAACAAGCCTACATTCTCAAAATATACAGAGGCAGATGAAGTTTTCAGAAGGATGATAAAGATCAAATTACCAGAGGCATAATTTTGGGAAAAGTTGACTGATTTACTGTGAAGGTAAAACAGTAAACAGAGCAGTAAAAAGGTTAAAAACAACAATGACAATTTCAAGTGAAAAAATGACATTAAAAGAGTATCAGTACAATTAAAGTGTATTAGGTGAAAGTCAGAGTTAAAGTCAAATTAGAGATGATAAATCAGAGTGAAATATTTCCAGCGTAAAGGACACTTCACTGCCTAACAAACAGCCTTCGTTGAGAAAACATCAAAGAGACAAATTAACAACAAATCAAAGACAACAAAAAGTAAATTCAATAAAAGGAGGGACAGCTTACATTAGTTAGATAGTTGTCAATATCTTCTTGCATGAAGATATTTATTTTTCCTTGAATAGTTCCTAAGTTTGTTTTAAGTTATTTTGTAAGATTTTTTGTATAAATACTTCACATTTCGAAGTATTCAGTGTGGATGAATTGCTAAACATTTATATAGTTGTACTAAGCTGAAACCTGAGGGTTCTTTGTACCATTTTCAAGTCAGCTGACTAGATCAAGCAATAAAGCATCATATTACAGGATTCATGTCTTGAGCCACATTAGTGAAGTATTTTCACTTATTCTATGTTACTTTCTTATGTTCTTTCACATGCTTATATGTTTTCTTAATCTAAATGATACAACGGGAATGTTATTTCAGAATATGTTTAATTACACTCTATCTTGAATTGTTTATCATTTATATGTTTTCTTCTGATATCGAGATTAGGGAATTCTTAATTTCTCCCTAGTTTCGATTGACCTCTATCTTTAAACTCATTATTTGGATATGAGAATCCTTAACTGCTCTCTCACCCCGATTGAAACCATTTTCACCATCAACCTGAAGATCTGAAATGACCCAGCTACCTTGCCTTGTAAATACTAAACATTTCCTTTAGACCTTGATTCTGCTCTGACTACTTGATACATTGAATCCACTTGCCCAATGGAATACATACATACATCTATCCATCTGAACTAGTGATTCCACCATAAAACCAAATCCAAAATCAAATACCAATCAATCCCACATACCTAGACTAAAATCAACAAAGATAAATCATATAGAGAGAGCCCTCTCTAAGAATTAGGAAGGCTAGATCCTAAGGCTTAAAATTAGGTTTATGGCTACCTCTAATATTATTTAAACCAAAAATCATAACAACCCTGAGAATTATTAGAGTGATAACACTTAGTAGGGTGGCTGCTACCTACATAAGATTCACAGGTCAAAATGGTTTGTCAAACATTAGTGGAACAAGTTCAACATGCAATAAGCTAAGTTAGGGAGGAAACATAAAATATTACATAAAAATAAAACAAAAACAAACAATAAGCACAAGATACATGCTCGATAGAGAAAACATCCTAATAATACAAATGGAGAGCTTCTCCCTTTATTAGGTGTTGGTGGTGACAAAAGATAGAATTATAAAACTCTGGTAGTGGATCCTTTGAGCTATGGAGCTCAAATATCCAAGACAAGGAGGTCTCTCCCCCTCAAGCTTTCTACAAGCATCTCCTCCCTCTCAAAGGATGGTAGATAGATGAACAAGTGGTGAACTCTTCTCTCTTGGATTGACATGTTGGGTGGCCAATAACTGAGTCCTTCCAATCCTCCTGTTGTTCGACTATGTTAGCTAGTTTGATAAGGAGAAATTTGGCCAGCATAAAAAGGTGTCTCCCATACTTATTCCAAAGGCTGGTTTATATAGAAATTTTTTTATCTCTCCCTCCTTCTCTTGGCCCAAGATAGATGGTGACACAAGAGTGGAGGTGTGATTCCTTTGTGTGTTGCATTTATGCCTCAAGGTGGATCAAAGACTACTGTACTTGGTAGTGCTGAGGAATATTCCTAACCAAGTGTTCCAAGTCGTACCAGATGATACATTTTTCCATCTACAGGACCATGCATCTATCGAAGGAATAGCTGCGTTGTGCACAAAATCCCTTTGTTTCTTGTGTGTTATCCATAAATTTCTACCTGAACCTTAGGAAGAATTAATTTTTTTGATTTTCCTTGTATTCCTTCTCTGAAAATATTTATTTGTACCTCCTGCTTGACATTTTTAATTTCTTTTACCTGTATGATTTTCTAGTGTTAACAATCTTCATGCATGGAATTCCCTACCCGAGGATTGGGAAGACCCACAGGCTAAGAACACATTGAAGAATCTATGACCCAGGATCAAGAGCGATAGCTTCGTGGAACTCCATAATCAACCATGCGAATCATCATGAAACCTTGATGAAGATCTAGAAGTCTACCGAACCTCTGAGACAGATCCATGGTCGAGAATATTGACTCGAGGAAGCCTATGCAGTGGCAGATATTTTCATCAGGGATATTGTAGAGATCCCATCTAAGAAATTGCATGAGGTAGAGCCGAATTCTCTTGAATGAGTCATGGCGGAAATGATAAGGAAGGATTCATTGTGGTGCAAAGGAGAAAAGCCATGAATTTATAGGAAGAATTGGGTATCCTTATCCCTTTGACGATAAAAACCCTATACTGGAAAAGCTTCCTATTAACAAGGCCATATTTCCCCTTTATGCATTTGTTCAGGAGAGTGATGATGTGGTCGGAAAGCCTAGAGAACCCTAATCTCGTAAGTTGTTTTAATTAAGCATCAGGGAGTCAAATTTAAATAGCGTTGGGGTTAGTGATTGTCAAAATATAGTGACCAGAACTTCTTTTTGTTACTTGGATCCATCAGTCAAAAGAAGGGGTCGAAAGTGGTTTAGTTCGGAGACCCGAAAATCTCGAAGAACCAAAAAGCCCGAAAGCCTATTTTTAAAAAGTGGAAGGATATTGCTTTGAGCGGGAACAAATCACGGAGGGTCAGAGTTCCGGGAAATCGAAACCCCATAACCTTTTGTCAAAAAAAATTCTTAAAAGTGTCAGGATTAAGGGCTTCGAGTATTGGTTTAGCAGCATGTCACTTTAGGTACAAAACTATTTACAAAGGAGATCGCTTGAAAAACCAAGGATTGAAGGACCCTTTCTCTCTCCTTCGACATGACAGATGGTAGCACATCATTGGTTGGAGATGACATCAACATGATGTAATGTTGAACATGTGGCAAGCAGTTTTGGTATCTTCGGGTACCTAAAAGGCCCATATATGGGTGACACATGAACCTATCACAAGTCGACACATGGCGTGGATGATATCAGCATGACATCACCCTAGACGTGGGCATACCCCGGAGGTTGAAAACCTCGTAACTAGTTAATTGAATTTCTTAAAAGTTTTCGGGTGCTAGTAATTTTTAGTTGACAGTACGCGGGTTGACAGAGAATTTATCTATCACACGGGACAGTAAGACTAGAAGCTCACAACCATTTCGAACTGAGTTTTAAAAAAGCAATCCAGGGGTTTCGAGGTAGTGGGATGACGTCAGGAGGTTGTGTGGTTGGGCTTGCGCTAATGTGACATGTTATTGGCAGGAGAGTTGGCCCACCGACACATAGGCCTAACAACTTTAAACGGAAGGTCAGAATCCCGTAAGGGAATTATAATTGAAAATTTCTAAGTCTTATGGAAATCCTGGGTCGTGGGATTGGACGAAGGGGGCCAGGAATGGTTTTTGATTGTATCCATTTGTAATTCTCACTGTAATTTTGAGATTTCAACATGGATTTGATTCTGTTCATTTGGAGGAAGCGTTGAGTTAAAGGCATTTGAAAAAGAAAAGAAAAAAATGCCTCATGCCTCCATTGTAAAAGGAGGGGTTGGGTACATCACAAATTAGGAATTTCTGTTTTATAATATAATAATTACCAGCCTAGATCCATCTTGACCATGGATCTATCGAGCACCAAGAGAGATCAACTCTCTAGAAGTGCAAAACTTTCCTCAACTTTTACACTAAAAAAAAAAGGTTTACACTGTTAGGGTCCCGTGATTTGGCCGATTGGCTAGCCAAATGACGATGTAACATCAAACCAAGCTTTGGAGCCCAAGGACCTAGCCTTCCTGGACTCAGAGAGGGCTCTCTCTATCGGTGTAAAAGATGTCGGTGTGTTTACTTGCGGTGTTCTGATATTAGGCTAGTTCTGAAGTGTGTTTTTGGTTTTTTTAGTTTTTAAGTTTGTGAGGGATAAAACTGATCAAATACATAAACTGGATAACAAGATGCAGATAAATTGGGCTATGGGGTCAAACAGGTCAAGGAAGCTATGAAGTGATGATGTAAAGCTACTGTAGGGCCGATTTGATTCACGGTAGAAGGGATCTCTGGGAAAAATGGATTAAGTGGACAATAAGTTGGTGAAAGACAAGGGATTTCAAGTGTAACTAGTTGATAGCAGACATAAACATGTTATAGCAAGCCATTAATCATGCTAAATGTAACTATGAGCTAATTAAAACATTGAAATCAAACATTCCAGCCATACATAGAGGTATAAGACCCTCTAACTATGGGAAATGGCTATCAGACTTTGGGGAAAACACATAAGACAAACTAACAACTCATAAACTACGCCGGAACGCCTAAACATAGTCTCTAAGTCATTGGGCACTTTGACAAACAAGCTTTCATAGTTTTAGGCAAAGGGATAGATCGGGACTAGGCCTCCTTGGTTCAACAAGATGATCAACAAATCAGTCAAAGAGAAAGTTTTATGGACAGAACTATGGGCAGCTTGTAGGTAGGTAGGGAAAACCATACATCCTACTCAACATACATAGAACTTATGAATAAAACTTAGCAACAATACCTTAAGTTACTAAAGAGCAACTAAGAATTCTTTAGCATAACCAAGGAAGAAGAAAACATCAAGCTATGAAGATTCAGGGATTTTGAGGTGCCTCCATGGGCATATCTCAAAATCAATCTTTACTGATCTATAGCAGCAAGAAATATGTAATATGAATGAGAACTAGGAGACAAAACACATTAAGAAGCACTATACCATTCTACCATGACAAGGAATCCATCAACAAGCCTTCACCATTCCTCAAAAGCATCCAAGAGGCAGTTCAAAAATCATAACTCAAGTGTATTCTTCAAAGCTCATATGACCAATGCATTAATTCTTCTCTCAAGTTCAGCCTCTGATTTACAATGAGAACCATGGAATAAATAGGCTTGAGGGAGGAAAACCTCATGGAGCAACTAGCTATCCCATTGGCCAAGTCAAAATATCTAAACTTGTCCTTGAGGCTTTGCAAAACCCAAGGCACAAAATATCCCATAAAATATCTAAAAAACTGCTAAAAACGGAAATTATATTGACTTTACATCATTTCCCAATGATAAAAATAGCTTAACACACATTTGGGAAAAGCAGATTTTTGGAGTTCAAAAATTACAAAAATACTTCATATTTATGCCTGAAAAAGGTCCCCTGACTTGCTGGATGCAAATGGCAGCCTTCCCGATGTCGAAATGAGGCTCATGATGGCTCGTTGGAAAGCTCTCTGTGTCTGCTTTCCAATGCAAGTAGAATCACCTCAATCTGATCTCTGAAAGTCCCTCAAAACTGTACCTGTGTGCAAAAACCCAGAAAATAGCAGGCTGCTGATATGGCGGGCAGAATGTGCAAAATGAGGCTGTTTTTCGCCAATTTGAGGGGGCGAATGATCTTCAAATGCCCTGAAAATCACGGGAGACCTGCTCATGGAATTATGACATCCATCGGTATCATCCTCCTCCCTTGACAACTCATCAAACTGACATGGCGAATTTATGAGTTTTTGGCCAAAAACCCAAAAAATGCCAAAAAAAAAAAAGTTTCCAAAACAGGCTCAAAATTGGCATGCATGACCCTCAAGGGTCCATAGAAACATGCTCCGAAGCTGAAGCCAAAATATCAAGGGCTGATATGCTTTTTGCTTCTTTCCGTGCTAGGCGCCTCTCCTTCAACTTCTTCAATTTCTCTTGTGCTACCTTTAATTTTCGCCTGGCAAACTGATTTAGCTTCTGAAAGTGAAGAGTCCTCTTTCTCTGTAGCTCAAGATCTCTATTTTCCTTCTCAAGCTTTAATTCCAAATGCTGGTTAGCTTTCTCAAGCCATGCTTCCTTGTTTTCCTCAATTTCCTGCTCAAAGAGGGCAGTGAGAGGAAAAGCTTCGAATTGAGCTTGTTCTTCTGCTCTCTGTTTCTCCAAGGCTCTTCTAAGCCCGATGGTCCTAGGCCTCTTTCGCCTAGGCTGGTCTTCCTCCTCTTCATCATCAAACTCGCCAATGAGATCTTCAATTCTTACTTGCGCCTTTTCTGCCTCTTTCTTATACTTGATCGCCCTTGCCTCATGAATGGCTGCATGATACTTCATTTGTTTGTTTTCAACCTCCAAGAAGTGGTTGAAATTCCTCCCCCTTTGAAGATATTCTTGTAACACCTCAATTTTCCCTTCTTTGTGAATGAGGAGGTTTTCAAGGAGGCGGGCCTCATTGTCACTATCATCACTTTGGATAGGGATAATAGCTAATTCACCTCCATGCTTTGCACTTTCTCCAATTTTACTTTTGCCTTTGAATGCCAATCTAGCGCTTTTTCTCCTTGGCAAGCTAGAAGTTGTCTTTTTGGGCAATTTCCTCTTTTTAGGAACAGTTTTGGTCACTGTCAAGGAGGCAGCTTCAGCTTGTTGTCCTTCCTCAACATCCTGTCCAGCTTGTGGCTCAAAAGGCGCTTCAATTGTTTGCTCAACCTGCTACTCTTCAATTTCTGTCTGCTGCTGTTCCTCTTCCTGTGGCTGCTGCTGCTCACTAATCTCCAACTGCTGCTGTCCCTCAAAATCTGGCTGCTGCTGCTCACTGCCTTCTTTTTCTCCCTGTGGTTCACTGCCCTCTCCTTCTCCCTGTTCACTTGGCTGCCCAGTGGTCATCTTGAGTTTTTTAGGGGTAGGCCTACTAGACAAAGGAACTGGGTGATGGACAGGCTGAGTAGGAGACACATGAACAGGAGGGACAGTGGCGAAATCTGCATGGCTAATGAAGGAATCCCATGAAACCCCTTTCTTCTCCAGCTGGTGTAAGAAGATAATCTTGATCAAGGAATGATGAAAGAGAGAAGGGATTTGTTGAGGTGGAGCCTTCTTTTGGACAGTAGCTGCCATTTTCTCTATGCTTTTGGACAAAAAGTACGGAAGGTTTAGTTGCCTGCTTCTGGTAAAATGCATCAACAAGCGGACATGGTAGGCCTAAATTTGATTAAACCTCCCTTCACAAGTGAAATATCTCATTATGGCTTTCATCAGTGGAGCATAACTGTCAAGAAGATAGGAAACAGGGAAAATAGCAGTGATAGTTTCCCTATGTTCGGGCTTGATGAAAGGTTTATAATCCTCTAGATCAAGATGAGCTTGTTTAAACCACTTTTCACCATGATACGGGATCTTGGTAGCCTTGGATACATACCTTGGGGATATTTTGAAATCAAGACCCGCCAATTGGAAGTGTTTGTCCTTGAATCTCAAAGCGCACAAATGTGTAAGTGGTGAAAAACTCTTGACTTCTTCTATCCTCTGGCAGAAATCAAGACAACCTACTTCATGGAAATTGAAAAGCACTGATGGGTGAGCATTGATTTCTTCTATGGAGATAGGCTCATATCTCTTATGTGGACCGCTCTTGTGATCTCGCTTTGGAGGCATTCTGACTTTGACCAAACTTTGGAAAAGGCAAACTGCCTTCATTGTATGAAAAATGTTCTGCTGGATTGAAACTGGCCACTATACTGTTTGGACAGATATGGACACTGTGGATTTGAATAAAATGCAACAATGTTTCTTTGAATAAGCCACCTCTGCACTTCTTAAAAACAGTCCTTCAACTCTGGATGCACTTCAGCCATGTAAAATTATCAATAGGAAACCATCAATAAAGATGAGACAATATGTTGTATAAATTTCCTGTATGTAGTGTTAAGCAATCATTCCTCCTGGTGAGTTTGCTAGAGATCAACCAACCCTTGCATTTTGCATCTATAAGACCAATCTTCAATATTAAAACCCTGCTCTTTAGTACCTCTGCCTCCAATGTTTAACTTCTCATCAACAAACTCTGCCCTTTTAATGTGCTGTCACCTTTGGAAACTCTCTGTCAAAAAATCTTCAGAATAATACAATATAGTGCAAGGAAAAGGCAGACCTAGTTTAGGTGTAAAATCAATGCATAGTGCTTTTAGGAAAACCACCTCTTTGCTTGTGAATTTCAAAGGTCAACACTACACCTGTACCTCTGTCACAATGTTAAATGCAATCACCAACAATTCTGTCTTTCAATATGCTGTTACTTTGGAAAATCTCTGCCAACAAACTTACAGTAGTGAAATACAGTGAAATAGGGGCAGATTGCTAGAAAGGGCTTGTTGTGATAAGTGTTTTGATAACCCTGTTCTTCAGAAATGACCTTCCCCTTGAAACATATCACAAACAACAGCTCTTCAAAATGACACCATTCATTGAAAGAAAAGCAGAACTAGGTTAGGTGACATATCAGTGCACCATGCTTTTTAGGAAACACACCCTTGCTTGTGGGTTCAAAAGATCTATTAATACATCTATGCTTCTGTCTCCGATGTTCGTAGATTCAGCCTTCTTCACAACCTCGCCCTTCTTTTGTCACACGAAAAATTTCCACCTTTGGAAAATCTCTTTGTTCAACAAATTCTTCACGGTAGTGACACGCATCTGATCAAACAGAGGCGGTTGCTAAAGTGTGTGAAAAATGACAACGATCCTACATTCTTGTCTAAAGTGTCAATCAATACACCAAAACTCCTTGCTCAAGGAGGCCTTCAACATCAAAACCTCACCCTGTATAAGTGTGCCATCCTTCAACCATTTGTATCTCTAGCAAACCATCCTACATATGCCTAGACAGTAAAAACACAGGGTTGGGGTAAAATGACAGAGCTTTAGAAGACTATCAAGCTCTTAGACAGAGATTATATGAGTTTTCTCTTTCAAACAACAAGAATTTCAAAACTCCCTTACTGAGTGCACTTCACTGTTTTAGTAGTGTGGAAATGTTTGGATGACAGTGTGAAAGGTTTTTCTTCAGAATTAAGTGTGTATTTCTACCACGAAAGTCTCCTTTTAATCAAAACACAGCCCTTCACAAGACAACCTCTGCCCTTAGATCGATTTGAAAATGAAAAAAACTGGTTCTCAACCATAAAACCCCGTATTATCATATTGCAATTACCTCATCTCACTGTGTAGACAAGACTGCTTTTGCCTTTAACTAAAATGACAAAGTCTGGGGTTTTTAAAACTTCTTGTCATCCATCAAAACCTTGAAATCAATGGGGAATGTGTAAAAATACCTCTAATTTTGATGAACACCTGTTTGAAGGGCTGAAAGAAACGCTGGATACTTTGGACAGCTGCGCGGCACCCTCTGGAGAAAACACGTCGCTCATACAATGCTTGTCGGGTCGGCCTGTCGGGTGGTCGGGCGGCCTTGTACAGGCGCGTCGCGCCAGCCTACAGGCACGTCGCGCCGACAAAGGGCCCTGTGTAAAATTCCGCCCAGGCACGTCGCGCACAACCCCAGGCACGTCGCGCAGTGCAAAAAACGTGCCACTGTGTTATTTCGACCCGATTTCTTCTTGTTTGATGCTGTGGAGGCACGGGGGTGGATTTAGTTTTGAAATTGACAATACTTCCCCCTATTTGATGTCAATTTAAAACAAATTTCCAACGTTCATTTCCTTGGAAAAGGAACGTTGGTGCTCAACCCTGTTTTGTTTTAAAACAGTGGGTTTTGTCCTTTTAAATATGTGAACCCGAACACGACCTTGACCCCGGACTTTAAACTTTGACAAACAATTAAACCAACTCCACCACTTCAGCTACGGTGTTTTAATAACACAAGTAGTTTGTCAATTTGCTCTGACAACTCTTGGTCTTCTGACTGCTTTCTCCAATCTTTAAATACAAAAGGTGCCAAGTTTACTAACCTAACTTGGATTTGGCTATGGTTTCCCAATTTCAAAAAGCGCCTCCTTTTTGTTTTAAATAACTTCCTGCCTGAAGGTACCTTACTCATGATATATCTGTCTCTTGAATGGTGAGAGAGATGCATTTGCCCCAAACTCAAAAACTGACAATTTATCAAACTACCTCTTTGTCTATTAATAGCATTGTATACCTTGGCGATTGTTGTGCTGTTCTATATGAGATGGCCTGTGTTCTTCCGATGGGTTTGATAATTGCTGCTTCCAGGTGATTTACAAGCTTTTCTCTGGACTGTGAGCGCGCTCTTTTGATGGCATGTTTTCACACTAGAATTCTCTGTTCACTCAGAAAGGATTTCTTTAGACTTCTGGGCAGGTGATCATGGAATGCCTTTAACCATTTTTTAGAGCAACTGCTCCTTTTGGCATCAATAGCATACAATATGTTCAATATCTTCTTTTTTCCACTACAGGTACTGTCTGACAGACAGTTCTTTGAAAAGGGAAAACAATACCTTTGCCTCATAAACATAACACTTACCTGTGCAATGACTTCTTATTCAGTTTCTTTGTATCCTTCCATTGTACTTTTTAGACCTATCATTTTTCAACAACCTGCAATGGCTTTGGCCATCTGCTCATATATGGAGGAGGCTCTTCATTAGGTAAGGTATCTGAAAGCTTTTTAACAACTCTGTTTGACACAGCCTTTCTCTGAGTGTAGTGGTAATTAAACCACTTATAACACCAATCTTAGCATCTTTGCTTGCAAGCATTACTGTGTTTCAGAAGAAACCCTAGCCACAGTGACACTGTTCCTCTGCACTGTTCTAAGGGTGACTGAGATATTTATCATTTGGCTTGTTCAACTCATGATAGATTTACTTGACAAATAACCTTTGTGACTATGAAGGTCAGTGCTTTTTGAAAAACCAAGGGCTTTTCTTCTGCCTGTGTAATGGCATTGGTTAACAGCATCTATTCCATTTGATCTTGGACAAAACAGGCTTCTTATGATTGGGATGTTTACTGATGACAGGCCTTTCTAAAGTTCAACAATTTACATGATTCGAAAGCTTCAGATGACCTTCTTTATCAAACCAGACTCTCCTTTCCTTTGAGCTAGCATATTTCATGTACCACTATATTCTGTTTTCAAAGAATTCTCATGCTGTTACAGAGTCTTCTTTATTTGTTTCGGTTCAATTCAAACACGGATCTTTGCAATCATCTAAGTCGGCCTGGCCGGCGCCTACGCGACGCGCTGGACTGAAGGAGAGAGCACAACCCTCTTCTTGTAAATGAAGGAGGTTAAGACGTGACAATTTACCGATTTCTTGAGCAGGTGGTATCCCTTTCTTCTGTGATTTTTCATCTTTGAAAAAAATTTGTAGAGTCCGGATGAGTAACTACATTTGCAGACGCATATCCTGAGAGCTCAAGTTACATTTGAAGCCAGTTGTTCACTCTAGCCATAACTCAAACATTTACTCCATGAGATGAAAAATATTTCTGCCTTTGTACAAAAACCATAGAATACGCGAAAAACCTAATAGTACGACTTGGAATTGGTTTGTCTTGGGTCTTTTGAGATCTGAGAGGTAGTGGCGCGACTTAGAAGTGCTTGTCAATTTCATTTGCAAAGTAAGAGGTCAGTCATTGTAGGCCTGTTGCAGATGGAGGCTTTTTGGCTTTTTGATGATTGCCAAGGGTGAAATGTCTTAAAACGCCACTTCCTAACATAGGGGAGACTTCAGAAACAGATGTGGATTTGCCTTTTAAAGCTGATGGGCAGATCAGGAAGGCTGAAGCTAGATAGGATAGTGATAATGAGGTTTTGATTTTGACATGGGTGGACTGAAAAGTAGAAGGGCGAAAAAAGTTTTAGGAGGGTTTTCTAGATGACAAATGGACATAAGGAAATCAGCCTCTAGAAAACTCAACTATAGATATAGTCATCACTAACATGTAAAAAATATTGATGGCTAACAGTGGCTCCATTTGGGGAGGGCAGCTCCTCGTCAGGAGGTGGCCAGAATTCAGATATTTGGCTTATGAAGACCAGTGCCTTATCCATTGGCGCAAAATTTACCCTTCTTTTGATGTTATTTCTGGTAAACGTATGGTTAACATCAATGATACTTCTACCTACCCCACTATCTTTGCTAACATTTTTCTTCTCTTTAGGGCGCATTTGAACTAGCGACCTTTTGACAATGTATATTTTTCTTTTGCAAATAAACTATCTATTTCTACTCTTATGTCTGTAGGAGTTCAGTTGGTAGAGACGAACTCTTGTTTCTTCAGCTTCAGTGTTTAGCTCAAGACCAACCTGGGTTGGCGAGATTTGCTTCTCAGCCTACGCGCGGAGAGCCAGGAAAGCTTCGATCAGCTCAGATTCAGGTCGATTTGTCTGTACATCGGCCTTGAACAGTACAAATGTTGTCCTGCTGATAAAAAACAAATGGCAGGGGCTAAGATGTACAATGTGTTTTTCATCCCTCGCTTCTCTCTCTTTGGTTACATTTTAGGCATATTGAGACGAGAATCTCTCCCTAATCTAAGCTACCTTTGATAAGTCTCAATCTTACACAATGTTGACTATCTTTTGCACTCACTAACTTATCAGCAAATAAATTTAAACATGCTCAGCTATGATTAGGCTAGATAGCTGAACAAGACATTGAAGTACTAGTAGCGGAATTTAGGCTTGCTCGCTTTCCGAAAGACTATTTTTTGGAACATGGGGCTTTGTTCTATCTTCACCCGCCCTCTTTTCTGTCTTTTACTGTTTTTGACTTTCCTATCTTTTACTGTTTTTGACTTTTCTATTTTTCAATATTTCAAACAATGGTATGTACAATGAATGAAAGTGTTTCAAACTCAGAAATCTTGGAAATGACGGAATTTAAGCATCTTATCCTCGTAAGGATCTCCTCTCACCCTTGGCCCACTTAACTCCTGAAAATAAAAATTTGGGAAGTTTTCTCTCTCTAACATGACACAGGGATTCATGCAAGAATCTCTGAACAGCCCGGTATCTTCCCGCTGTACCTCTTTGAATATCTGATTTCCACTCCTTTCTTTACTGTACATTTTCCTCAAGTAATGCATGTACTCTTGGTCATTGTTGAAGTAGATAATGACATCATCAAGGTATGCAAAAATGCAGAAATTTAAAACTCGGAACATGGCCTTTATGAACAGATTTCTGATATTGGGTGGTTTTGCAATTTTGAACTTGAAATTAGATCTTCCTCCTGCAAGCTGGAAAAAATCTTTAAGTTGTCTACTTTGCAAGGGAATCTTATGACCATGACCTGAAACATCATCTTGCGAAAATACATGATTAAAAGCACTTTTAATTGGTGAATCATGATCTTGGGTAGAAAAAACATAATTTCTGTTATAGGGATATGCAGTATTATTCCTAAAATCAAAGCAGACTCTATGACCATCTGTTTTGTCCCTGATTATTTCAGTTTGTTTCAGATTGTTGTGTTTTCTCTTGTCAAAGTTATTGTTTGAGGGAAAGGTAGTGACACAGTATTTTCCCTTGTTTTTCCTATAGAAATTGGTATTCTGCATGAGATTTCTGATTTTAGCTTTTCTAGAATTACTAGAAAATAAAATACAAATAATTTAATGGATATTATAGGGATTATAAACATCATCCTTGCTCATAAAAGTTAATTTGGCATTTCTCAGATGTTGAGCTACGTTGCAAATTCGAAAGTTTATTTCAGGTAGGAGGGTCACATGATGGTAAATCTTTGAGGTATGAGTAAAGTGATAAACTCCTTTCTCTAGGACAAATAGGTTTATGATGTATGAGTCTTCTAAAGCTTTGGGATGAGGTAAGTTGATTCTTTGCGCCGGTGTCAAGCATTAACTGGAGAGCAATTTTCTTGATAGTACATAAGGGTTTGCGCTTCTTGCTCTAATCCTACTTTGGAAAGGGAAAACTTACTTTCCTCAAGAGACATATGTTCATGATCATGGTAGTTTTGAGCGTCTAGTTCGTCATAAGGCACCAGGGACAGCTGATGTGGTGGATCTAAGTCTATATCAGTTTCCTCTGACTCTTCCTCCATGTTTTCATCAATATGCATAATAAAAGAGTTCAGGTCGGAACGCAAGGAACACATTGGGATGTTGTCTGGCCTATCTTGACTGCTAATCATATATTTCATGTGTGATCCTCGGTACGATGTGCAGTACGACCAAACACGGGGAATGGTGGCATGTGGCTTGTGTCTAGTTGGATGTTCCCTTGAAGTTGAGATTCCAGATGCGGATAGGAGCATTGGGGTATGGAGGGATGTCTGCCACTACTATATCCATGATTAGATGTTTCACTGGTATTTGGGCCAGACTAAAACAAGGTCTTTGATCAAACCCAGGCATTTGACTCTACTCGAATCAAATGAATACAAGTCTTTGTATGGTCTTGTGATTTCCAGGCCTAGTCTTTCCATTACTACCTTCGACATAAGATTATGCGAGGCGTCGGAGTCTAGCATGGCATTGTGGAGGATTTGGTCATGGATGTTTGAAAGTAGTAGCAAAGGAAAATGTCCTCTTGGAATTTTCCTTCTACCTTTGCACCAAACAATACTTCAGGAATGTCATCAGTGAGATTAACAGTGTTTGCATCATTCCCTAGATTTAAGACTTTTAGTACTTGGGATTTATAAGAGTTTTGGGCAATGAGTTCCATAAGAGGCATGGTGATTTTGATCTTAGCGATTTCGCCTTCAAAGCTAAAAGGAATTTGAATTTTAGATATGTTTGTTTCAGCTTTTTCAGCTAAGACCTTGTCTATGTTCTGAGTTTGTTGACCTTGTCTAGGGGTTTTGTTTGCCATAGTTGTTTTGGTGACCTTTGTAGAAGTATCAGGAGTATCTGAGAGAGGACTAGTTTGGGTAACTTTAGCTTGGCTTTGATCAGTCTTTTCAACCTTGACTTTGTCACTGCTTGATGTTTTTTTTAGGATGGTATCTGGAGCTTTAGCAGTATCAGAGTTACCTTTCTTGACATTATCTTGGTTTATTTTTCTTCTAAGTCATAATATGTGGGCTTCTTCAATAGCATTTTGAAACTCTATGGCAGGATCATCAAGATCTTCATAATTGGTCTCATCTTGATCAGGCGAAAATAAGGTTTGTTCTTCTTCGGTGAGGTACACCTCACCTTCATTGTCAGACCCTATAAGGTTTAAATGATGTTCATCAAGAGTTTCTGTATCCCTGTCATCTTCTTCCACATAGTTTTCATTGAATGGTGGCCTAAATTGTTGGTCATTTTCCCTTGGTATGTTTTGGGGATGTTCCCTCCTAAAGTTTTGGTTTCGGTTTCTGTTTGGAGAGTTTGGTTGGTTGTCCCTAACAGGAGCCTTTTCATTTATCCTTTCCCACATTTTAGCCATGGATTTGACTAAGTCATCTATTCTGGGATCTAGGGAAGGTGATGAAGTGGAAACCTCATCCCTATATGTGACCTTTCTTTCTGATCTAGTCCTAGCTCTTTTTTCAGCTAAGTTGGCATCTGCTATTATGGCTATTTGTTGCATTTCCTCCAAGGTAGGGGGATCCTTATCTCTCAGATGATATGTCATCTCCGGATCAAAACCCTCAGGAAATTTTGCCAAGGCTAAACCAAGTGGAGGTTTGAAATGAGGTGGAAGGGAGTTATATGTGCTTCATTGAACCTAGTACGATGAAAACTTGGACACTTTCCCCATTTCCGTTTTAGCGTTTGTTATATTCTGATAGGATTTGAATGGGGTTTCTTCGGATTTCCCACCTATTTCTGAAGACTTGATGTAGTTCTGGGATATTGTGGATGCTGTTTGGAGTTAAGATTTTGAACCATGTTTTGGGTTCGCCACCAAGACTTTGGGCGAATATTCTCATTCTGACGGTCTCTTCTTGTACTTCCAGGTATTCATAAGCATAAGTCATCCTACTTATATGCTGTTGAGGCATGGTGGTGTCTTCTCCAGTAAAGTGTGGGATTTTGTCTTGATATTTATTTTGGAGAGGAGCCAAGGGCGGTGGTAACACCAAAGGTGCGTACCAGGCTGCCATGACGGGAGCTAATGGATGATGTACAGGATGAGGACTAGTAGGCCCAAAATGAAGTGGTTTCGGCAATTGGTGGTTTGACAGTGTGAGCGGATGAACTTGGACTGGTGATCGGGTTTTGAGGAGATGCAGAGGATAATAGGAGCCAAATTGATAAAAATTGGAAGTCGGGGAGGAGTGGTAGGTGAAGCTTCTCTATTAGGACTCTGTGGTGGGTTTAGGGGTTCAAGATCGTCAAAGTTTATCTTACTATATGACTTGCTTCTGGGAAGAGTTTGTGATGACTCTAGTTCCAAAGGTGAATCTAGTAGGATAGTGCGATGTTTAGGTACGGAATCTTGTTCTACGGGTGAATCACCAGAAGTTAGATGGTCAGTTTCGGAAGCTTGCCACAGAATCTTCTCTGGGTCATCTACTATGATAGGGGGATTTGGGTCTGGATGAGATCTGGTGTTGATTCTTCGTGAAGCCAGATTTTAGATCCAGAGTTTTAGAGAGAATGGTAATGGTGAAAGGTTTTTCTAAAGCTTTACTAAGGTGAAGGATGGTCAAAAATAAAAGGGATGGATTAGTGGAGTCGCCAGGTGAAAATGGGTTGTTTTTGTGAAGATAGCTATGGTCCACCAGCAATAACTAATCTGATAATTTTTTTGGATTTTCTGAGTTTTTGTGCAGCCTATGGTTGGCTAAAGTATTCTAGACTTGTTTCAACACTTTGCTAGGGTGATGAGAACAAAAAGAGTTTACTTCAAATGGATCTATGGACTGCTTGATTGTTTATGGTATCTAAAGGACCAAAGAGTCTATAAGAGTTTGCTAGACTATCAAGTACTCAGTGTCCTACCATCTCCCGCTATGTTGGTGAGCGATGGGGTAGGTCTATCAGATAGTAACCTAGAGCTTGGTAAAATAGTAAGGCTTACTAGAGTTTAGTGGAGTCGCCAGGTGGAATATGAGTTGTTTTGAGATATACTTGTATGGTCCACCACCAATACTGTCAAAAGCCAATCTAAGGGAGTGTTTTGTGGTTTTTGCCAGGTTTATGTTTTTATACAAGGTTGAAAGATTTCTATAATACGACTCATCATTTTATGAATGGTGAAAGAAAACATTTTCTCTCTTCAAACAATCTCTAAGTTTACTAAGCTTGATTGAGACTTCGAGAGTTACTAAGTTGTGCCAGGTGTCACTAACTTGGAAGGTCCTCATGAGTCTCAGCATGTTAGTGAGCGATCCGATGGGATAAGTCAATCGGAATGGTATTCTTAAAGGTCTCTAAAAATAGAGGGAAACTAAGCTTTAATCACTCAGTGTCCCATAGTGATCGCCATTATGCAGTGTGGCGATGGGGTAGCTAAATACGGATGGAATTCTAAAAATTTGGCAGGTAGTAAGGCCTGCGGGCTAATTAGGTCGCCGGTGTGGATTTTAATTGTTTTGAAGGTATGTTGTGTGGTCCACCACAGTGCCAGCAAAAAACCATTGAGGAGTTTTTGTGGTTTTCGGGTTTGTGTGCAGCCTAGGATGTAAAGTGCTATAAACCTGATTCATCACTTTGCTAAGATGGTGAAACAAAGATTTTACACTAAATGATTCTAAAGGCTGATGGTCTGAGTTTAGGATTGAAGGACTAAAGAGTCTATAAGAGTTCGCTAGACTGTCATGTACTCAGTAAGTCCCACCGTGATCGCCATTATGTTAGTGAACGGTGGGATAAGTCAATCAACTAGTAATCTCAAAAAGTCTCTAAAGATGAGGGAAACTAAGTTTTTTTTAATCACTCAGAGTCCCACCGTGATCGCCATTATGTTAGAGTGGCGATGAGGTGGCACAATCATATGTTATTCTAAATTTTAGCAAGGTAGTAAGGCCTACTGGAGGCTAGTGGAGTCGCCAGGTGGATTTTTAGTTGTTTTGAGGTATATTTGTATGGTCCACCACCAATACTATCAAAAACTAATCTAAGGGAGTTTTTTGGGGTTTTTCTGAGTTTTATGCTTGACCTGGGATGTAAGAGTGTTATAAACCTGATTCATGCTTTGCTAAGATGGTGAAACGGAGAGTTTACTAAATGATTCTAAGGGGCATTAATTAGGGTTTGAGATTAAGACTAAGAGTCTGTAAGAGTTCGCTAATTTGTCATGTGTCAATGTGCAATGATAAAATTATATTGAGGTCAGTGATGTGTGGAGGTGGCTAGCCAAATGACGATGTAACATCAAACCAAGCTTTGGAGCCCAAGGCCCTCATGGTCTCAATCGAAGGGCTCTCTCTATAAGTGTAAAAGATGTCGGTGTGTTTACTTGCGATTTCCTGATATTAGGCTAGTTATGAAGTGTGTTTTTGGTTTTTTTAGTTTTTAAGTTTTTAAGTTTGTGAGGGATAAAACTGATCAAATACATAAACTGGATAACAAGATGTATATAAATTGGGCTATGGGGTCAAACAGGTCAAGGAAGCTATGAAGTGATGATATAAGGCTGCTGTAGGGCCGATTTGATTCACGGTAGAAGGGATCTCTAGGCAAAATGGATTAAGTGGACAACAAGTTGGTGAAAGACAAGGGATTTCAAGTGTAACTAGTTTATAGCAGACATAAACACGTTATAGCAAACCATTAATCATGATAAGTGTAACTATAAGCTAATTAATACATAGAAATCAAAACATTCCAATACTTGTATAGGAGTATAAGACCCTCTAACCCGAAGTAACTGCTCCAGGACTTTGGGGAAAACATATAAGACAAACTAACAACTCATAAACTATGCGGAACGCCTAAGCATAACGTCTCTAAGTCATTGGGCACTCACGATGACAGTTTTTCATAGTTTAGGCGAGGCTAGATCGGGACTGGTGGCCTCCTCATTCCATGAAGATGATCGACAAATCAGTCAAAGAGAAAGTTTTATAAGACAGAACTATGCAGGCGACTTGTAGGTAAGTGGGGCAAACCATACATCCTACTTAACATACATAGAACTGATGAATAAAACTTAGCAACAATACCTTCGGTTACTAAAGAGCAGCTAAGAATTCTTTAGCATAACTAAGGGAGAAGAAAACATCAAGCTATGAAGATTCAGGCATTTTGAGGTGCCTCCATGGGCATGTCTCAAAATCAATCTTTACTGATCTATAGCAGCAAGAAAAATGAAATATGAGTGAAAACTAGAAGACAAAACACATTAAGAAGCACTATACCATTCTACCATGACAAGGAATCCATCAACAAGCCTTCACCATTCCTCAAAAGCATCCAAGAGGCAGTCCAAAAATCATAACTCAAGTGTATTCTTCAAAGCTCATATGACCAATGCATTAATTCTTCTCTCAAGTTCAGCCTCTCTATTACAATGAATCCTCTTGGAATATATAGGCCAAGAAGGAGGAAAACCAACCAAGGCAACTAGCTAGCCATTGGTTCAAAATAAATATCTAAACTTGTCCTTGAGGCTTTGCAAAGCCCAAGGCACAAAATATCTCATAAAATATCTAAAAAGTGCTAAAAAAGGAAATTATGTTGACTTTACACAGTTTCCCAAGGATAAAAATAGCTTAACGCACATTTGGGAAAAGCAGATTTTTGAGGTTCAAAAATTACAAAAATACTTCATATTTATGCCTGAAAAAGGTCCCCTGACTTGCTGAAGGCAAATGTTAGACTTCCCGGTGTCGAAATGAGGCTCATGATGGCCCGTTGGAAAGCTCTTTGTGTCTGCTTTCCGGCGCAACTAAAATCACCTCAATCTGATCTCTAGAAGTCCCTCAAAATTGTACCTGTGTGAAAAAACCCAGAAAATAGCAGACTGCTGATATGGCGGGCAGAACGTGCAAAATGAGGGTGTTTTTCGCCAATTTGAGGGGGCGAATGATCTCCAAATGCCCTGAAAATCGCGGGAGACCTGCTCATAGAATTATGGCATCCATCGGTATCATTCTCTTCCCTTGACAAAACCTCAAACTGAAATGGCGAAATTATGAGTTTTCGACCAAAAACCCAAAAAATGCCAAAAAACAAAAAGTTGCCGAAATAGGCCCAAAATTGGCATGCATGACCCTCAGGGGTCCATAGAAACATGCTCCGAAGCTGAGGCCAAAATATCAAGGGCTGATATGCTTTTCCCTTCTTTCCGTGCTAGGCGCTTCCCCTTTGCCTTCTTCAATTTCTCTTGGGCTGCCTTTGTTGTTTGTGGGCCCAGTTTAACCGAAAGTGAAGAGTCCTCTTTCTACGTAGCTCAGATCTCTGTTTGCCTTCTCCAACTTTGTTCCAAATGCGGTTAGCTTTTCTCAAGCCATACTTCCTTGTTTTCCTCAATTTCTGTCAAAAGAGGCAGGTGAGAGAAAAGGCTTCGAATTGAGCTTGTTCTTACGCTCTCTTTGTTTCATCTCCTAGCCAATGGTTCTAGGCCTCTTTCGCCTAGGCGGTCTTCCTCCTCATCTGCATCATCCAAACTCGCCAATGAGCTCTTCAATTCTTACTTGCGCCTTTTGCCTCTTTCTTATGCTTCGTCGCCCCCGCCCTTACTCATGAATGAGCTGCCATGATACTTCATTTGTTTGTTTTCCTTACTCCAAGAAGTGGTTGAAATTCCTCGCCTTTGAAAGATCTTCTTGTAACACCTCAATTTTCCCTTCTTTGTGAATGAGGAGATTTTCAAGGAGGCGGGCCTCATTGTCACTATCATCACTTTGGATAGGAATAATAGCTAATTCACCTCCATGCTTTGCACTTTCTCCAATTTTACTTTTGCCTTTGAATGCCAATCTAGCGCTTTTTCTCCTTGGCAAGCTAGAAGTTGTCTTTTTGGGCAATTTCTTCTTTTTAGGAACAGTTTTGGTCACTGTCAAGGAGGCAGCTTCAGCTTGCTGTCCTTCCTCAACATCCTGCCCAGCTTGTGGCTCAAAAGGAGCTTCAATTGTTTGCTCAACCTGCTGCTCTTCAATTTCTGTCTGCTGCTGTTCCTCTTCCTGTACTTGCTGCTGTTCATCAACCTGTAGCTGCTGCTGATATTCAAACTCTGGCTGCTGTTGCTCACTAATCTCCAACTGCTGCTGTCCCTCAAAATCTGGCTGCTGCTGCTCACTGCCTTCTTTTTCTCCCTGTGGTTCGCTGCCCTCTCCTTCTCCCTGTTCACTTGGCTGCCCAGTGGTCATCTTGAGTTTTTTAGGGGTAGGCCTACTAGACAAAGGTACTGGGCGATGGACAGGCTGAGTAGGAGACACATGAACAGGAGGGAGAGTGGCGAAATCTGCATGGCTAATGAAGGAATCCCATGAAACCCCTTTCTTCTCCAACTGGTGTAAGAAGATAATCTTGATCAAGGAATGATGAAAGAGAGAAGGGATTTGCTGAGGTGGAGCCTTCTTTTGGACAGTAGCTGCCATTTTCTCTATGCTTTTGGACAAAAAGTATGGAAGGTTTAGCTACCTGCTTCTGGTAAAATGCATCAATAAGCGGACATGATAGGCATAAATTTGGTTAAACCTCCCTTCACAAGTGAAATATCTCATTATGGCTTTCATCAGCGGAGCATAACTGTCAAGAAGATAGGAGAAGGGGAAAATAGCAGTGATGGTTTCCCTATGTTCAGGCTTGATGAAAGGTTTATAATCCTCCAGATCAAGATGCGCTTATTTAAACCACTTTTCACCATGATACGGGATCTTGGTAGCCTTGGATACATACCTTGGGGAGATTTTGAAGTCAAGACCCGCTAACTGGAAGTGTTTGTCCTTGAATCTCAAAGTGCACAAATGTGTAAGTGGCGAAAAACTCTTGACTTCTTCTATCCTCTAGCAGAAATCAAGACAGCCTACTTCATGGAAATTGAAAAGCACTGATGGGTGAGCATTGATTTCTTCTATGGAGATAGGCTCATATTTCTTATGTGGACCGCTCTTGTGATCTCGCTTTGTAGGCATTTTGGCTTTGACCAAACTTTGGAAGAGGCAAACTGTCTTTACTGTATGAACAATGCCCTGCTGGATTGAAACTGGCCACTATACTGTTTGGACAGATATGGACACTGTGGATTTGAATAAAATGCAACAATGTTTCTTTGAATAAGCCACCTCTGCACTTCTTAAAAACAGTCCTTCAACTCTGGATGCACTTCAGCCATGTAAAATTCTCAATAGGAAACCATCAATAAAGATGAAACGATATGTTGTATAAATTTCGTATGGCAAGTTGCCAAATCATTCCGGAAGAGGTTTACAGAGATCAACCTCTTCCTTGCATTTTTAAAATTCATAAGACCAATCTCTTCAATATTAAAACCCTCGTATTTAGTAACGCTTCTCCAATGTTTAATCTCTCATCACCGAAACTCGCCTTTAATGTGTCACCTTTATGACTGTCAACAAAATCAATACAATATAGTGCATGAAAAGGCGTACCTAGTTTAGTTGTAAAATCAATGCATAGTGCTTTTAGGAAAACCACCTCTTTACTTGTGAATCTCAAAGGTCAACATTACACCTGTACCTCTGTCTCAATGTTAAATGCAATCACCAACAATTCTGCCTTTTAGAAAGTGACTCTGCACCTTTGGAAACTCTTTGCCAACAAACTTACAGTAGTGAAAAATACAGTGAAATAGGGGCAGATTTGCTAGAAGGGGTTTGTTGTGATAAGTGTTTTGATAACCCTGTTCTTCAGAAATGACCTTCCTCTTGAAAAATATTACAAACAACAGCCCTTCAACATGACACCATATAATGAAAGAAAGGCAGAGCTAGGTTAGGTGACATATCAGTGCACCATGCTTTTTAGAAAACACACCCTTTGTTTATGAGTTCAAAGATCTATCAACACATCTATACCTTCGTCTCCAATGTTAAATTCAACTATTCACAACCTCTCACTTCTTTTAACCTCTTGAAAGGTTTCACCTTGGAAAAATCACTAAAATACCTTCTGAGGACAAACAATGAAATTATAAAGGCCATTAAAAGAAAAGCTAGGGAGAAAATGACAACAGTCACTCTGTTCTTGAAATCTCTGATGTCAATCAATACACCAAAACTCCTTGCTCAAGGAGGCCTTCAACATCAAAACCTCACCCTGTATAAGTGTTCCACCCTTCAACCATTTGTATCTCTAGCAAACCATCCTACATATGCCTAGACAGTAAAAACACAGGGCTGGGGTAAAATGACAGAGCTTTAGAAGACTATCAAGCTCTTAGATAGAGATTATATGAGTTTTCTCTTTCAAACAACAAGAATGTCAAAACTCCCTTACTGAGTGCACTTCACTGTTTTAGTAGTGTGGAAATGTTTGGATGACAGTGTGAAAGGTTTTTCTTCAGAATTAAGTCTGTATTTCTACCACGAAAGTCTCCTTTTAATCAAAACACAGCCCTTCACAAGACAACCTCTGCCCTTAGATCGATTTGAAAATGAAACAAACTGGTTCTCAACCATAAAACCCCGTATTATCATATTGTAATTACCTCATCTCACTGTGTAGACAAGACTGCTTTTGCCTTTAACTAAAATGACAAAGTCTGGGGTTTTTAAAACTTCTTGTCATCCATCAAAACCTTGAAATCAATGGGGAATGTGTAAAAATACCTCTAATTTTGATGAACACCTGTTTGAAGGGCTGAAAGAAACGCTGGACACTTTGGACAGCTGCGCGGCACCCTCTGAAGAAAACACGTCGCTCATACAATGCTTGTCGGGTCGGCCTGTCGGGTGGTCGGGCGGCCTTGTACAGGCGTGTCGCGCCAGCCTACAGGCACGTCGCGCCGACAAAGGGCCCTGTGTAAAATTCCGCCCAGGCACGTCGCGCACAACCCCAGGCACGTCGCGCAGTGCAAAAAACGTGCCACTGTGTTATTTCGACCCGATTTCTTCTTGTTTGATGCTGTGGAGGCACGGGGGTGGATTTATTTTTGAAATTGACAATACTTCCCCCTATTTGATGTCAATTTAAAACAAATTTCCAACGTTCATTTCCTTGGAAAAGGAACGTTGGTGCTCAACCCTGTTTTGTTTTAAAACAGTGGGTTTTGTCCTTTTAAATATGTGAACCCGAACACGACCTTGACCCCGAACTTTAAACTTTGACAAACAATTCAACCAACTCCACCACTTCAGCTACGGTGTTTTAATAACACAAGTAGTTTGTTAATTTGCTCTGACAACTCTTGGTCTTCTGACTGCTTTCTCCAATCTTTAAATACAAAAGGTGCCAAGTTTACTGACCTAACTTGGATTTGGCTATGGTTTCCCAATTTCAAAAAGCGCCTCCTTTTTGTTTTAAATAACTTCCTACCTGAAGGTACTTTACTCATGATATATCTGTCTCTTGAATGGTGAGAGAGATGCATTTGCCCCAAACTCAAAAACTGACAATTTATCAAACTACCTCTTTGTCTATTTATAGCATTGTATACCTGTTCATCATGCATTCCATAGCTTAACTTTGGCCACTGTTTTACCTTCTTGGTGATTTTTATCAAGGAAGGACCATTCATAATGTGCCAGAAATATTTTGAAAATTTTGAACACCATTTCTTGAAAAGTGCTTCTTTGGACCTTTGGCAGGTGATATTGTTTTGTTGCTTGACCCTTTCCCTTAAGGAAAATTTCCTTCTTTTTGGTATCAAAGGCATACATGTATTCAATATTTTCTCTTTTTCACTACAGGTACGGTCTGACAGACAGCTCCTTGAAAAGGGAAATCAATACCTTTGCATCATAACAGTAGTATTTACTTGTGCAATGACTCCTATTCAGTTTTTTGGTATCCTTCCACTGCTTTCTTATATCAATCAGTTTCAGCAACCTGCAAAAGCTTTGGCCATCTGCTCATATATGGAGGAGGCTCTTCATCAGGTAGAGTATCTGAAGGATTTTTGACCACTATGTTTGACACAGCCTTTCTCTGAATGTGATGGTAAGTAAACCACTTGAAAAACATCAATATAAGCATCTCTTTTTTGCAAACATCACTGTATTTCAGAAGAAACCCCAATCACAGTGACATTGTCTCCCTGCACTGTTCTAAGGGTGACTGAGATATTTATCATTGTGCTTGGTCATCTCATGACAGGTTACTTGACAAAAATCTTTGTGACTATGAAGGTCAGTGCTTTTTGAAAAACCAAGGACTTTCCTTCTGCCTGTGTAATGGCATTGGTTAACAGCATCTATTCCATTTGATCTTGGACAAAACAGGCTTCTTATGATTGGGATGTTTACTGATGACAGGCCTTCTAAAGCTTCAACAATTCACATGATTTGCAAGTTTGAAATGAGCTCCTTTATCAGACCAAACTCCCCTTTCCTTTGAGCTAGCATATTTCCACTATATTCCTGTTATGATCATCAGTCACATTCATAAAACCTGGAGTCCCTGTTTCATTTGTTTTAGTTCAAGTCAAACCTGGATCTTTGCAATCATCTAAGTCAATATTGGCCCGCGCCCTCTGCTTATGGATGAACGAGGCGCCCTAACCCTCTGCTTGTAAATGAAGGAGGTTCTGGGCCTTGAAAATTCACCAGTTTGCTGAGACAGTGGTATCCCTTTTTTCCTGTGATTTTCATGCTGGAAAGAGCTGTAAAGTCCAGATGAGTAGCTTTCTGTTTTTCAGACATATCTAAAGGCTCAAGTTACATTTAGAAGCAGTTGTTCCTCTAACTGTAAACTCAAACATTTACTCCATGAGATGAAATATATTTCCTGCCTTTGTAGAACCATAGAACACTGTGAAAAACCTAATAGTCAGCTTGAGATTGGGTTTTATGTAGTGCTGAGATCTAGGGGGTGTGAGTGGCGCGACTTAGGGCTGCTTGTCAATTTCATTTGCAAAGTAAGAGGTCAGTCATGGTAGGCCTGTTGCAGATGGAGGCTTTTTGGCTTTTTGATGATTGCCAAGGGTGAAATGTCTTAAAGCGCCACTTCCTAACATAGGGGAGACTTTCGAAACAGATGTAGATTTTCCTTTTAAAGCTGATGGGCGTACTGCATATCGAAGCTAGATAAAGTAGTGACAACGAGGTTTTGATTTTTGAGTTACGCTTAACTGAAAAGGTAGAAGGGTGAAAAAAGTTTTAGGAGGGTTTTCTGGATGACATATTGACATGAGGAAATCAGTTTCTAGAAAACTCAGCTATAGATATAGTCATCACTAACATGTAAAAAATACTGATGGCTAACATACACCACGAGAGATTTGATCCCTCTTAGCACTTAATAGATTCGAGATTAAGATGGATCTAGAATGATTTATAATATATATATATATATTGTGGCCTTTATATATTATATATCATTATTATATTATTATTTCTTTCTTTCATGAATATAAAATTAAAGTAAAAAAATAAAATTCACTAATATTAATAAGTCTCTTTGATAATTTCTTTTCAATTTATCATTTTTTTATTATAGATAAAATATATAAATATATTATATGTGAATAATTTATTCTTACTCATATATTTTATTTTAATAAAATATATTATAAATTTACATAGGAGTTAATTTTTTATAAATTATATATCAAAATTTGTAAACTTGTTATATAAAATAATGTAATAAAAGTAAAGTAGTATGGTAAAGAGTTTATATTTTAAATTTTAACGACTCTATTAATATCTATAAAACTCTTTGAAAGCACTAATAACCTAAATGAAGTAATATTACAAAGTCTTATTTAGATTAATAATTTTAAAAAAAATTATTTCTCGACAACTCAATTTGTTAATAGAAATGTGAAATTGTTGTAATTCTAAAGACCCGGGTTCAAATCCCCTTTGTTGTGGCCCGGGCTATGGGGAGGAGGACATACCATGCCCCCCCAAATTGTTTCTAGTAGTTATGTTTGGCTGCTACTAGGTTCCTCTATTAAGGCTGCTAGGTTCCTTTGGGTTCAAAAAAAAAAATTTATCTATTAAATTTTATATTTAAATTTATAATTTTCTATTTATAATTTTTTTGTAGGTTTAAATGTAGCCAACAATATAAAAATGTAAAAATGTTTTACCTTTTTTTTTTTTTACAGATTGGTAATATTCTTTATAAAAGGGTAATATTACAGAATTAATGGATATCACTTTGAATGCGAACATAGTAATCATGGTTATCACTTTGAATGCAAACATACAATCATTGATTCAAAAATTCATTATGAGTTGGTACCAAAAATTAAATAGTTATTACTTATAATGCATTACTACAATCAAACTATTTTATTTTTGGGAAAAGTGAAACAACCCACAAACTAAACTCATAAAACTATGCCAAAAATATGTTTGAAACTAAACCTAAATCCAATTCCAAATATGTCCAAAAATTTGGGAATGCATTGCCACAATCAATCTATTTTATTTCTGGGTAAAGTGAAACAATGCACAAACTAAACTCATAAAACTATGCCAAAAATATGTTTGAAACTAAACCTAAATCCAATTCTAAATATGGCCGAAATTTTGGGAAAATAAGTTTAAAAAGAGAGTAAAAAACATGACGAAAATGTAAAATAATGTGGTAAAGAATTCAAATTTTACATTTTAATAGATCTATTAATATTTATAGAACTATTTGAAAACAATAATAACCTAAACAAAATAATATTATAAAACCTTATTTACATTAATAATTAAAAATAGTAAGTTTCTCACTCTTGAATTTTAGATTTAAATTTATAGTTTTTTTGCAGGTTACATTGGAGCTTACGAAATTGAGTTAATTATAAGAGCATATAAAAATATAAAATGTTTAACCTTAAATTTTTTTCACTTATTGGTAACAAAATTGAGTTAATTATAGGAGCACATAAAAATATAAAAATGTTTAACTTTAAATTTTTTTCACTTATTGGTAAATACTTTATATATCTGTAATAATATAGAACTAATCATTATCACTTTGAATGCAAACATAGTAATCATTGATTTGAAATCTAATTATGAGACTAGATGTGTGATCCAAAAAAATTAAATAGCCATTATTTTTGATGCATTTTTGAAGTTGATCAATTGGGTAAAGTGAAACAATACACACACAAACTAAACTTAAAAAGTCAGTCCACAAATATGCTCAAAACTGAACCCTAAACCCTTTCCAAATATGTCCCAAAGCCATGGGAGAAGAAGTTTAAAATGAGAGTAAAAACATGGTGAATAAAAAAATGGTTGATTGATACTGAACTTTTGTCTATAGAATCCTTTCATTCTAACAACTTGCAAACTCTATCTATTCTGTGCAACTTTTTGAGCTTGACTACCGGCATTGATTATGCTTTAAAACTAATTTCTAGTGCTTGAACCCTAGGTATAAATTATGTATTATAATTAACTTTTTTGTGCTAAGAGGATGGCTCTCCCATCCAGTATGGTAAAGGCGTTGTAAAATAACATAATATAATGTAATGCTATGCACAAAACTAATTTCTAGTGTTTGAACCCTAGGTATAAATTATGTATTATAATTAACTTTTTTGTGCTGGGAGGGTGGCTCCAATCCAGTTTGGTAGAGGTGTTGTAAAATAACATAATGTAATGTAATGTTATGTAAACATTTTAACTCGATCAAAATAGAATAACTAAACTAAAAATAATCTTATAAAAATAAAAATAAAAATGACCTATGGATTCATGTGGAATATAGATCCATCTTAACTTTTGATCTACCAAGCATTGAGGGGATCAAATCCCTTGAGATGCAAATCTATTTTAGAATGAAAATATATTTGATTGTTCTCAATGGTTAATAGATCTAGAATTAAAATAAATCGAGGATGCTATATATTAAATGAAATTAATAACAACATAGATGTAAATTATAAAATATTATATTAAAATATATATTATCTCGTTTCTGGTGTTTTATGCCTAATTCATAGTTCTTTAATCCTAACCAACAAATATAAATCATAATAAAAAAGTTTATGTGTATTAAATTATATTAACCATAAGTATAAATTATAAAATAATATACCCACGTCAATCTTTAAATCAAAATCATAATTTTTTAACCCTAACATGTGGTTATAATTTATATATTATAACAAATGTTATATATCTTAAATTAGATTGAATTTAAGACACTGGTAAATTATAAAATGTTATATTAAGAATGTTATAATTTTTTTTTTAACTGTGAATAGTAGTAGTTTCATTAATCCATGTCTGGATCACGACATTAAATCGAATGATTACATCGTGTCATTTTCATGACAAAATTTGAAAAACGTGTCCCTAGCTACATATCGGGTTGTCTTCATAGACGCCTTATTTCTATTTGTCTATATCTATGGTTCATTCTGTTCCCATGTGTGCTATAGAGCTTACAAAATGAGTTACCGAGGCATGTGTTGTTTGGTCTCAACTTAGTCTCCTAAACTGAGTTCATTTAATTGTCAACCAGGGTTGGTAAACTGCTAAAGTGAGGTGCACTGTATATGCCTAGGTGTTTGTTCCTTACTGCGTTGTGTTTAGTGTTTTATGATGTTTTTGGTCTTTTGATGGTTTTATGTTCACAAGGAAAAGAACTAAATGCTGGTGGAAAGAAGCTATTGGTTAAAAACAGAGTGAAGCCTAATTTGTTGATGACAAATGACAAATGCAAATACTGAGACAGAACCAAACCTAAACTATGACTTAGCAAAAATACAAAGCTTGATAATGAATTCAAGAAAATGAATCACAACATGAACTTAACTTGTCCAATCCATTCATTAAGGATATTTTGGAAGAGCTTGAGGAATGGGCAGCTAAGGGTAAAAATTCTCCTAACTAAACAATTAAACAATCAACTCATAATGATACAACATCTCATCCATGATTAAAGGTTTGTGAAACATATATGGAAAATAACAATTGTAACATCAAAACATCTCTACTCTAAAACTAGCTCCTAATTCTATTCTGCAACTTAGTTTAACACCACTAAACTTCACTCAAAAGTTATAGATTTTTAGAATAGTCTTTTGAGGAAAGGTTTGTTTGTGAAATGGTAAAAAGGTTGCAAAATTACTCCAGGCCTTGGACTGTTATTATCTTTTGTCCAGATGATTATGAGTTAATTATAGGTTTAGAACAAAAGAGGTTTTGTAAATAATGAAGGCCATGGTGTTTAAGTTTAACAACTAATGTAATTCAATATGCAATGGATGATAACTAAATGTGGAATGTAAATACAATGAGCTAAGCTAGAACTGAACTAAAGTGCTACCAGTCTACAATAAACAGTGCTAAACTAACAAGCCATCATCAAACTTAAAACGAAATAACAAAGCATGAATTGAATGCAATTTGACTCCGGAGTACCCTAACTAAGTTATCATGCAATTAATCTATGGGATTCTACAGCCTATTCTGTCCATCATGAATGGTATTTTGGAAGAGCTTGTTAGAATAATCCTGGCTGTACAATTCAATGCAAATGCAAACATGAAAAACTGAAAGCAATTACAATTAAAAACTAAGACATCACAGCTATTTCCTACCCATTGTTATGATGTTTTGGAAGAGAGTTTTAAGAGTAAGATCAGCTATGTTTCTTAGTGTAAACAAACAACCGAAACCTTCAGTATCACAGTCATGCCTTAGCCATCATAATGATTTTTTGGAAGAGTTTACTAAAATAAGTTCAACTGTGATAATGAACAAAAGAAACTACAATTAAAATCTATAACACTACAGCCATTTCTCATTCATTATCATGATCTTTTGGAAGAGTTTCTTAGAACAAGTATAGCTATAGTGACTAATGAAATTAACTATGAACTCAAACTTCAAAAATGTGAAAACAACTAAGATACTTATCTAGATTACGAAAGTAAAGCCGTTCAGGAGGCAGGGGCCCTCTACCACCAGACGGAATCTAACTCAAAATCAACTCAACGCGTTCAAAGAAATGTTGTCTTCTTCATTAAAGGAAAATAACTTAAAACAGAGTATTCTCGGTCTTCAGAAATATAGCAGTCAATCCATGAAATCTAATCAAAATCTAGAGCTTGTCTCTCGGTTTCCCGAGTACATTTATAATAAATCTTCATAACAGAACTTGCAACAATACGGGGATCATTGTATTTTCATATCAAAATCGTACTAGGACTCTAAAGATGGCAGCGTAAAGGGGAAAAGGACATCTGGACTGTCCTTGTCCTACTAGAAGTCTTCCTCCTTGAATGAGTTCCTACGTACAAAACCACGTCTAGAATTCGGTTCATTCTTCATGGTGAGCAACAAACGTTGAGGACATGATGTGGAATATACCCATGTGTGGCTTTTCCTGAGAGGACACCTGGAACATGCTTGAACGTGAAGACAGCTGCAGAATTGGTGGTTAGCTATGGAATGTCTGCATTCTGTAGCTAGTTTCAGTTCAAAATGCATTACAATGACAAAATCACAAAACTTAGCAAGTTAGCCATGTTATTCATTCTAAAAGTAATTTTAACTAATTTCATTGATCATTTGGGCCTAGGATAACAATGGACAAAGGAAAATGGAGTGAATTAAGATGAAGGAAAGAACAATCTTGGGGCTCAACATACCCTCACTGTTGACTTCTTGCATGTCCTCATGCAACTTATTCCATAAACTCAGAGACTTCTGCAAGAACATCTAACCCTCTCCTTCTTCTTTGCCTGGAAGTTAAAGATCTTATGGGCTTCCTGATGACTAGCTTGAACCTTAGATTGGTAACTGTCCTGATTAGTTTCTTGTTCCTCTTTTTCAACTTTTCATTAGCCTTTTCCACTTTGTCCATTTGTAGAGACAAGGTTGAGTTCATACTGGTCTTGAGTTTGACTTGTTCCTTCAGAATATCATTCTCAGTTCTGATATGTCTATTAAGTACTTCCAGCTCATACCTATCTCTTCTTAACACATCTATTTCGAACAGTGGAGGACTAGGGGTTCTATATCTACTTTCTGAAGCTTTCCTTTCCAATGTTTCAACATATTCATAAACTTCTTGCTGTGCAGGGTCAATTTCTGGGGCTTCTTCATCAAAATCTTCTTCAACATCCTCTTCAATAGATGTTTCCTCATCTTCTATATTTATCACCCCGGTTTGTTTGATCTGTGTTTTCCTTAGTTTCCCCTTGAGTCTATGGCTTCTTCTTGGCTGGGATGATCCCTCTCCTTTTTCTGTGGCAAACTTTCTGATTACCCTCTCTTCATTAAGTTGTCTCTTAATCTGGGTCAACTTCTCAGAGATTATTTCTTTACTGCTATCTTGAATTGCTTTATCAGTTTCAATTTTAGAGGCTCTCCATTTTCTTCTTCTCTTTGTAGGCTGATGTTCAGGTGAAGGCTCTTTTGGTTCTCAAAGTGATTTCTTAACAAGAAATTATCCAAAGTATCTTTTGTTTTGGCTAAATGGTGTTCGACTAGAATCTTAACCAAGCCATGATGGTATAGATTTTTCTCTAGGAATTGGACTCTTCTTTGAACACTTGAAGCCATCTTTTTCAAACTTTGAAGCAAGAAATAGGGAAAATTAAGCTCTTCTTCCAGAAAATGCATTATTAACCTAATATGGTAAACATGAAAAGCACCATATCTACCTTCACAAGTGATAATTTTTTGTAGAATAAGCAATATGTTTCTCCATTTATTCTTTAATGCAGAGCTTGGAATCCCATTTTTAAACACAGTGACATCCATACCTGGTGATTTGAGGATTTGCTTCCATGATTCATTATGAAATTCTCTGTTCTTAAACCATCTTTCTCCATGTCTAAGCAATCATGTTGCTTCTGCAATAAAAACCTCTGTGACAGTGAATTTAACATCTCCAACTTCAACCTCGGCTCCTTTGAATGACCTTGCAAATGTTTTAGTAACTTATTTATGGAAGCCATTAAATTTCTCGAGGAATGGTAGCCATCCTGCCTGTTGCAACATTTCTCTGCTTTGAGGGTATCCTTCCAGGTATTTTGTGCCCACTGGTTCAGTTCTTACAATGAGGCCCATAATTTCTTCTTCAATATTCAGATTAGTACTCTTTCTGCTCACGGAGACAATGACTTCAACCTTCAAACTGATATACCTCTGGTTCACGGTGATAGTGCTTCAATCTTCAAACTGATATATCTCTGCTTCACGGTGATAGTGCTTCAATTTTCAAATTGATATACCTCTGCTTCACGGTGACAATGGCTTCAAATTCCAAACTGATATACCTCTGCTCATGGTGATAGAGATACCTCTGTTTTGCGGAATGAAATGATGAAGGGCTGGCTACGGAATGGAGTAATAGGGAGTGGTTACGGAACGAGTTAATGAAGTGAGGTGAAGAAAACAAATCAATGAATGAAAAGACTGTGGAGATTTTTACAACGGCTTCAAAAATCATCATTAAATGATTTGGCTGGGTGATGTGAGAAAATCAATTACTTCAGCATTTTAACCACTTAAATAATGATCGGGTATAGGATTTGAAATGAAGGATTTTTATCCAAAGTTTTGTGGAGGGTATATTTGGCATGATCAATAAAAATAATCAAAACAACTTTTCAAATGATTCATAACTAAAACTATACTAAAGTTTATGATATGCCATTATAATTAAAACTTGTTACCTTTGCTTTTCATCTGCTTTTTGTGGTCTTCATATACTTTGTTCTCCTTTGGAAACCATTACTTTGTGAGTCTTCATAATCCTTCTTGATTTTTCTTTTTCATGGATATACTGGATCATCTTGTTGCAATTCAAATGTTTGTTGATCAGTGCCTTCAGGGTCTGTAGCTGCGGAATGACTGCCTGGCTGCGGAAAGTATGATTAGCTGCAGAATGTTTGTTTAGCTGCAGAATGTACCTGTAGAGAATTTTAATCATGGAATGGAGTGGTTTGGGATATAAGTGGAATATTATATGGAATGAGTGAAGATAGATGATGAAACATGGTATAATGGAATATGTATGAAGTGAATGATGGAGTGGGATGGATTATAATTTATGAAATGGAGTGGAAGAATATAGGAAATGGCCTGCAATCCATGACATGTGTTATTCATTTGCAGAAAAACATCAATCTTTAAATTTTGATATGGAAATGAGGTGGATGAAGTATGGAATGAGATGAATGAAATATGGAATGAAGTGAAGTATGAATGAATGAAATGGAGTATGGATGGATAAGTAAATGGAATGAAATGAAATGAGATGGATCATAAGTGAAATGGATTTGAACTTATGATTTTGTAACAGCTGCTTGCAGAAACAAAATGGAAAAGTTAGAGTGTCAGAAAGACTCTGATTTTCACCCTATCTTTTCTATATAAACATGCCAATCAGTGATTGGTTTTCATGTTTATACTTTATTTTTTTATTTTTTATTTTTTTTTAAAGAAATGCTTCAGAAAATTCAATCAAGTTGATGAAGAAGAAAGATTCTTCTTCATTAACTTCACATCACTGTTTTCCTGGAACTTCTTGACAAATTCTTCTCTTGAGAGTGGTTTGTGATACAGCTTCAATCTATGACCATTCACAAGAAAAGTTACCTCTTCTTCATCTATTGTCCTGATTTTTACTGCTCCATTGTCAAAAATTTCAACAATTTCATATGGCCCTAGCCAATGTGTTTGAAATTTACCTTGAAAATCCTTGAATTTTGAATCAAACAAGAGAGCCTAATCACCTTCTTTGAATTTCTTCTCTTTGATGTACTTATCATGCCATCTAGTCCTTTGCTGTTGGACTAGACTTGTTTTCTGAACTGCATCTTGTCTGATCTCATCCAATTCATTAATCTACTCCAATCTATGCTTTTGTGCCTCCGTTAAATCAAGTCCTAGCTGAACTGCCATTTTGAAAGTTTGAATCTGGAACTTTATGGGAAACAAAACTTGCTTTCCATAAACAAGTTCATAAGGAGTATGGCCTGTTGTGTTTCTCCATGTAGTTCTATAGGCTCACAAGGCTTCAGGAAGCCTATCTACCCAATCTCTTCTATGTAAATGAACAGTCTTTGTTAGGATTCCTTCAATGACCTTATTAGTAGATTCCACTTGACCATTTGCTTGTGGATGATAAGGAGTAGATTTTCTATGCCTGATTTTGTACCTCTCCATCATTTGTTCCACTAGCCTTGATGTAAATTGAGCTCCTTTATCTGTAAAACTTTCCCTTGGGACACCAAAACGAGTAAAAATATCCTCAAAAAGAAAAGTAACTACATATGCTTCATTAGCAAAAATTAATGGCTTGGCCTCTACCCATTTGGTAACATAATCAGTGAAAACTAATATATATCTCTTTTGTCTTGATGGAGGACTAATAGGTCCTACAAAATCCAAAGCCCATTTTTCAAAAGGTTCAATATGTACCTGAGGTTGTAATGGCATCTCACCCGAAGGAGAAGGTTTCCCTACCCTTTGGCAACTGTCACACCTTTTGACATACTCTTTAGCATCTTTAAACAAGGATGGCCAATAATATCCTAAATTAAGGATCTTATAGGCTGTCCTCTTATCAGCAAAGTGTCCGCCACAAGGTTCACCATGACATGCTTTGAGAATCTCAGGCATCTCATCTTCATGAACACATCTCCTAATGATCAAATCTAGACCTGTCTTGTACAACTCATTAGAAACCCATGAATATTTTGCATTGTCATAAATTATTTTTCTTTTATCTCTTGCATTCATTATTGAAGGAAATTTTCCTGAAACTCAATAATTAGCAATGTCAGCAAACCAAGGAGTTTGAGTAGAAATTGCAAAAAGATATTCATCAGGAAATTGATCTTCAACTCGAGTGTCATCTTTGATGTTTTGGAGTCTAGATAGGAAATCAGCTACTGTGTTTTGTTTTCCAGGCCTATCTAGAATGGTAATGTTGAGTTATTGTAGGAGCAATAACCATCTTATGACTCTGTCATTAGTAATTTATTTGTTCATTAAGTATCTAATTACAGAATGATCAGTGTGAACAAAAGTTTCATAGCCTGTTATATAGTGTCTGAATTTGTTTATGGCATGAACAACAGCTAAAAACTCTTTTTCAGTTATAGTATAGTTTAACTCTGCAGGAGTCAAATTTTTACCGGTATAGTAGAGATGGGCATAAGGAATCGTGTCTTTTTGTCCCAACATCGCTTCCTAGAGCTATATCAAGTATCCGTTGAGATATGAAAAGGTAATTTCGCTATTAGGTCCCCTTAAAAATAGGTGCTTCAGAAATTTTTGTTTTCGTGTTTCAAAAGCTAATCGGGCAATGTAATTCCACTGAATTCCCAATCTTTGGTAAGTAATTTGAAGAGTGGAGATGCTATCTGGTGAAGTTTTCTATAAACCTCCGATAACATCCTGTAAATCCTAGAAAACCCCCAACATCTTTTTGACAACTTGGAATAGATAAGTTAGACATGACTTCAACTTTTGACTAATCAACTCTAATCCCATCCCCTGAAATGTGATGTCCTAAAACAATACCTTTAGTAAACATCATGAAACATTTCTCATGACTAAGTGAAAGATTTGCTTCTTGAAATCTCTTTAAAACTTTTTCCAAGTTTGCTAAGGCTTCTTCAAATGTGTTTCCATAAACTATGAAATCATCCATATATACCTCTACACAATCATGTATTAGATCTGAAAAAATTCCTAATACTACCCTTTGGAATGTTGCAGGTGCATTGCATAATCCAAATGGCAATACTCGGTAAGCATAGGTACCCCAAGGACAGGTAAATGTGGTTTTGTCTTGATCTTCAAGTGCTACTTGGATTTAATTGTAACCACTAAACCCATCTAGGAATGAAAAGTACTTTTTGCCAGCTAATGTATCTAACACTTGATCTATGAAAGGTAAGGGAAAATGGTATTTAAGAGTAGCTTTGTTTAATTTCCGGTAGTCAACATATACCCTCCATTTACCATTTTTCTTTGGCACAATTACCAAAGGAGAAACCCACTGACTATCTGAAATAGGATAGATGAAGTTGACATTTAACAATTTTTGCAATTCTTCTTTAACAATCTCCCTAAGATTTGGATTCATCCGTCTTTGAGGTTGTCTCATTGGTTTACAATTTTCCTCTATATAGATGTGATGAGTGCAAGTCTTGGGGCTTATCCCTTTCATTTTAGTGTACTCCCATGCATATGCAAAAGAATGTCTCTGTAATACTTTGACTAACTCTTCTTGTTGAGATTTTTCTAGGTTCTTGTTTATGTTCAAATTTTTGCCCGGAAATATCTCACTTGTAGAGCTGCCAAATTTATCCATAGAATGAAGAGACATCTGTCTTGATGACAAAAACTCAATGTTTGATCCTTCTTGAAATGGTTCATTTTTGTATTTTGAAGAGGATTCAAAGTTTTCTAGAGTATTCAGAATTTTACTATCTTCACTAATTTCTGAAATTGTGAAGAGAGGTTGTAAGTCTTCTTCATCCTCTATCCATTGAGTATCATCTAAATCTGTAATTGTCCTAGCTGGAGGATACAAAGTGAATTTCTTAGTTGAACTACCATCAGAGATGTACATATCACCGGATCTACAACTAATAAAAGCATCAGTTGTAGCCAACCAAGGTCTTCCTAATATAACAAGATGTCCTCCTAGATTATTCTTAGGAGTTAGGATCATGAAATCCACAAGGTACTCCCAAGAATCTAGGGACACTGGAATGTCTTCTATTACCCCATCAGGTTTGATCACAGATCTGTCTGCTAATTGTAATAATGTGGGTGTAAAGAGAAGATTAGGAAGTTTCAATTTATCCATGATTTGTCTACTCATGATATTGATTGCTGCTCCTAAATCAATGAGTGTGTTTTGGATCTCAATTCCATTGATGTGAATTTTAACAATTGGATTTCCTGGGTCTAGATACTTTGGAATAGCAATCTTACCCATCATAATGTCTGCTATTTTTCCTGCCAGTTGAATTTTCTTTGTCTCTCTTATTCTTTTTCTTGTTTTCTTCATGCTCAACTCCTTTATTTTTTTGGCTAAAATTGGAATTTCCTTGATGGCTTGTAATAATGGAATCTTAATGCAAACATTTCTCAGCTCATCTAGGAAATCATAATTAGGCACCATAATTTGTTTTTATACACCTCTATCAATTTGTAATCTTTCTGGAAAGGGAGGTATAGAAGTAGATGTTGATGGCTGCTCTAATACAGGAGTTGAAATTATTGGTTTTTTTTGCTTTAATTTTTCTGTTTGGGTCCTGAAAAGATATATCTTCCTCAAGACTTTTATTCACCCGTAGAGAGTCTTCCTCAGAGTTATCTTGTTCTTGTATGATCATAGAAGGTTTCCTCTTTTCAAGTATTCTTCCAGACCTAAGTTGAACATCACTAAGGTCTAAAGGAGTAATTAGATAAGTTGGAAATTGTTGGCCTTCTATTATGTATGTGTTTTAAGGATTTTTATTATTGGGGTTTGGTATGGGTTGAGCAGGCAACTGATTTGATTTTTGAGGAAATGGTAATGGAAGTGGTTGATTTTGATGTGATAGGTTCTGATGATGTTGTTGAGGATTTTTTTGAAAATTTTGTTGAGGATTTTGAGGATAAAAATGTGGGTATGGTGGATAGGATGGTGGATACTGATAGTACTGAGAGTATCTCCCATAGGGATTTTTTGCTCCTTGTGCCCAAGCTTGAGATTGATTTTGAAATTGAGGCCAAGGTTGCTACCAAGAATTCCAAGGTGGAGGTTGGTTATACATTTGATCATGGAATCCATGTGTTTGAGGTCCTTGCTAAGGCCTTCTAGAGACAAAATTGAGAGATTCTGTGGAATCTGTAGGAGTTTCCTCTTGAAAGACAGCTTTGAGACCAGGAAGAGAAGGACAATTCTTGGTCTCATGTTTTTCAGAACAAATGACACAGGTCTCTACAACTTTTACATCCAAAGGGCATTCTCTCAAGGCATGTTTCTTTCTACATTTGGGACAGAAGATTGCTAAGACATCAGATTCAGCTTTTTTCTTGTTTTGTATCTTAAGGGTGTCTATTTGTTCACTAAGACTCCCTAATATGTTAGATTTGAAATCATCAAGCATATGTCCTATTTCCAATCTACTTATTGTCCCAGAAGCAGACTTAATTTCCCTTGCAAGAGCAGGATCTCTTGGACCTTTTACAGTTTTAGATTTCCCTCTTGAAAGGTTGATACATAACTCAGATATTTCAGGTAATGTGAGCTATGATATATCCCCTTTTCCCATCATGTTAAGAATATCCAACCATTCATCCCTAATTGTTTTCAACAAAAGAGCTTTTAAGGTGTCTTGATCTAAGTTTTCCATTTTTTCTCTTTTGATGTTGTAATGAAATCTCTCCAACAAATCTTCCAAGTTTTCATCTTCTTTTTGTAACATCTTAAATACTTCCTCCTTATTATTGACCAGCATACAATAATCCAAATACCTCTCTAGAAATGCTTGTTTCATATCTTCCCATGTCCTAATAGAACTGTTGATCAAACTCATAAACCACTTCAATGCTGCTCCTTTCAATGTTGAAGGAAATAGTTTAAGTTTTTTAGCATCTTGTAAGTAGTCATAAGTTCTACACAGAACTTCAAATTCAAATAGGAAGGTTTCAGGATCTTTAGTTTTAATCCCATAGAAGTTTGGAAGGATAGAGGCTGAAATATTTTTCATGGTTGTACTGGTTTCTTCATCTACTATAGGAAACCCAAAATAGCTTCCTATTTCTCTTCTACCTCTTCCTCTACCTCCTTCTCCTTCTATACCTCTACCTCCTTCTCCTCTACCTCTACCTCTACCCTCTCCAAATAATGTGTGTTCTCCATTAAAGACTCCTCCTCCTCCTTCTTCTGCCATGGTTGATTCTCCTGTGGAAGTGGAAAAGTTTGTGTTCTTAACAGGAGTCCTTGGATCTTCTTCTAAGGCAGGTTCAGTGGATGAAGTGGAAGGTTTCTCTAATGGAATATCTGATATTAGGTCTTCTAGAAGTCCAGGATCAGTAAAGGATGGAATGTGGGTCTGAGTTGAAGGTGTACTAGCTCTCGGTCTAGGTGAAACAAGTGGTGTTCTAGAAATCAAACTTCTGCTTCTGCTGCTTATGAATCTACCCCTTGAGTCTCTCTCTCTACGCATATAATTGTTTTTGGGAGTTAAGAAACAAAGGCTACCTAGTTTTCACTTCCCCGGCAACGGTGCCAAAATGTTTGGTCTCAACTTAGTCTCCTAAACTGAGTTCATTTAATTGTCAACCAGGGTTGGTAAACTGCTGAAGTGAGGTGCACTGTATATTCCTAGGTGTTTGTTCCTTACTGCGTTGTGTTTAGTGTTTTATGATGTTTTTGGTCTTTTGATGGTTTTATGTTCACAAGGAAAAGAACTAAATGCTGGTGGAAAGAAGCTGCTGGTTAAAAATAGAGTGAAGCCTAATTTGTTGATGACAAATGACAAATGCAAATACTGAGACAGAACCAAACCTAAACTATGACTTAGCAAAAATACAAAGCTTGATAATGACTTCAAGAAAATGAATCACAACATGAACTTAACTTGTCCAATCCATTCATTAAGGATATTTTGGAAGAGCTTGAGGAATGGGCAGCTAAGGGTAAAAATTCTCCTAACTAAACAATTAAGCAATCAACTCATAATGATACAACATCTCATCCATGATTAAAGGTTTGTGAAACATATATGGAAAAGAACAATTGTAACATCAAAAGATCTCTACTCTAAAACTAGCTCCTAATTCTATTCTGCAACTTAGTTTAACACCACTAAACTTCACTCAAAAGTTATAGATTTTTAGAATAGTCTTTTGAAGAAAGGTTTGTTTGTGAAATGGTAAAAAGGTTGCAAAATTACTCCAGGCCTTGGACTGTTATTATCTTCTGTCCAGATGATTATGATTTAATTATAGGTTTAGAACAAAAGAGGTTTTGTAAATAATGAAGGCCGTGGTGTTTAAGTTTAACAACTAATGTAATTCAATATGCAATGGATGACAACTAAATGTGGAATGTAAATACAGTGAACTAAGCTAGAACTGAACTAAAGTGCTACCAGTCTACAATAAACAGTGCTAAACTAACAAGCCATTATCAAACTTAAAACGAAATAACATAGCATGAATTGAATGCAATTTGACTCCGGAGTACCCTAACTAAGTTATCATGCAATTAATATATAGGATTCTACAGCCTATTCTATCCATCATGAATGGTATTTTGGAAGAGCTTGTTAGAACAATCTTGGCTGTACAATTCAATGCAAATGCAAACATGAAAAACTGAAAGCAATTACAATTAAAAACTAAGACATCACAGCTATTTCCTACCCATTGTTATGATGTTTTGGAAGAGCGTTTTAAGAGTAAGATCAGCTATGTTTCTTAGTGTAAACAAACAACCGAAACCTTCAGTATCACAGTCATGCCTTAGCCATCATAATGATTTTTTGGAAGAGTTTACTAAAATAAGCTCAACTGTGATAATGAACAAAAGAAACTGCAATTAAAATCTATAACACTACAGCCATTTCTCATTCATTACCATGATCTTTTGGAAGAGTTTCTTAGAACAAGTATAGCTATAGTGACTAATGAAATTAACTATGAACTCAAACTTCAAAAACGTGAAAACAACTAAGATACTTATCTAGATTACGAAAGTAAAGTCGTTCAGGAGGCAGGGGCCCTCTACCACCAGACGGAATCTAACTCAAAATAAACTCAACGTGTTCAAAGAAATGTTGTCTTCTTCATTAAAGGAAAATAACTTAAAACAGAGTATTCTCGGTCTTCAGAAATATAGCAGTCAATCCATGAAATCTAATCAAAATCTAGAGCTTTTCTCTCGGTTTCCCGAGTACATTTATAACAAATCTTCATAACAGAACTTGCAACAATACGGGGATCATTGTCTTTCCCTATCAAAATCGTACTAGAACTCTAAATATGGCAACGTAAAGGGACAAAGGACATCTGGACTGTCCTAGTCCTATTAGGAATCCGCCTCCTTGAATGAGTTCCCACGTACAAAACCACGTCCAGAATTCGGTTCATTCTTCATGGTGAGCAACAAACGTTGAGGAAATGATGTGGAATAAAACCATATGTGGCTTTTCCTGAGAGGACACCTGGAACATGCTTGAACATGAAGACAGCTGCAGAATTGGTGGTTAGCTACGAAATGTCTGCATTATGTAGCTAATTTCAGTTCAAAATGCATTACAATGACAAAATCACAAAACTTAGCAAGTTAGCCATGTTATTCATTCTAAAAGTAATTTTAACTAATTTCATTGATCATTTGGGCCTGGGATAACAATGGAAAAAGGAAAATGGAGTGAAGTAAGATGAAAGAAAGAACAATCTTGGGGCTCAACATGTGCATTTGTGATTTTCCATTTAAAATTAGATTGGTACTGCCTTATCCATTTCTGTTGGGAACTAGTGCTTAAAAGAGGATACCGTCCGGAAGAGGATACCATCCAAATACTTTCCAGAGGGTATGATGTCCCAAAGCTGTCCAAAGGTATTGTTGGCCCATTGTTTTCCCAAATGAATGATGTCTATATGTCATCTAGATGTCGCGCACATGCTGGTCCAAAGCTGTCCAAAATGAATGTTGTCCATATGATGACCACGGTGAGTGTTGTTCCAAATCTGTCTAAAGGAATTATCGTTCCTTTATTTTCCAAATGTTGTTCCTTTATTTTCCAATGTTGTTCCATCCAAGTACTATTCCATCCAAGTGCTATTCCATCCAAATGTTTTTCCATCCAAATGTTGTTCCAATGTTGTTTTCCAAATGTTTTTCCA